>VZTX01030113.1:0-11153 GCA_013400915.1 Pardalotus punctatus | reverse complement strand
CGCTCTCCCCTCCCCCCACCCTGTTTCCCCAATAAACCTGCATGCTCTCAGACTGGACTCTGGAGAGCTCTGTCCAAATTGCCAGCACATCGCAGAGATTCCTACAGCACCCACGAAACCACTACAACAAGGAACAGAGCAGCACTCAAAAATTAAAACCATTAAAACTGAGTCATCCATGCAGTCCCTTTAAAAGATAAATTCTAACTAAATGTTTCCTTTGGGGCAGTTCTCACACTTCCATTTCTTTCCTGCATCAGCATCTCCCCCTTTCAGGAATCCAACAGGAATACAAAAAAGGACACTGCATCTGCTGCCACTCTTGACCAGGGTGGCTGTCACTGAATGCTGGGCCACAGCTGATGAGGACACATCCTCCAGCATAGCAATCCTCCTGGGCTGCCTGGAAGCTAGGGCAGGAGATGGCCCTGGAGGTCAAGGATGAGTGGAAGGGTTCTGACTTCTGTGTTGGCTCTGCACACTCCTTGAGAAGGATCTCTTCCAGGAAGGATCAAGAGAAGCAAAACTCCTTTAACCAGGTGATATATCACAATTGGGATGCCAGAGTGTAAGAACTGAAGTGTCTTGAATTAAGGGACACCACCAAAAGTTATGTGTCTGAAAGCTAAACACTGTCACATGGCACCTGACCCCCAGAACTGAGGAGGGGACAGATGGTGGACATCACACTATCCCATGAGCATTTCTCAGGGCAGTTTCTCCCCTTTCCTAACTTTCTTAATCCTTTTTCCAGCAACAAGATCCCAGCCACAACTACTGAAAGAAATAGCAAGTCAGTCATACACATTGTGTTCAAGTGTGTGCAAAGAGAGAAAGTAGGATTAGAGAAAAAGAAAATCCACACCTGTACAGCTGGAGACTTTTGGGGGTAGGTGCTGTCTGCCCATTCCCAACCACAGCTGCTCTACCAGAAACCAACAGCCATTTCTGTGCTGCAAAATGAAGCAACCTGAAGGGATTAAGCATTTGAATTTTTTAACAAAGTGATGCCCACAAAGATATTTCTGCCTTTCTCTTGAGCAACAGCAGAAAACTGGATCTTCTCAGATCCACTTTGAAGGAGAGGTGAAATAATTACAAAAAAAACAAAAAAACAAACAAACAAACAAAAAACCAAAATTTTAAAAAATCTTCCGTATGAATATAGTTGGTTTCAAAAGTCTTTTGTACCAAAATGTTATGACACACATGCACACACGGGCACTAGGGTAGGAGCTGTGAGCATAAGGCAAGATCGCCTCTGGTCATATCTCCTCTTTTAAGACAAAAGAGAGTCTTCTTGGCTCAAGAAACAACACTGGTGAGAGATTCTACTGCTGCTGTGATCTCTTCTGATTTAAGCTGTAGTTAATCTGTGATGGGGATTATCTGAAAGACTCTTTATCTGGTTTTCCTAAGAATTACAACTGTCTTCTTTTCCTAGGTGGATTTCTCACCTTTGTGCTTTCAGAGAAATGAGGGCAAATGTAAGAAGGCTGGAGTAACCAGACCAGGGACACCAAAGCTCAGCCTGGTACAAAAATACCACAGCTGAGGTCACACTGCAGCAAATGAGGTCCCCACTAATAGAAGAAACAGCCTGATGTGAAGCACAGCAAAGAGCAGACATGATACAAATGTAAGTGGAAAGCGCTGATAAATGACCTCTGCCACAACTTTTTATTCCTCATAACAGAGATAAACTCTCTTCCACCTGTGATTATCTTGGCCTGGAATGTTGGAAAGGGTAATATTGTTCTTCTAATGACAGCTCTTCCACAGACTTTATGTCTTTCGCACAGACTTTAATGTCTCAAATTAAAACTCTGTATTTTATATGATACAAATAGATCTTGAAATCAAAGGGGAGAGGAATATTACAACTTTATAGTGAGTTATTTCTAGCAGACAAAGCTAGGAACAGGGAAGAAAACTTACATCAAAACTGTTAAGAGAAGTGAGCACTTCTTTAGTGGTGGCATTAAATGCCAGTCCTTATATAAGATGAAATTTAACTGCCAGGATCCAATAGCTTTTAGGTACTTAATTTTTAAATTCCATGCTCCATAAGACACCTGTGAATTACGACTGGGAACCTGAAAGAAGGCCCTCAGGGCACAGCAGATCCTTCCTGGTAAAGCTCTGATGAAGGCCATCAGGAAAGGACACCTTTTCCACAACTGGCCCCTGTGCCCCCACCCACCCCGGGGATGCTGCTGGGTGCCCCACACCGGGGTGCTGGCAGGAAAGGGGACCTGCTGCTGCTTTAGGTGTGGGGTGCATCAGTGTCTCATGGCAACCTGAATCCACCTCAACCCTGGACGCAGGGCTATGCAAAAATAAAACTTGTTTGTAACATTGTAAATGCAAGATAACTACAGTTCATTTCAAAACAAAGAAAGAAATAAACCCCAGGTCTGAATCTCTCTGGACTCCTCCTTTCTACAGGAGAAGAGGTTCAGACATGTCTAACTCAAAGAAACTGCCAGCCTGTGGTACCTGCTGGGTAACACAGAAGTCACAGAATAGCAGGTTATTTCCATCAACTGAAAAAATGTTGATATTAATACATGGTCTGCTAAAAGGAGGGCTAAACCGTCCAGTTCATCATGGACCAGTTGTAGGTCTGGGCTGAAATTGTTGCCAGATGAAAAACTATTTGCTCAGCTGGTGGGAAAATAACAATTGTTATTTTGCAGAAACAATGGCCCTATGGAACCCCACAAAGCTTATTCGGTAGGATCATTAAACATTAACCAGGAAGAGGCACAAAATCATGACCCAGCCTCGGTGTGCCAAGTCTGCACCGTTTTTGGGAGGTAACACCGGTTCATCCAGCAGCAGCGCTGCAGTCTACAAGCACCAGAGGGACCCCTGGGACAGAAGAATGTGTGTGCAAAGGGGAGGGAACCTGTGTTAATGATTCAGGGAAAGGATTATCATACAAATGGTTTACTCCCAGGAAATCAATGAATATCTATATAAAATAAAGTATACAAGCAGGAGGTTTTCTGTACTCAGGATGCCCAATTTTGGTAGAGCTGTCCCTTCATTCATCCAGCACTGTAACAAAGAATGTCTTGCTTCTTAATGCTACATTGGTTTTAAGGAGTTTTTGACTGATTGAGGCAGCAAAACGAGAGGTGACAGCAAACAGTCACTTTCCCATGATAAACTCCATGGGGTGGAGGAGGATGAAGGAAAGACTCCAGATCTGAGAGGGGATGGGAGGTACAATGGAGGCAGTGTTCATCAATACACACTTAGATACACAACAAAAATACGAGAACAGTAGCTCCTGGCTTGCTTTGGTGACCAGCTGAGAGATGGTATTGATTATCAGCCCAGCCTCAAGAGTGCCATAAGGTATCAGCTGAAATCCCTTTTTCCAGCATTAACAGGGAAACAGATGTTTCCGACATGGAGTTCTCATTCTTCTTTGAAAATTTGTTTTCTTGTTTTTGTTGAAATGGAGCTATTCCAGCTTGGGGTGGCAAAATGAAGAATTCCAGTGTCAGCATGGTTTTCAGCTTTCCTGCTGGGCTTCAGCCCCTCTCTGGGAGAGGCCTTCAGCACCCTTTACTGCAGCCAGGCATGGCTGAACCAAAGGCAGGTAAAGATATTTTGCCATACCTTTTTAGTGTGGGAAGTAATAATATTGTTATATTTATGTTATAGATTTTGTGCCATAAATTTTCAACACAACAAGAAACCCCAGCCACACAGAAGAATGATCTGTGCCACTCAAGGGCATTTTTGGGTGAAATGCAGATACCTTTTCATATACGAATGGGTAACTCCCAATTGAAATGGGCAGTGCTGCAACCCCAAGTAGAATATTTTGCTCTAAACAGGAGCTTTGCCAATATAGGAAGGGCAACTCCAGTGAGACTTCCTATAACATGAATTCCAATGATGTCAACATCTGTCCAAACTACTGCCAAACCCCTCTTTGAATTGAGCAGCTCATAAATGTTTGCCAGTATTCAACAAAACAAGATTAATTCAGCAGTTTTATTTGCATATGTGTGCCAATATTAATCTGAAAACAATCTCTTTTGAATACGGAAAGAGAGGGTTTATGGAGTCTGCTCATCACTAGGGCTGAGCCAACCCAGAATGCCCCATAGTTCAGTTTATCTTTTCTGAAGGTGCAAATAACTGGGTGTTTAGCTGGCATGCTCTTCTGGGCACAAGTAATTAATTCACATTTTTGTAACAAAGCACAGTGGGTTGGTTTTCCTCCCTAAGTGCTATTTGCTTCAAGTGGTCTCTGTCACATAGAATATGTGGCAGGAGGCTTTCTTCAAAAATTAAAATCACACAGAGGAAACATTTGGGCAATTTTTAAAAAAAAGAAAACCCACACTGATTAAATTGGGATTTTGATGATGCCCCAGCAATTTGTGTCTGAAAGTAACTGTTGGCTTTGACCACATGTGCTGACCATCTGACCTTCACCCCGATGGACAGTTTCAATTCTTTTCTCACCATCCAGTTCCAGTCCCTCTCAGCCCTCAGTACCTGCACTGCAATGCTGCCACTCCAGTCCATGGCATTTAATGCCATTATTCTGTTTGTGAGCAGGAACTGACAGCAGATCCTCATGCCCTGCAGTGCTGTGTTTCCTCTCAGACAACTTTCCCAGGGAGCACAGCACCACACCTGCGCATCTGGGTGTGCTGGGAAGTGCCACACTTTCCTTTGCACCTTCCTCGTGCCTGCAGTGCATCTCATCAGGCTGCCTGACAGCACCTTGACTTTTAGAATGTGATGCAATTCTGCCTGCAAAAAAACATAATAAAGCTTACTGTGAATTTAGAGTGGTCTCTTCTGTCAACCACAAACTAAATAAAAATGGAATGCAGTATTTCCCTACATAACGTTATCCATATGCTAATGGGGAAGAGATTATGTCTTGTTTAAGATTTATCAAAATAAACTCAATTCATTCCAGAAAGCATCTCAGTGCTGCCTATCTAAAGTGATATGTTCTCTCAAATATGCACTCTATCGAATAAAAGCTCCTAGACAGTGAATCTACTTGAGGCATTTACCAAAAATAATACAGTTTTTGAACCTTGCTGATGCAAAACATCTTACCATTCCACCTTGGAGTTCAAATAAAACAATATAAGTTCTCTGATGACATTTTAATTATCTTCAAATGGATAAAAAACATAGGGTCAATTTACAAGGGCAATAAAAGTAGATAAAAACCATATTTATATTTTAAGTCTTGTAATGATAGTAAAATTTTCCCAGCACACTGACATAGAGACAACACTGATCAAAAATCCAGTAAAAGGCATACAGATCTGAGTGGTTCTAGGGCTGCTTCTGATAGATGCCATATCATATGTGCATTCAAGGTTCAAACATATTCTGAATATCATGAATACACAGACTTTTTTATCTGGTGCTGTTTTACTGGGAAAGAATGTAGGTAAGTAACTGAAGTGCAGCCTCGCTCCAGCCCCTCTCCAGTGACAACATATTGTTCCTCCCTCCCTCCTCTTCATCACAACACTGCAAAACTCTTCAAATTAACTGAAAATATGGCAGAATGGTATCATTGCACTTTTGCTTTGTGGTTATGATTTTTAGATTCATAATTTAGTCTTCAAGTAAATGCACTCAACATTATATGTCTCTGCTCTTAAATACAAAATTAATTTAAATGATAACACGTTACAGAGCCTTATGAAGTCAGACTGGGCCTAAGGCTTAGTTTCAGGTAAAGGCACTTGAACTTAGGTGTTCACATGCACCCTTGTGTCTTTAGAGCCTTGCTCTAACCCCCAGTCAGTGCAGTCAGAGACCATCTAAATACGACAAGTCTGTCAGAATGGCCTCCAGTTGCCCCACTGCAGTACCTAGCAACATTTAACATGTCCCCAGGCCTCCAGCTAGAGGTCCAAAAAGACACAGATCCTCCCTGAAGGCCCCACACCTGCCAGGTGTGTGCAGACATTGTGGATCCTGCAGGGCATCCCAGACAGCACCAGACAGCTGTGCTGACACAACCAAATCCCTGCTTCAGCACCTGTTTTAGGATGAGCCCATCTGCTTCACGGATCTGCTCTCTCTAATGGGAGCTGAGACACTTGACTCCCAAACTACTTGCTGTGACATCTGTGGCATTCCCTGGGGTAAGCCCCTTGAATCATCGTGGAGAGAGGTCCTGACGCATCCCTGAGAAGCAGAACAGCATGAGCAAAACCCAGAACTTCTCTGTTCAGACTCCCAGATGAACTGCCTGAAAACCAGAATAATGCTTTTTCTTCAAGTTTGAAATGTGTTTTTCACAGTCTCAGTCTCTGAACAGGTTGAAACACATGACAATATCCCCCTTGGCTACTGCCCTCAAAAATGAGATCACCCTCAGGGACATGGTACTGCCATTTTCAGAACAAGCTCTGATTAAAGGGTGAGAGCGTGAGCCACAGAACAAAACAGGTTTTCCAACACACAGCCTTAGACAACTACAATATTTGAGGCTCCATTTACATCAGAATGGAGAGGGCAACTTTTGTAAGCTGTTAGTATATCCAGTAGTGGTATAATTAAATCTGATTAATGCTCACCAGTCAGCAGCAAAAAAAAGGCAGTTTTGCGAGGCTGCCACATCCAGGAGGCACAAACATCTCACAGAACAGCTGGGGCCCAGCACGGCAAAACTCTTTGCAACACCTCAAGCAAACAGTAGAGTATCTCCTGAAAGCACTTTGTAGACTGCAAACTGGATAATGAGACAACCACATACTAGTAAATGAATTTTAATAGGTGTAGCTTGTTACCAAAATGCTGCACAGCCAAATTCTGCTTTACAAACACAGATCAGCTTCTGCTGTTCTCTTTACCTGCAATTTCTCCCTCTGCCTTACATAGAAAATAAAACAAATTGGCCCCTTCTTTCTTGTGTATTCACCCTACAATGCAGCGCAGTGCACCTGTTTCTAGTCTTGCATTTTATTTTCTGGTGTTAGGAAATTCACTATTTCATATTAATTAATGATAGAATTATACTTGAGGAGGCTGAAAAAATGTGATTTTCTTCCCATATTAGTCCATTTCGGAAGGACATCCTGCGCCTGAACGTGTGCCTGTGTGAACCCAAGGGCTTCTGGTGCCTCAGAAACACAAATGACAGTTACTTCTGTATTTCTGCTGTGGCTAAAGAGGCAGAACTCAGAGTCTCCTTGGATTCATGCCTTGAGAAAACCAGCTGAACTGTTTCTGCCCAAAATTCTCTGTGATAGCACAGTAGGTTAGAAAATCATAACTAAACACTTCTTTCTGCACCTGAGCTGATACTTTACTGAAGTATAGCTTAGAGTTCTCTTCTCAAGACACTCAGAGAAGTATTCGGCAGAATTAAAGCTTCATTTCCTATGCAATATGCAAAAGAATAGCAGTTCCCAGACAGTTTTCCAAACAGAAAAAATGTCATAGCATTTTTTCCTGGGATTTATAGCACTTACAGTATTTGCTGCATGGAGGAATACGGCAAATAGCACTTATAGTACTAGGCTGAACAAAATTACCAGAGTCCACCCACCCTGGAGTTTTCTTTGCAGGCTTCCCATGTTTCCCTACTCTGGTGCAGTTTATATGTAGGATTGAAATATTTTCATAGAGATGCAACTGATAAGTCAATCTCCTGTATCCCTGTGCATTCTCTATAGGGAACAGTTACACTTTTTTAGGTGCCACAGTGGGTCCATAAAACTCCTGCAGTAGCTCAGACATTGTTATAGAGGTCAACCCTGGAAAGCAAAGCTGGCAAAGCTTTGCCTTTCACGCCAAGCAGGGACACGGATTTGGCTCTCACAGTCAGCACACCCTTTAGACCTCTGCCGATCAGCCCATAAGGCTGTTTCCAAGAGGCAATTCTATCAGTGTGATCTCCTCCGTTCTTAGAGGATGCTTGGAATGGCTACCCAGGCTGTCTGCCCATAAGAACACTCCATGGAGGTTGATGGAAGCTAAAGGTTTGAGTCTGTCAAGTTTGGTTCTTAAGAAAACCCAAATAACAAACTACTGTAACTGGAGACAGCGAATCCCTTGCTGAGATGCACAAATAATAGACAGTTGTGTGTCCAAGCTCAGCACCTGCTTACAAAGCCCAAAAGACTCATGCTGTGTCCTGCCTCTCAGACAGGTATTTCTGCTGCAGTCCTGTCTCGGAGGCACCGTCCCTTTCCTCTCCTTCTCCAGCACACCATGTGTCTCAGTCAATTATAGGGCTCCCTGAGTAATACATATGGTGCACTCTCTGTCCTCTCTCTGTTGCACTTTTCTATGGAAATTCCAATATTTGTCTTTTCTCATGTGTTTAACAATGTATCTTGGCTGCTATCATGGAAACTATCAAGCATCACGGCTCAAGCATGGAAACTCTGGAATGCTTAATTTTAATTCAGCAGTTGCCAAGCCTTCTATCACAGCAGCTATTTGGGGGCTTCATCTTTAAGAAATGTGTGTTTTGGCAAAACCTATCAGAACACAGCACAAAAGCAAGAGCTTTATGGGTAATCTTATTCAGAGAGCAGTACCTATAGATTATGACCATATATCCAATGCCATCCCACTGAGACTGCACAGACTTATGGCGCTGCTGGAGAACAGAGAAGGTGCAGATTTCCAACCGCTTCAGTGAGCAGGATCAATATTTAAATAAGTGAATTGAACAACCACATTTTCATCCTTCTGAATAAACCTCAAGCTTTATTCAAAATTATTGTATGTATATAAATACACACATATAGATGCTGAAGAGCTGACAGCCAGAAAACATGAGCAATTTAGTGGAAGGGCACAGTGCATATTTGACAGCTTCATTAATTTTAAATATATTTCAGGAATTAGTGGTTAGTCCTACAAGACCAGGAGTCAGACAGAAATAATGTAATGCTGAATATTGGGGGCAGTTGGGCCATAATTATTCTTTCAAACATGGCTAAAGAAAACAGCAGGCCATGGAGTGCTCCAAGAACTGAGAAAGGCTGGGAAATTCCCTGTTAGTAGCAATCAGACCATGCAGCCATTTGTTGTGAACAGAGGTTCAATTGCCAACTTAAAAACACCCACAGCCTACCAAATAACACAACCAGCCACAAGTTTCATTAGGAGTAAGTAGCAATAGAGCCTGGTATTGACTATTTTTGTGTCAATCTACTCACTTTTGTGTGTGTGTTATTTCTGTGCCATTTCCCTTTAGATAGCCACATGCTGCAAGAGGAAAGCTGTATTCCCACCTTCTGCCAGGACCACAGTCCTGTTCCTTGACAGGAGAGAGCTTAAATATTTTTTCTGTGTTGTCTTCTTAATAAAAAATTAAAAGTTAGCAGTCCAGCCTTCCAAAGAAAAAGGCAAATGCTGAGCAGAGCTCAGAGTGCTTTCATGGTATGCTTAGCATGTAGATCGTGGGGAGGAGAGCTGAGATGTGCTTGTTGTAGGGAGCTGACCAAAGAGAAAAGAGAATTTTAGAGCTCTCTAGTGACAGAGAAAGGATAATTACTCTTCCAGAAGCCTTGTTGCCTCAGCTGTCATTGGAACATTGAAGGATTAGTTCTCCTCTGCTCCCTTCACAGTACAAACCCTCAAGCCACAAACAGGAGTTTGCTTTTGGGGGCTGAATGCAGCTCCTCAGCCCAACCAGCAGTAAAACAAAGCATGCAAACAAACAAAGTGCTAAATGCTGTTTGAAATGCAGTGTCCAGGATTCAAGTAAGATCTGTTCTGGTTCTCCCACAGAAGCACCATGACTGTAAAGAAATTTGTTTCAATTGCTTCAGAGAAAAACATTTCAGGAGAAGAGGAAAATTCAGAAACAGCTAACTTAGGAGTTTGTTAGGAGTTTGGATTTTCAGACTGATTGTCCCTGGGAGTGCACACTAAGAAACAAGGATATGCAAATTTTTTTTTTTTTTTTTAAAGTTAACAGGAACACAAACCCCAAAGTAATATCCCTGCCCCTACTACTTTTCAAAGGATGAAGCACACACAGTGTCATGGTTTAGGAATGGTACTCCCCAATTTAGTTCTCCCATCAAGACTCTCCAAACCACACTGTCACTCACTTGCCCCCCCCCCCTCAACCCACAGGCAGCCAGAGAGGAGAAATGGAGGCACAAAGGGTAAAGATCATGGGTTGAGATAAGAACAATTTACTGGAAACAGCAATAAAGTAAGAAAATGCACAGTAACAGCAATAATAGCAGGACACACAGCTGCAGTGTAGCACCTCTTTGATGTTTTCGAATCCAGAAACACTATCTAATGAAAGATGCTAAAAGAAACACTGAGCCCCTGTGTATATCCAAATATCCATTTGAGTGGAGGCAGAAAGCAACTGACAAGATAGGAATTGCACATCTGGGGACATGGGAGAGCATCTGGTGCTCTCTCTGAGTCTTGTTTGCAAACCCCATTGCCCCCAAAGTGATGTTGCTCCCTGCAAGCCATAAGGCTACCCCACGTTGTAGGGCCTGGGGCCACCAAGCTCTGCAGCCAAAGCAGTCGAGTCCTGCTAGGACAGTGCTGCAGCTGAACATCCATTTGTCATGTCCTCAGTGGAGAGGATTTCTTCTTCACACTGCAGTGCTGAGGACTTTTTGTTGGGCCATCTAAGGGCCTTAGGGCCAGCTCAGGGTTTGTTCCCCACCAAGCTCAGTCCTTCAATCACTGAAGTGCTCTCAGACACAGCAGCTATTGCCAACCACAGTGTGCTGCACTCCTCACCTCCTCCGCCGCAACATGCAGCTACAGGTCTGCACTGGTAATCTGAGGCGTTAGGTCAAATAATCAGATCTGTGAGGGGAAAGGGAGGATAGGTAGCTCTCCTTCTCCTAGTCAGACTCTTGGGGTAGTAATTTGACCCTGAGTTGGTTTAACATAGACCATTGATTTTATTTCTGAATTTTAAATTGTCTATCCAGCCTTGTCTATCTTTTCCTCAAAGCTGATGCCAGTTTGCTGGATACACTACGTGGCCTCTGCTCAGAAGTCTTGTCTCACCAGGGTCTCACCACTTGTAGGACATTACAGATACCACCCTCATACATTTTTGAATGGGTGTCATCTATCTAGAGGGAGGTGGGGGGAAGAGAAACTTTTCATCCAGCTCAAGTGTTGAAGAATGGCTCAGA
>VZTX01030110.1:0-131160 GCA_013400915.1 Pardalotus punctatus | reverse complement strand
CGGGGGCTTCGCGGGGCGGGCGCGCTCCCCGCCGTGAGGGGCCTCGCCGGACACCGGCACCCCGTGCCAGGGCCGCTCGCTGCCCTAGCCCGGGCAGCTGCGGGAGCGGCCGCACGCAGCCCGTGCAGCGGGAGGTGCCTCTCGTCTCCCGCCGGTACCGCCGCGGTGCCCCGGTGCGTGCCCTGGGTACCGGCCCCGAGGAGGCCTCGGGGCCTGCCGCATCCGAGCCCTTCGGCTGCTCGTGGGCCGCGCTGTTCCCCGGCTGCTGGGTGGCTTGGGCTCCGGATAACTCCTTCTAGGAAAAGAACGAGCTTTCGCTGATCATTCCAATTATTACCCAGCCTTCTCCCAGCACTTGTATGGGCAAAGCAAAAGGGAGCAGTAAACAGTGGTGAAGCAGAGGGAGCTTGCAGCGTTTATTATGCTGAAGGCAGAGGCACTTGGTGTACGAACAAGCTGTGGCCTTGGTCAAACCCTGTTGCGTATGTCGCTGTAAGAAAGTTTGCTCCTCAGTAGAGACTGTAATCTGAATATATGATGAGAGCCAATTAGGGTGAGCCGGTGGGTGGAATATGCAAAGCAATGGGATAATTTGAATCGTTGCGATACGTGGTGATTGCAGTTCACCAGCTGTTTGAGCTGTAGTAGGAAGTGTGACAAAAATGCTGAAGAGGAGTTTTGAGGTGGAGAAAGGACATCACTTTGGCTTTCCAGTAATAATGGGTTGATCCACTGTGTCATTTAGGGCACTTCTGCTGTGTGCAAAGAGATACTGTGGGCAGGGTATATACAGTGTAAAAATGTTAAACAGTTATTGGCTCGCTTGCACAATAGGAACAGTGAGGCTTTAATGAACTGCTGGGCTAAGCATTCACCTGCTCCCTCCCCCTGCTAACACACCAGGCATCCATGCAGATATCCCTCAGGAGGGGAAGGGTCAGCCTCTGCTGCTCAGAGTTGCTGAGTTGCTATATTCTGGCTCCCTAATGTGGTTTTTTGTTTTTTTTTTTTTTTTTTAGTTTTTTTTTTTAAATTTTTTAGAACTTACACCTTTTCACGTTTGCATTTTAACTCCTGAGTACTTGCAGTGTTGATGGTCTGTATCTCGAAAATGTTATCCACTGTGCTGCTCTGCCTTTCTTATCTTGGCATGACTTTACTGTGCAACTTCTTTTTAACTCGCAGCTACCTCAGAAGTCAGAGCCGGGGTCATGCCAGCTGCACTGTATTCACCATGGGCCTTGGATCCACACCACCAGCTGAAGCCATGGGAAAAGGGCTGGGGAAGGTTACAGGGAGAGTGTTTTTCTTCAGAAGGAAGGCATCTGAAAAGATCTGCAAGTGACATGACCTTTTAGGTAGGAGTGTAAAGGCAGTGCGGAATATTTAATTATAAACTGTGTGGGATAGGCTCTAAAGGGCTCAAAAAGTGAAAACCCAAAATCACTTTTGACATGAGAGAGCTGGGCATGGTAGCCAGTAATACAGAGAGAAGGTGTCGTGAAAGGAAGAAATTAACTTGTATGAAAATGGTGTGAACAGATGTTGGTGGAAGCATGCAATGCTTGTCTGGGTGGACTTGACAGGAAGAAGTGTAGCTGGTTGGTGGTGTGAATTTGATGGATTGTTATTTTAACTGGACAGATAAAAATTAAGTGCAATTATTGGTGAAGTGTTAAAATTGTAGCTTAAATGTTATTCTTTTATATAATTCGTAAAGCAGGTGCAATAGGAGGAGGTTGCGTGGTTGTATCTGCATTATGATGCTGCTTTTCCCATTTTTCAAGGGGCAAAAATGGGTCAGAAGAGGTGTAACTTTAGGTTGTACTATGTAGAAGCACATACTCTGCTTTGCTCTGAGTGGGATGGAAGGACTTTCCAGTAAAAATATATATACTGTGACTGTGCGGGGGGTTGCTGCTTGGTATTGCAGAAAGAGAAGTAGGATCTCTATGGGTTTTTGTCATCAGCATGCTCTCAGAATATGTTTCTCATTACATACTGCCTGAAGGCACCTGGAGATTCTGCCGCATGGATAAAAGGCTTGTATGCTGTGTTACTATTTCCCTTGTTGGTGGGTTGAGCACCTTACAGTTGTAGAGGAGGGTGCAGTCTGAACAGTTTTTATTCCAATGGACAATATACAAATGGAGTTGTAAAGAATGGATGGAGTATAAAAGCAATGTGGATGTACTTGCACAAGCTGTAACTGCCAATGCAAGAGTTGATGGAGAATAGGCTGCGAAAGAGCTTATAGCAGAAATTTGGCCATGATAGTTGCTGAAGCCTTGACAAAATCTACCCCAATGTGTTCTTCCTCTCTCTGTTTTAAATTGTTGTCTGCTGGGCTGCTAATGGGTGGTCCTGGGTGTTTTAATAGAGGAGCTGGAACTGGTCTGGGCACTCCCTGTGTGCTGGGGTTCACAAACTCTTGTTCTGGGTACAGGTTGTCTGTTGCTTCCAGCGATGGATGAGCTCTGTCACCTGTGTTGTAACTGCCTGTTGTTCAGGTCCGGTATTTACTCTGCATATTCACCACTTGGATTAAGTGCTAGCTTTTCCTGGTACTTCACTGAAGAATTTAATGAGTACTTGGCTTGTAACACGTTGCTTTAGAAGCTGTATGCTAACTTCTGGGCAGGGGTTTACCCCCGCCTCTTGCATGATTGAGATAGTTTTTGAACAACTTTCCTTTAATCTTGAGTGATGTATCTGCAGAACACCTTGAAAGGCAAAGCATGGTCACACTGAATCCCAGGTGCATACACTCAGGGAGGGAGGAGGCAATTGCTAGCCTTGAAATATTTGAATTGGTGAGTCGAATCTTGTAGCTCTGGCAAGACAAGGGACATTGGATTCTAAAAGCAAAAGTATCTCAGTTCTTATTCAGAGTCTTTATAAATATTGATTGAGGTTCAGGGCTTTGACATTAACAAACTAATATAAATCACATAATTTTGCACAGCCTTTTTTCAGGTAGGGAATAAATGATTTGCCAAGTAAGTCAGTATGTGAAAATACCATTTTGTGTCATCTGTGTTCTTATTGTCTAGCCAAGAAGTGTTACAGTATATTTTGTGAGGGGTCCATACTGCAAAAAATACACTTATTCATGTTTGGTTGCATGTGCAGGTTGTGTATGCGTATCTCTGATCTTGAAAACTTTCAGGTTTGTTAGCTAAGGCAAATGAGTGCAAAGGGCTGTGCTTGATGGGCTGCATGCCAGATTACATGAGTTACAAGTTTTGGATCCTGATACCTTTATGGTGTCGATGTGCATTAGTGTTATCCTCTCTACAGTATTTTTGCTATTAAAATATAGTCTATGGAGCACTAATAAGTCTGTACAGGAGCTGAGTAACAATGTGGAGCATTGTGGGGCAGTTTTCAATGTGTGCAGCTCTGAGTAAATCTCAGACTCAAAATATCAGGTTCATGTTTCCTCTGGCTACTCTAATGAAAAGCTAACAGAGCCATGTTCATCGGAATGTCCTATGTTTGGTTGCAATCTCTGTTACGAGTTCTGGAATTAAACAGAAAGGAGGTGAATGGTTGGAAGTGCTCATCCCTTCCTGACTGGATCAGCTGATTTTGGGGTTGATGAGAGATAAAGCAAGAGTCTGCCTGAACTTGTGTCTGCCATGGCTTTTATCTTCCTGCCTTTGAGCTGCCAAGACTCGTGTTCTGTTGAGTTTTCTTTTAGTTCCAGATGAAGTATCTTGGATCTTCTGCTGCACAGCAAAGCATTTGTTGTTCTCAAAATCCTCATGCGTGTGCTTCTCTTGGCCCTGAGGGGCAGTTCTCCTGTGCAGTCAGTGAATACAGCAGGATTCACTTAACAGCATGTGTTAATGGGAATGACCTATTGACAGAATAAATTATCCATTTGAACCTAAAATGTGGAAAATGCACTGATGCTTTTTAAATGTGACGTTTAAAGGAAAATTGTTAATTATATTCAGTGTCATTGTTTTCATAAGCTGTCATGGCATCGTGATAATTTGACACCTCTACATCTTGTTTATAAATGTTTTGAGCATTTAACTGTAGTTTTCTGGAGCTGCCTGGAAGGTCTCCATTAGCGAAATACAGTTTTCTATTTGTCTTTATGACATCTAGAAAATGTAATTGCATAAAGTGAAAAAAAAAACAACCCTATTTGTATGGTCTGATCATCATAGGTCATGAAACAAACACAGCCTAATAAAGCATTGGCATGAAAGGCAAGGTTTAAGTTTCTCTCCTTGCTCCTCCATATGCTCATTTGTAGAATAGCAAATTATAAACAAGAACGTTATTTAATCTTTGCCTCTAGCAGTTGTCTTTGTATGTGCTCTGTGCAGCTTTGGTTGAGAGAATGTGAATTTTAAGTCCCATTTTGACAGAGACTAGAATTTTCACATGATCATGCGATCCTTCTGGTGCTTGCCGTTTGTGTCTTGAGGTATTTAGATGTTTATCTTTCTGGAAATGTAGGAGAAGGGTTAAAATACAGCTCTGAAAGTCCAGGGACTAAGCAGAGTGTATTGATCCCCTCTCATTCACGTACACATTTGATGTGAGAACGCTGACCTAGAAGCACTGAGAGTTAGTTTATTAGTTTTGACATTGGGATTCATTAGCTGTAATTCAATTAGAAGCACACTGATGGATGTGTTTGTATGCTGGGACTGGCAGCTGTTTTAGGTTCAGAAACTTGCAATTCTAGTAGGAAAATTCTTTTATGCAGTCTTGGGTAAGATTTGTATTCCTAGGCTAAAAGTGACATCACTCTTGATTTGGTTTTTAATAGATTTTGCAGTGTTTCCAATTATGTTTCTAATTAGAATAATGTCTTATTTCCCATGACAGTTTAAAAATAATGCAAAGTCTGTAAAAGAGGAGCTATCAAGATGGTTGAATAATGTTTTCTTTTTCATTCGTTAGTTGGAAACCTTTTTCCGTCTTTGTTGGATACATAGAGCTACTAGGCTATGGGAATAATTTTGGTGCTTACAGAAGGTTATGGTGCAGTAGTTGCTAAGCTTTGTTCTGTCACTGTGTCTCAGGGCCATTTCCACCCCAGCCCATAAGCAGCCAGCTTTCTGGTGGGAAGCCAGAACACCTCTGTGCCTGTCTGTGTAAATGTTAGCTTTTCAGGTGTGAGATCTGCTGCTCTCTGTCCTACCCTTTCCCATGCAGGCAAAGCTCCTTCCCTTCATGCCTGAGGGTAGGGTCTTTTGCAGCAGCACTGTTTCTCCAGGCCTAAAAATGTTTTTCTACCACTTAGAACCAAGATTTATGGCTAAAGGGATTGATGTTTGAATAACCGACTCTGGAAGCCTGAGAGTCCTAGTTGAGAACATCGTTGTAAGTCAGCTAAAAATTGTCTGCAGTGGAAAGAATGTAAGTTCTGGAACTGGTGTTCAGTAGTTGATGGAACTTGTTCTTTGAGGAAGACAGATCTAAACCTACTGTGGTTGTGGAAGGGGATTCAGGCAGTCTTGGATTGAGGCTACATCCAGAGCTACCTCCATGGCTGCCAGCTCAGAAAGCTCTGGGGTCTTAGATTCTAACAGTGAACTTACCTCTCTGTGCATGATTTATCATGGCTGAGTGCAGCTACCACAAGAGCCTGCCCATGTTTTTCTGGAGCATGACTTAAGGCAAGCCTCTGTGTGTGGTATGCTGCTACCATGTGTGTAATTACCTTTGGAGGGATGGGAGAAAGGCTGGGAGGTCAGGGCTATGAGAAGGGAAGGCATTCCCCTTTCTGCTAAGTGCTTCTGACATGTTGCAGTGATGGAGGAGGTTAGAACAGTGCTAAAGCTGTGATGCTTGCCAGGAAAATCTGTGATTGCAGATAAATGCGTATTTACGAGGTCAAAGTAGTGCTGCACTTTGGATCATCACACATGAGGTTGAGAATATGTGGCAAGTTGTGTGTTCTTACTCAGCCCCTGGAGTGGGTTGTTTGTCACAGAAGGCTCAGGACCACATTACTTTATGTAATGGCTCATTTTGTAATAAGGATACTACTTTTTTTTTTTAATAGTATAATCAGTAAGACACCAATTAATGATAGTAAAATTTCTTTGCATTTTTAGAAAACTCTTTGCTGTAAAATGGATAACGAAATTCATCTGGTTTTAAAACAGAATCTCTATAAAACTTATCCCCTGTCTTCTTCCATCCCCTTCCAAAACTGAACCAACATGGGATGCTTTTGAGGCTGAGTTTCCTCTGTGGCTTGATTTGCAGAGCGGCTGGCACAGATAAGGATTGCAAGGTGCAGAGGCAGGGGTGAACAAAGGTGGCAGGAGTGCTTTATGGAGGCTTTCCTAGTGTTGGATGCCACCTCAGAGTGCAAAAGCAGAATTTGAAGTGCTTTGGTAGGCAGCAAATTAAACAGGTAAGAGAAGACCTTTGAAAGAGTTCTAGGAGCTTTTTGACACCAGATGCCCTTGAGGCTTGACCAGCATCAAAAAGGACTGGGTGCCCATTTGATATTAAGTATCACAATTCCTCCAGTGAGGTTAAAATACATATACTTTTCTAGATGTAAACTGCATCACTCTGGTTCATGAATCAGTTTCTGATAGAGAAGAATTAAGAAAATTTAACCGTAAGGAGCTTATTCTGTTTCTGCCTGTGTCTAGACTTTTGCATGTCTTTGAAATGGGATGTAGGACTAGATGGGTTCTTTGATCTGATTTCTTGCTGGTATAGTTATAAATGCCCCTACTTACAGCTTGTGAGAGACTTAGTATTTCAGTTCAGTGAAAAAGTCTTTTATGGTTGAGGCAGGCCAGATATGCCTTGAAGAAAAGTTCAGGTTTTCTGAGCCTTTTTTGTCTGTTCTTCCCTTCAGGGTATACAGCATGGCCCAAACAGAGAAGAAAGGTGGGCTGCTCCGGAAATCTTCAGCCTCGAAGAAGCCATTGAAAGAGAAAGTGGTGTTGATGTATGATGAGATTTTCACGGTAAGGAGTTGAGCATCTCTTCTTTCTAAAGTCTTGTGTTAAATTTTCTTGGTTGAGTTTATGCTGAGGGTTCTTTACTGTGGATTTTTTTCCCAGGGTAAGGCCTGCACAGTGTAGGCACATGCTCCAGGCTCTCCTACTGTCATGCAGAGCTCTATATTTTGCTCTCTTCTGTAATGTCTCCTTGTCCTGCTGTTTACCAGAACCATACCATCTATGGGAAGTCATGGCTTTCCCAGTATTTCTCAAAGAACAATTCAGAAAATAAACAGAGACATCCCAATTGAGAGCTGCTTCTGTTGGTCCTTCCTTTTTTTGGGAATCTGTGTAGCCAGAATTCTGCACTGTGAGACCGCTTGGTTATCCAGCGGCTGATGCTGACTCTGAGCTACCCATGGCAGTTTGTTTATATTCTGCCTGAATGATTTATTTGCCCTCATGCCTGTTTCTTTTCCTTTTCCTTTCAGACAGAGGACCCCAGTAAATGCAACCCTAGATTTTGGGAGGAGCTGTTTCTCATGAAGGTAACAGAATGTAAACATACTGTTGCTGTTCTGCCTACTAAGTAGCAGACTTTGTAGGCAGAACAGACTTGTCAGTGCAAAGACTTCTGTTTTTAAGGTGTCGGTGATGGTATAATGTGCATGTATTGCTTCTTGACCTGACAGGTCAACCTGGAGTATCTGGAAGGCAAGCTGGAGGCTCTGGATGGCGAAGAATTAATGAAGATAAAAGATAACATCAACTGCTTGTTTCAGCACTGCATCCAGGCCCTGGGTGAGGAACACCCAATCAGAGTGGTGAATGCATTACAGGTATCCTGCTGGGAGACAGGGAATGCTCTCTTCTGCTTCTGATGAGGCAAAATATTTGTTGCTGGTATCAAGCATCTTGTGCTCATTTCTTTGCTACTGAGAAGTGATGTCTACAGAGCAGTTGCTCCTTACTGTCTGTGGAAGTTCCAAACATTCATAGTCTCTTTACTCTTGGCAGAGCAATAGATGGTTTCAGAATTCAAGAGGATCTGATGATAGATGATGAAGTGGATGGCAGTGAGGAGACAAAGGAGCACTTGTTCACACTGCTGGCTGTCAGTTTAGGGTCTCAAGAGTACTTAGGCTGTGTAGCTTTGTGTTTTACTTTTACCTCTTCTCCCTCATTTCAGCTGCCTTTTTGAATTTCTGTATGGGTTGAAAAAGAAATAAAGCTCTGGAGAAGTGAGTGTGAAATTTATGCGGGAAATTGTCCCAGCTGGACACTTCCTAATTGGAAGCTGTGAAGAATTATCACCCAGAATTTTCCTGCAGGTTGTTCCTTACCAAGGCTCTGCTGTCCCTTATCTTGTATGGGAGATTCCCCTCCTCAGTCTTGATATTTGATGTTGCTAGTTCACAAGGCGATTCTTACAGTTCGGTGAATGCATTGGCTTCCCTCAGCTGTACGAATACAGGATATGAATTTCAGGCTTGAAAAAGTCATCTGTAGGAGACATTGGACCAACAGTGAGCTGGGAAAAGTTGATTTAAGCAGAATATTTGCGTATCTAATGTACAATCTTGTGTTGTTTTACTGTTATTTTTAGAATTTGTTTGCAAGGGTGCTATTAAAATGATAGCTACACAGACATCTTGGACCAGCCCTGAATGTCTGAATTTGTATCCAGACTCCTGGAAAAAGGGCGGGTCACAAGAATCCTGCTGTGTGCATGCAAATAGGAACCAGGTAACACATTCTGAGCTTGAATTGAGAAAGTATTCCCTTCATCAGACTACGTTTGTGTGGAAAGTGGTCCTGAAGCCAAACCTTATTTAAGCAATCATTTTTTGAGAATGAGCATGGTGACCAAAGGTTTGTTTAGCCCAGTGTCTGTTTCTGATAGTAACCAAAAAAAGGATGTCTACCTTACTTTTTTGCATCTGTGTGGTTCTAGAGGTCTGCTAATTCCATCAGGTCAGTTTTGTCTCCAGCTTTACATCTGAAACTAATTACTTCTCACAGGTGAATTTAAGATGGGATCTAAAACTGCAGTGGTTATGTTCCTGCTCGTTCCCCTCTCCACAGCCTTGAGAGGTGCCTGATGACAAAAGTCACCCCAGACATTTCCCTCTCAGGACAAATGAGTCATTTGCTGCCCATAAACTTTCCAGAGAGTCTTCTGGAAGCGTAGTGTGCTGATACCTGTGTGTTACTATTGATCTTTAAGAACTTGGTATGAAGCAGTAATTAAGCTGCCTAATAGCCTTGGAACCAGTTCTGGGTTTTTTTGTTTATTTGTTTGTTTTTGTTTGTTTTTTTTGTTGTTGTTGGTTTTTGGTTTTTTTTTTGTAGGGAGGTTGATAAAGACACAGTTTATTGGTCTGACTTGGTATAGCAGTGTGGTAATGAAACAGAAATTTGTGCTCAAACAAGAAGAATACAGACAAATATATTCTTCTCCAATTTTTTAGGAGTTTTGAGCATCCAAGATCCATCCTCTTTAGAAGTGACAGAGCTGGAGGAGAGGTCAAAGACAAAATGTGTGGCTTCCAGGCTGGTGGTATTGCGGTATCTGCCAGTGCTAGGAGAGGGTTATGCAGTGGATTTTGCTGTTGAGTTGGAGATGTTGTCTTACATCTCATCTTCTGTTTTTTCCCTTTGCAGACTTTGTGTGCATTAATTCGGGGTGTCCATCAGAAGAACAAATCCACTTCTGGGTTTGACATCATCAACATGCTTGTGGGTTTTGATAAGGCAGAGCTATGTATGAAGGTGAGGCACTTGCAGTGTAGAGGAGCAGTTTGCACAGCAGCTGTGTTGCAAGGGCAGTGATTTGTGGACAGGTGTGTCTATCAGGGAGCAGCTTTGGGGGAAAATATTTGAGCTACTTGCTAAAAGCAGCTGTGCTGAAGTTCTGTACCTGCCAGTGACACAGACATTTGTGGTCCCTGGATTGGTTAATAATATAACAGAGCACTTTCTTTTCCTTTAGTTCCATGCTGTACAGTCACTGTGGTTAAGGGACCTTAAAGCCAGAAAAGGCTGTCACAGGCAATTGCTACCTAGTATTGAACTTCATACCTTGTGTTTAATCTTTGTCTGAGAGTCAAATCTTGAGTTCTCACATTCCGTCAGCACATGTACTGTTTTAAACTTACTTGATGCTCCTCACTGTAAAGATGTTGAGTTTGGGAAATGACAAAGTAACCAGTGATAAAGCTGAATTCTTCTTGTATTTTTCATCTCTATTCAAGGGTAGCAATTTTTCTTCTCTATACAAATTGTAGTACATTTGGGGAAAACATTAAGTAATAATTTGCCTATCAGATTTTTAATCATAACTTACATGTGTATTGTTAATTGGAGGTGTGCTGCTGCATCTAGAGAAAACTCATGGAAAATGATCATGATGTTATGCCAGTAATCATTAAACTGTAGTTAATACAAAAGAGTGTTCAGAAGCAATAGTATGAATATGGCTTGTGTAGCAGTAGTAATTACTCATTTATTGATTCTGGAATAACATGGCTTTATACTGATGCTCCTCTATTTGAATCTTTCAAAAAGCTTTTTATAAAAAACATTTCAAGTAATTTAAAATACTGTTTTTAAGTAATTTGGCTGCTGTTTTTAGAATCTGATGGAGAGCTTGGACTCCCTCCTCTGTGCAGAAGGTTCTGAAAGCCTCAAAAGCTTGTGTCTGAAGCTACTTCTATGCTTGGTGACAGTAAGTAATTAACAGCTATATAATAACTTAAGGGCTTATATGAGCCACAGCTGAGGGATGGAACTGTCTCAAAACTTGAGCAGAATGCTGCAGTGGGAAGCTTAAGAAGGGGAAAGAAATTGTGATTAAAGGTCAGTCCAGATGCTTTTCATCCTGTAAGATAGGTGCCAGCTGGGGCAAAAGGGAAGAGGCAGGAGAGAGTGTCAGTTGAATTCACAGGTGTGGTCTTTTTAAAGGAAAAAGATATTTAAGAAGTCTCAGATAAATGGAAAGAAAGAGAGACGGGCTGAGGAAAGACAGAAAGTGTGGAGTAGACCAGAGTGGTGAGAAGGTGAAGAATGAGGAAGTTGTAATAAATGGCTACTCATCCGCTCTTGGAGGTGGTCAGCTGTGAACTATTTTGACTGTGGTAAGGGGTAATTGAGAGGGAGGGAGGTCTTCACTGCCCTCTTCATGATGGGAAGGTTCTCAGTGGAGCATATGTGCCCTGTTTTTCATTCCCCGCCTCCTGTAGAGCTTGCAACAGCTGATGGCTGTTGTCATTCATGCAGCTGTGTAAAATACCAAGGTGTGGCTGAACAGAGGAGCTCTCAGTCTGTGGGTGGTGCTTCTTGGCAGAGAGAGGGCTGGGAGGCAGGACAGATTTCTTTTGCTTCTTGTCTAGCTCTGCTGCTAGTCACACCTTCACTTGCTAAGTGTGAGATTCTAGATGAAAGTGTCCATCTGGGAGTAGAACTGTGCTGTTCCCAGTGTGTGCCTGAGGCAGCTACAGCATCAGTGGAGGTTTCAGATGAGATTTTAAAACCTGTGTTTGTACTCAGGTGACAGATAACATTAGCCAGAACACCATCCTGGAGTATGTGATGATTAACAGCATATTTGAAGCTATTTTACAGGTAAGGGTTTTTCCTTCTGCTGTGGGGGCTCTTCTTCCGTAGTGAGAACTTTCAGTAATGTGTTTGCTTTTCAGCTTTTTCAATGCAGTGTGGTTCACTGGCACTGTTGTTTCTTCCATTCATAGCTCAGTCATGTATGTATTTTGTAATGCTGTCTCCTTCTTACTCTAGTCTGCTGTTTTTAGTCACTACTGACTATTTAGAGTATTTTCACTTGAGACTTTTCTGCACAGATAGAAGCTGAATAAATTTCTGGGCTAATTTCACACAATTTGTGTATTGGAGAAACTTTTTTTCAAAAGGCAATGTGGATATATCAAGTTTTTTTCTGCTCTTTGATAAACTGTATTTTTTAGAAGTGGAACTGAGCTTGGGGAAACCCGGAAAACTTGCACTGGTAATGTTGATGATTCATTGAGATACTGTCCAATGCTGTTGAGAAATATATTTGCCCTTTATGCCCTGAAAGCCTACATGCATCCTTTCTGTGATAAATAAGCTTCTCTGTGTGCAGAACTTCCTCGAGGCATTGACATTCCCTTCACCCTAAATATCCTCTTTCAGATAGGACACAATTTGCTCTTACACATAGATTCATGGCCATGCTCTGTCTGAGTCACTGCAAGCCTCCTGAAGGAGGCCTGAACAGAGCAGTGTGATTGTTTATTCCAGATCCTGTCCAGCCCTCTTAGTCGCAGGGAACATGGCTATGATGCTGTTGTCCTTCTGGCCTTGCTGGTGAACTACAGAAAGTATGAGGTAGGTGTTGTGGATAACAGAAACATCACTTCTCTCTACTTTATTAATTTAGTGTGGCCTCTGGATTATGAAGGCAGCACACAGTACAGTTTTTAGCAGAGCACGCTATAGCATCAGGGCATCAGCACAGGGCAGCAGAAGCTTTGCAAGGCAGCCCTGTTATGCTCTCTGATGTATGTGTATAATCAAATGTGTATGATATTACTACAGCTCGTTCCTTGCCAACATGAAAGAAACTACCTAGGGAATTCATTTCCTTTGTAGAAATAGTCTGAGGAAGGTCCTTTTGCAAGAGTTACTGTTGTGCCAAACTGCATGTCTGCCTGTGTGTGTGTGTGTGAGTGTGTGGTTATACGTAATCTCCAAAGTAAAATGAGCTGTCAGTCATCCTGGGCTTCAGAATGAATTTGTGATTCAGAACCTGACTAGCTGACTGAAAGAGCACAGATCCCCAGAAGAGATGGTGAAGCTGTGACCAAAGAATGAACTGAAACATCACAGGTAGTGTTTCCAAGAGTAGTTTGATGGATTCCTTTTTGAGGATCTTTACTCATCATCCTTTTTATGTTTATGGTGTATTCCCATTTTTTTCTGTTACTCATCAGCTTGAAAAATAAACATTTTCAATGTCAGAACAACACCTAATGTTGGCTTTTCTTTGTATGAGCCATGATGCTTTAATGATCAGGGTTTTTTTAAATTCATGAATAGGAATATCTTAATATACTTCGGTAGGCAGCAAATAGGAAAGTTCTGGAATACCCCCTCTTCAACAGAATTACTAGGAGGAAACAGGTTTCAAAACCTACCTGGTTTTATAATAGGTCTAGTTCTGAATTATGAATAGACCTAGAAAATATGCAAGGACAGGAACTACACATGGTGTCAAAGTAATGCCTGTCAATTTCTCATTCCTGTCAATGATGTCAGAATCGTGAATTACAGATTCTGTTCAGCATTCTGTGCTGTGGTAGCATGTAACAGCAATGTGGAGTTTGATTTCAGTATGTGGCTGTGAGAGAAAACTGTTGGAAATCATATAAGTAGGGTTATTTATGAGGGTGGACTGGGAAGATAGGGGTCTTATTACAACATTCAGACATGAATGGTGGAGAGCTGTGTAATCCCATCCCTAAGGCATGGATCCCTGTGGACTGTAGTTTATGTCCTTAGTAAGGCAGAATGCTGTGAGTGCACGAGACTTGTCTTTGGCTCTCTGCAGTGGCTTTCTGGGGGGTATTGAGTTGAGGTTGGGTGCTTTGGAGAACACTGTCCAAGATGTCTTGAAACTGGGCACTCAAAGGAAATAGTGCACTCAGGAAACTGATGTTTGAAAAGTACAATCTATACAATCCATCTGAAGGAGATGTGTAGCTCAGAGAGCTTCTGTCTGACCAGTTCCTCTGGCAAGGCTGAAAGCTACTCCCAGAAAGGTTTTATGTGACAAGTTCACAGCGTTGCTTTTTGTCCAGTGCTACAAGCCAAGCCTGTAGTAATGCAGCCATAATCTTTGTACTCGAGTAGCTGCTTTCATTTGCTGTTCTTTGGTCCTTGGAGTCAATATGGCTGTTGTCTGGTTGTCAGTGAATTGTAGCACACTTTCATGCCTCAGGTGCTTTGGAGTTCTCTTTTTAGTTAACTGTGGTGTAGCTGAAAGGTTCTTTTTTGGTTTGAACTCTCTTGGTTGCTAAGTTGTATTTCCAGCTGCTCAAGAAAATGTAATAAGGCTCAAAATTGGTTAGCTGACTATGATTTTGTGTCTGTTTTTAGTGTAAGTACCAGTGTGTTTTGCATCAGGATGTTCTTTCGTATTTTTGGGATGTGAATTTTGTAGTCTCTCAAATTCCTGGCAGAGTATCTCTCCATGTTGTCATTACCAGTGAAGCTGAGATCTTGGCTTACTTACTAACTTCTGTTCTAGGGATTTACATGTCTTTATGGAGAACCTTTAAAGGGATGTCCCTGATTGAAATCCTAACAATTTTCAGAAGTTGTTCCAACTATATACTTACTCAAGCCTTCAGCTCTATTTTATGCTATTTTTTTTTTTTAATACTAGTCCTGATTTCAGAGAAAATATTTTTGCATTGAATTATGTGAAAGAAAATGCTGTGAGAAAAAGTATTTATTTGATCACTTTCTCAGTGTTTTAGGGGATGGGTGATAGGATAGCAAGGTAAAACATAGAATCTGGTAGTGACTTTTAAATACTTACTCTTTGATAACATCTAGGCAGAAGTTTATTTGCCTCATGTTCAACTTGCTAGAATTGCATCTTGTGTCTTTTGTTAGAGCTGAAAGAAATTAGTTAAAATGTGGGGTTTTCCCTTTGTGTGCTTGTCTGGCAGCATGTAGTGTATCCAAGAGCCCTTCATGTCTAGTTTTGTGCACTTGCCTCTCCTTGATATAAACAACTACAGGTGCTGAAGAGACACTTACAATTTCGGAGAAACAGAAAGTTCATATGCCTTTCCTTTTTTTTTTTTTTTAAGATCTCTCATAACTCAAATTATTAAGAAAAAAATCTCTAACAAAAAAAGTAGATATTCGAGCTCCAGTTCCCTGCAAAATGATCTACTTGCAGATGAGACTTTTCTTCCTGGGTGCTGCTTTAAGCAATCTTTGCAAGGTGTTGCCGAAGGGAGATAGCCAAATGCTAGATAGAGAATGCTGCATCCCACCTTCGCTGCCTATTCCTGCTGCAAAACTGTGTGTGTGTCACAGATAACAGGATTGCTGCTCCACTTTCCAGACTGACGGATGAGCTTGTGGAGGGACAGAAACTCCCTATTTTCCTCAATAAAAGCAGGAGACTGCCTGACTGAGTCAGTAAAGAGAAGGTGTCCCAGGCATAGTGGTCTTAGAATGTGCTATGACTCCTGCTCTTTGTATGTATTCTGTTTTATGGGACAGGACAGAGATTCTTCCCAGATGGTTGGGTAAACTTGGAAACAGAATAGTGTTTTTTTTCCTGAAGGCTGAACTTAAAACCATTTTTCTTTCTTTCTTTCTTCTCCCTCAACCCTGAGCAGTCAGTGAATCCCTACATTGTGAAGCTCTCCATCGTGGATGATGAGGCCACCCTCAATGTGAGTACTTGACTGATTCTTCTGTGCTGCTGGGGGTGCTCTTTCATGTGGGGTGTAGTGTAATGAATGCAAGCATGGTGTGTGGTAGAAATCAAGTCTTGGAACAGTGCTGCTGTAAGGAACAGCAGTACAGTGGTTGTTCAGCCCTATCTGTGCTCTTGTAATAGGTTGGGCAGCTCATGATTTGTACAGTTTGATCACCATTTAAATGGTGGGGGTGGTTAAAAAGCTAGGTAGGAAGGAACATGCTAAAGTTGATCTATTATGCATTCATGAACTATCTGTACAGTATTTGCTGTCATGTGCCAAAGAGGCACAGGATGGTTTATGCCAAAGAGGATCTTATTTCCAGTGCTGTGTCATTCAATTTTAACAGTCCACAAGTCAATTCTTGTCGCTCAGTGAAAGCTTGTATCTGAGTCAAGAGTCCTGCAACATATTTTGGATTTTAGCCACAGTCTAAGTTTTTTATCCAGGCCTGGCTAAAAGGTTGACAGCACACTGAGCTATGTGAGGTCTGGACTTGGAAGCTGTTCTTTAAACATGAAGTAAAAAGCAAGCTCCATGCTAAATAAAGGGTGAAAACTGTTATTCTGAGTTAATTAAATTGGCTTGACAGAAAGGATGCTCAGTAGCTCTGGAATGGTGGAGGCTGTTTGCAAGAAGTCAAAGGTTATTGGTGTTTATGGCTCTTGTTTTGGATTTTTGGATGTCCTTCCTGTGATGCCAACTTGCTTCTGAATTTCTTGATGCTTCACTGAAGCTTCTTGAGTGAGAGCTCTATCTGGAGGTCCAAGGAGAGTAAACATTCTCTGTTGAACTAAGTAATTAGACAAGTAACTTTAAATTTTGTTGTCTTGGTTTTTGGATTATAATTTTGTTGTATCATGGCACATCTTAATAGTTCAAACAGCTTCAAGGGAAATTCTGCATAGCATGCTAGGTTATCTGGGGCAGGGGGCAGCATTGCTATATGTGTTCAATGTGTGACTTTCTCCCTTGAGATTTTAATGTGAAGTTTTTAAATGCTTTTTTTTTCAGGGAATGGGACTTGTAATTGCCCAGGCTTTATCAGAATATAACAGGTAAAACCTAATTGTGTCTTGCTTTTCAATACACAAGAGTTGCTGTACATTTTCACAATTTTTTTTTTTTTAATGTTAAAGCACTAGTTTATCACCTAACAGCCTTGATGCACCTGGAGAGGCAGGGAACAGACTTATGCTTTGAGGCACTTTGGTTCAGTTGATGCTGTCATTGCAAGTCTCAATGCATCTGTACCAGCTGGGCTGATGTGCTTCAGGAGACATCTTGCTGTTGGGGAATATATCTATTGTATGTTTTTACTGTCATGGATTTTACCTCTGTATGAACTTTGCATAAAATCTTGATCATGAGTGACGAGGTAATAATTTGCTGAGAACTTCTGTGTAGCTAAAACACTATGCCTAGCTCTTTCATTCCCCCTTTCCCAAGAATTTAGAGTTGCTTTCTTTGCATATTACATTATGTATGATCAGATTCCTGTGTGACAGACAAAATAAATGGCCATGTGAGCTTTGCTAGTCCCTTTGAGTGCCAAATGAAGCAGTGTAGCTTAAATCTGAGGTACCCAGCCTGTTTGTTGACTTCACTTCCTCTAGTTCCAGTCTCTTTGCTTGCTCCAGGAAAGTGGGATCAGGTGGGACCAGACCACGAACCATAATGGTTCATGTGGTTTCTGCTGGCCGTGGGGTGACCAGCTCTGATTTCGTCTGTAGCGGATGGCGATTGAAATGAAACTGTTCTGTGGTGACCGACTCTGTGTGCTTATGTGGTTTATTACTGTGTGTCCAGTGCAGGACAAAATTCCCTAAGTCACTTGATCCCTTCCTTCAGAGTTAGCCCAAACCGCATGTGTCCTCTGTAACAGCACAAGCATTGTTCATGTTTCACATCTTTCAGCAGCCCCACTGGAACTCTACATAATTTACAAATATTTTAATACCCTTTGCATCTTCTTTTTGTGAGTTCTTGAAAAGGGCTTGTGAATGTTGAAGCTCCCTCCATCCTATATCCTTATCAACTAAGACTATCTCATAGGGATTTAGGTAAAGTAACCCTAGTTCCATTTCTAATTCTGAAGCTTCATCCTTATTCCTTTTTGTTCAGGCAATACAAAGATAAGGAAGAGGAGCATCAGACTGGTTTCTTCTCGGCCTTAACTAACATGGTAAGCGAGGAAGCAGTGATTTTCTATTCTTAAAAAGGTGCATTCATGTAAGTTCAGCAAGAGAGTGTTTCTAAAAAGTGTGTTTGGAATGTGGGTTCTGGAGGCAGAGATGGATTGAATGAATCAAAATTAAATACAACTAAAATGGCTGTATTCTGAGGAGTGTGTTCTCTGGCTAGGAAAGCTCTTTCAAAGGATGAGAGCTTTATTCTTGTGTTGATAGCTGAAATTCTTTTCCTGCATCTCCTTCATTCTAGTTGACTTTAAAATAAACTTCTAATTGTTTTTTAAAACTTCTTAATCCTTTTTAGACAGCTGTATATTTTTAAAAATTGGTTGCTGCTCTGGTGATTTGGCTTAAATCATAGTGGCACAGTCTGGTCTGTCTGAGCCTAATCTTTGAGGCTCTGTTTCTTTACTGTTTTATTTCTCAAGCCTGGATGCACTTTAGCTGTGGAGTAAGGCTTGGATTCTGCAGTGGACACTGCATTTTTGAAGGGGTACCCTACAAAGACAGTTGTGAATTTCTTCTTTGTATAGAGCATCATCCACTGTTCTCCTTGTTCAGTTTGGCTTTGCATGAGTCTGAGATTTAATTATATTCTGAGATCTAACTGACAGGAAAATTTCCTGTAAGTGAGGATAGTTTGGTGTTGACAGCTGTCTGTCAGGAGTGGCTTGGGTTAAACTGTGGCCACCCTAGGGCAAGCAGATAGGAAATGATATCTGGTGTCCTCTTACAGAATGGCAGACTAATCCAGGCTGGGATTCAAGAGCCAGTCCTTTTTTCTTTTTCCTCTTTTGTGATTTGACAGGTGAAGCATTGGTCAGTGACAGTACAGTGAAATAAAATGTGTTTGTATCCATGTGTTGTCTCTTGCTCTCTAACAGCTCTCCCAAATTCCTGCTGTGCAATGCTCTCTCTTTCCATAGGTGGGCAGCATGTTCATAGCAGATGCTGATGAGAAGATCTCTGTCCAGTAAGTTCACAGATGTTATTTACACAATGAACTGATCGGTGTGATCCTCTCTGTCACAGAGCAACCTCACAAAGCAAACTAGAGGAGCAGGTTCTTCTGTCACGAAAATGGTACCACACCCATTCAAACTGTGGATTCACCCTTCTCTGAGAAGGGTTCAGCAGGAGGAGCCACAGCTGAATTGCTTGTAATGAAGTCTGTAAAAAAAAAAACAAACAACCCAGTGGTTTTTATGAGGCATTTATAACATGTAATAGGTGTGTCAGAGATGGCACATGGGAAGTGATGGTTTGTGCACACACCTCCAGAAGGGGTCAAGTGATAAATATGAGGGGTTTTAATGTCTTTAGGACCCTCTGCTCTTAAAAGAAAGGACTTTAAATGGAAATTGCTGCTTGAGCAACTAGGAACACCTTCAGCAGGAAAGGGAACAAAGACTGTAGTCAAGCTCTAAAAATAGCTGTTTTTATGGATTGCTACTACTAGTACTATTATTAGTACTACTAATAATCAGATGAACAACTGGATTGCAGAGGCAGAGTTTTTTATAGTTGAAAAATAATTCTTCTCTTTTCAGATAGGCCATACTTCTGAAAAACTTGGCTCCTGGTATTCTGATTGCTAACTGTGTATTGGTCTGTATTCTTCCCACAGAACAAATGAAGCAATCCTTCTGGCCCTCTATGAAGCTGTTCACTTAAACCGGAATTTCATCACAGTTCTGGCACAAGTGAGTTTCAGTGGAACGTTTCCCTATTTCTTTGTAGTGGATGTTTTTGAAATTAGAGTGCCAGAAATGGAATTGGTGAAAAGATGTTTTCCTTTTTTTTTCTCCCCACTGTGTAGTTGTCATAGGATCAGCATGAAAGATAGAAGCAGGCCAGGGCCTGGGAAGTATTTTATGATATACTTCCTGCCTTGACAGAAAATGAGTAGAATTTTGAGGTCACAGTTCATGTTGAAATGATTCATTTTTGCCACTGGATGGAAAAGGGCTGCATGGAGTGCCTTCTGTGCTCTATTGATACTGCATTTAGGGAGAAGATGGAGTGAGTAAACTGGTAGGGATAAGGTTGTTGCAGCTCTCGGAGCAAACCACAGTTTGTTAAGTTAGGGTTGAGAGAAAGAGGCTGATTCAGCTCCAAAATTGGATGAATTTTCCTGTGTGGGTGTGCCTGGGTTGCATGTTGTCTGTTTGGGTATTCTTCACTTAGGGACTAACTGACATGTGACAACTGTTGTTTCAAATACTATTTTGTGTTCAGACTTCCTTGGAGAGCCCAGCCCCTTTGGCATGGCAACCAGTTGCTGGAGCACAGCACTTGTCCTTGGGCTATTTATGGTGAAGAAACAGCCTTCTGAGAGGCAGTGGGCTGCTCTGATCACAAATCTCTGGATGCTTTTCTAAATGCTGTGTGAGTTTGCAGAGGTGGTTGTTGCTGGGAGGCAGATAATTAGCCTGTCTGATCCAGTGATCATGCTGAAAGGGTAGCCTGATGTATTTAGGAAAACCTTCAGGTTCAGGCTTTTAATTTTGGTTTGTAGGTACTGCTTGTAATCTCTGAGAAAAACAATGTCAGCAAAGAAGGTAACACCTTTCCCCAGTTATTTCAGGTCCCCAGTGTGCAGCCGTACATCACAGGCTAGACACTTGGCATGACAAAGGAGACCTTTGTGGACTCCTGACAGTAGTGGTGATGGAAGAGGTCTGATAAGCAGATCTACACCACCTGAAGAAAGCTTCTGTTTCACGGAACCTCAGCTAATTTGCTGAGGTTCCCTGCTTGTCTTTTTCCGGGTTATTCATTCCTACCACTTCGGAGAGATTTCTGCTCTTTCAGTTCTCTGTAGTACCAGCTCAGGCCTTTCTTTGGTCAAGATATTCCTGAGGGAAGAGAAGCATTTGGCAAGGAAAAGAGCAGAGCAGAAAAAGATCAGCTAGAGTAAAAACTCCTAAAAATAAAAGGATAGACTAGTTATTTGTGAAGGTGATAGCTGAAACAGCCACTGATCAGTGGATTGAATTGGAGAACTGTTATTCTTGGGTGGATTGTCTGTAATCTTTTATTTAATAGAGAGCAAGGTAGGTCATGTCGCATTGGAAGAACCTCATAAAAGCTGATGAATGTTCTTGCCGAAGCTGGTGTCTGTTGCTTGGCCCTACATGAATGGCTCCCTGCTGCTGCGTGGCACACGGAAAGAGCAGGGATTCAGTGGTGTGGATTTCTGGAGTGTTAAGTGCGTGCTCACCAGCTGTGGGTGCTTGGGTTTGCTGCTGGGTGGCACTCTAGTCTCTCAACTGCCAGTTACTGTTCTGGAGAAAGAAGGTAAACCCCCAAAACCTATGGAAGCAAACCTGGCTTATGTAAGACTTTGAGTGAAAAATTATATTTTAAACTTTAGGTTGGTAGCTGTAGGGATGTAAATTGTCTTTGAGTTGCTGTATGTGTGTCTGTGCTTCCCATAAAATACGTGCATTTACAGTTACTCATAAAATGAGATATTCAAAGGCAGTGTGGAGGATATCCACTTGTGAAGAGCCCTGTGGAACTAACGTCAAATCAGCAGTTCTGTATCTTTCTTTTATTTTGAAATTGTGATGATATATTAAGGCAGATGATACATTTATGTAAAACTTGCCCTATGAAATGGACACTTTGCTTGGCAGCCAGACTCAAAAATAGCATGGCAGATTGCCTACGCTCTCCCCAGTGTGGATAGATCCGGAAGCTTGCAAAGAGTGAAGTCAAAGCAGTAATTAGGCAGGCAACTATTAGCAAAGATGAAATGGGGAGAGCAACTGGCTGATGGAAGCTGAGAGGATCAATAATGATAGTATTATTTATGTTATGCACTCTTTTCCTGCAGTGCCTAGGCTTTACAGTGAGACAGGAAAGTAATAAATTGCCATAATCTTTGAATATGGACAGGTGGGGGGCAGGAGCAAGGAGAATTTGCTCTTAGAAAGAAGTGAAGGGATCTCGGAGGAAGACTTCAAATGCACATCCTTGGGTTGTTTTAAGGGGAATTAGAAGCTATTAACACTGTAGGCTTTTGCAAACCACCTCCCATTCTCCATTAGGGAAGGGCATGTTTTCTGTCTGCTGGGGAGAGCCAACGCTTTCTGATGTATTTTTGTGTTTTGTGGAGTAGAGAAATTGATGTACAGTTTAATTGTTTGACATCCAAGGTCAAGAGCCATGGCCTGGCTGTTTGGAGGAGAGGTTGAAGTTTCTTGAGACTTTATTAGTCATGTCTATTGTGCAAGAGTGTGGAACAGTACAAGTAGTGATCTGTGTTTCTAGTGTCTGGGGAAGCAGTTGACCTGAGCATTTGTGTTTTTTCTTAGAGCCATCCTGAAATGGGCCTGATGACAACACCAACGAGCCCAATTCCAACAACACCTGTCACTCCACTTGGAACCACCCCACCTTCTTCAGATGGTAAGAAATGTAATGATCTCCTGGGGAAAAATAATTTTAAACTGTAAAATAACTAGAAAACTATTTTCTGAAGATTGCAACTAAAGAGATCTGTCTGGAGCAGATGAAACTTGGTCATTTCTTCCTGGAGTGACTTGCCTTACTGAACATGAGCAAGATTCTTTGACTCAAATTTATTTTTATTTTGCCTGTATATTGGTCAATGAAATTATGCTGATATTCCTTCTGAAAATAGTATGGCCCCAATATCTGCATGAGGGTACGCCCAACCCATTAGTTTTATTCTATGTAGGCATTTACTTACAAATATTTCTAGTGTCAGGTCCTTTGTCTCGGATTATTTGTCACTGGAACAGATTTACAGAGAATTGCAGTGGATTCCTGCTTGTCGTTAATGCACTTGTCCTCAGCTTTGAATTAATTGGGATTTGAATTCAGTCTGGGTGTGGAAATATTCCTCCCTCTTATTGCCTTTTCTTTGATAGGCTTTGTAAAGGACTGCTTACCCTGAGATCTTTCTTCTAAATGAGATGTTATGTGTCCACATAAATATGCTTTGAAATAATCTGAAATAAAATCCTTATATTTTAAGCTATGGATAGATATAGCCTACTTTAGGAGAAGAAATGAAATGGCTGTTTTCATGTGCTTTAATGGTACCTGAGCTCAAGAGTCTTTAATGAAGGAATGGAGGCAATTTGAATAGAGCACAGTTTGAAAATATTTCTGGGGAAAAGCAGCCTGGGTTACTCAGTTATATCAGCTATTCAGGTCATTTGATACCCTAGTTAAGGATGATCCTCCTCATGGATGAATTCTGTCTGGTTGCCATGGATAACAAAAGCTTCAGATAAAAAGTCCCCTATGTCTCAAGTCTCTGTGTGCATATAACATGAAATGTGGAGGGATGGGCATTTTGTGGGCTTCTGTTCAATGTGTTCATTGCAAATGTAGCCACCCCCACACCATATTATACAATTGGCAGAATTTGTGCTTACCTACATCTACAGCTTGTTTGGACTGTTGGGGTTTTTTCTGTTTGTGCTTTCTTTTTTTTTCTTTTCATTTGCCACAAGACAAAACAAAATCAAAACAAAGCTACCATCTTCCTTGCAGCGGAGACGGAGATCTTGTGAAGTTTGAGGCTTCTTGCAGCATGTAAGGTTACTAAATTTAAGCAGAGGATCTGATCTTAATGTGCAGCAGTTAGCTCAGGAAGCTTTATTTCTATTTTCTGTCAGCTTGCTGATCCCTACTTTGTGGTTTGTTTTTTTTTTTAAATTTTTTTTTTGTGGCTCTTGGCTTGGTTTAGTTTGGTGGAGCTTGAATACTCCTGTTTTAAAGATGGTAGAATTTTCCTCATTTACTAAGGTCTTGCAGCTCAACTGTAAAATTTGCCTATGGCTGTCAGTTAGCAAGAGACTTTCTTACTTTGGAATAAAAAGATTGCTTTCTTTTTTCTGCATTAAAAAAATGTGTAGTTGAACTGTTTTCAAGTTACAGTAACATGTAGAAATCTATCTATAAGTTTCAGATGCTTTTCTTCTATGTTGTCTGGGATAAAAAAATGGGTTCATATTCTGGTTTGAAATTTCTCTGGCTGTTAACTTATAGTGTGAATTAAGACCTTGTAAAGTTTCAAAATGTGTGTTGAAAAAAGGTCTGTATCATGAACCAGGATAAGCAGTGATGTGTTCTTCAGAGTGATTTCTTCTTTTACTTTTTGTTTCTTTTTTTTCAAAAATGAAGCTTTTGCTAGAAACTGTTTATCCATAATATGTAAATCAAGTGTGCCTGTCACCATAGTTATCTAAATGTCAGTTTGCTTACTGTTGTTAAATATTCATTCACTACGTTCATTGTAACAGCTCAAGAAGGATCCACTGGGGATATAAATACATTTTTCAGACTTTTAGCTAAATCTTTGAGCTATTCATAATATTGGGAGTGAAAAAGCTTCCGGTCTCACTGCACAGACTTTGCTAACAGACCTGGCCCATTAGCAATGTGTCAGGAGCCCCAGGGCTTCAAGACTGAGTGGACTAAACCAGCTGACACTTGGGAATGTGCAGCCTTTAGACCCTAAAAGCCCCATTGTGATTTTTTCTCATGTGATTCAAACAGTGAAGTTACATTGATGTATTTGATCTGTTGTTTCCAAGGGCTGCATTTTTGTATTCAAGCTGACTGTATAATCTGAGTTCCATGAGAACCTCTGCAGTACTCAGGTCCTCTCAGTGCTCAGTTTAAAGAATCCTGCATTTTACTATTGGCTTGTCTTCATCCTTCTGTGCCTGCTCTTGCCCCAGTTGAAGCCTTGCTTGCCTCGTTACAGGGTTATGAGATACAAGCCTTGATTCTGAAAGGTGTTTTATGTTAAAGCAGACTTTTCTCTGAACCAAAATACAGTTGTGTACAGGATCAAATTATTTCCCCTCAAAGCCCCCAACCTAACCATTCAACAATCAGATGCAGGTCCTCACTTCTTGCAAGGTCCGATCTCATTATAAATACGTTTTTTCTTTCCTCAACAGTGACAAAAGCCTTGAGCATTCATGAGGATGGATAGATGGAAAAGAGATGATATAATACTTAAGATGTGTGTATTAGTGGTCTGCCAATCTGTTTCCAGTGCAGAGAGCTCTGTCTTAGGCTGTCTTTATAGCTTGAAAAGAGAGAGACTTCTGTCAATTGTAATTCAAGCCACCTATGACCTCCTGGATATGAAAACCAATGAGTTTGACCCCCTAGGCAGCCAGAACAGTCAAGTTACTGTCATGTCAGGACAGTTGCACAGAGCTGGAAAAGATCCCCTTGACTCTTGAGCCTAGTGCCCTGTGCTTGCAGGCATATCGTCATAGAATCCCTTGAATTTAACAAGCTGTGACTAAATCTGTTAAATTTGTTTCCCAATAATTCCTGTTGCGGGGCACTTTGAGCATCTTGTACCTTGGTTAGAAATATTCAACTTTGCAATCCACATTTCTTTTCACTTTGCACCCATATATTGTACTGTTAACCCTCCCTTGAAACAAAGATGACTCTTTTTCACGTGTTGGTTTACTTACTTGGGTGTTTTGCTGTCTCACAAGAAAGGTACTCTGTTCTTCTGATCAACATACTAGCCTTTCTCTAAACTTGTTCAAATTTCAGTTCATCCTCTTTGAGCATGGCTTCTGCATAATTATGCACAGTGTTTGAGACAAGGCCTCACCAGCACCTTATGCAGGGCATTACTGTGTTCCTGTCTCTGCTGGAAGTGCATTTCTGGATATATGTTGTAGAACTGCACTCTTGAGCCCTTCATATTGGTAGGTTGTCATCTTGTGATCTGATAGTGTATGATGGTATTTTGTTTGCAGCTGATGAGCTCTCAGCTTGCCATGGAAATAAATCCTTGAATTCCTGACCCTATGGTTTGCATTGTTGAATTTTATCTTGTATTTATTATTTGTCCTTGTTTTTATGCCATTCTTTGTGTGGAGTCTGATACTCCTCTGTGTTTACATATCCCAACTTTTACTATTAGCAGGTTCATTAGCGAGCAGCTGTTTCTTATGTCCAGGTCACACAGAAAAAAAGAGAACCATTCTTGAAACTGATGCCTACAGAATTCAAGAGCAATTTTTTCTCAAACTAGTAGTTTCTCCAATTGTTTCTTGTCTGCCAGATCTTTGATGTACATTAAATTACTTTATGGGCTCCCACTTATTTCTTTCACTTTCAATGTTTTTATACATAACTGTATTAAGTGCTTTACTGATGTCTTCCTAGACTAGCTCCATCAGTTTTGGGATTTTGTCTGAGCTAATTTATTTTAAATTATATCAGACTTATCTGGCTGGATCTGCAGGTAAATGCATGATGCATTTTTCCCACATATCTTTCTCTTCCCTTTCAATATTTCTTGTAAAGCTTTCCAAATAGAAAAGCAGAGAATGGCCCTTTAGGACAGCTCAGGCTCAGTCATCAGTAAAAATGTGGCTCAGTCACATGATAGAGGCTTGACAGCTCATAAACTCAGTGCTTCAAATGGTGCATGGGGAATGAGAGAGGAGGCACATGTGCAATTAGCTGAGGAAATGAGATAGCTTCTTGTAAAGTGTAAGGCAGATGATGTCCACTGTTAAGGTGTCAAAAGTACAGCTGGTGTCCTAGAGAAATGCCAATGAACTGCTGTGGGTGTGGAAAGTACATTTCTGCTCCCTGCTGGGTTGTGATGTATCTAGCACAAGCTGTGACTGCTTTTGCTTCTTGATTTTTATAAAGCTGCTCTTTCTGCCTTCTTTTTCTATCACTTTGGTCATGCAATAATTGTTACCTTATATCTTGTGTATTGCTTCTGCAAGAGAGAGAGTTGTTGGGAAGGAAGAATGGAATTGACATGAACTTTTTGGAACTGAAGTTTCAAAATTGCTGAAACAAAGAAGGGCCTTTGCAGTGCACATCTCTTTCCAAATTGAGAATGGTGTGAATGTTATCTGTGTTACTTGTAAGAATTAATTGGATATCAGTGCAAATATCTAGAGCTCCCTAGTTTGGGGATGTTGATGAATGCTAAAACAGTGGGCTCATCTCCCTGGGAGGAGGAGCAGGGCAGGACAGAGAAGGATATCACTTTGCAGGGTACCACAGCTTGTGTTTAGAGGAGGAGAAATGGTCTCTGAGGTACCAGTCTTCATAACAAAATTTTCCCTGGGTAGTCATGGAGGACGAGGTCAGATGCCCCTGCAATTAGGCTGATCCTACCCTAGATCTGTGAGTCTGTGTCTTAGTTCTCTGTATAGTTATTTCTTGATTTTGTATGGGATATAAATGTGTCTTATCTTCTTTGTTCCAGTTATAAGCTCTGCAGAGCTGCCTTTGGATGCTGATGTGCAAACTAGCAACCTGCTGATAACCTTCTTGAAGTACAGCTCGATTGTGATGCAGGACACAAAAGGTAAGTGAATTCTGAGGATGCAGCAAACAGTGCTTCTGAAGTCAGGAGGGCACAAGAACATGCCTAGTGGCTCCAGAAATAGAAGTGAACTGGAGTCCCTTTAAAAGACTGAAGATTCCACCTTTTGAAAAAATGAAATAATTTCTTATTGTGAGGTAAGACGAAACTAGGAGAGACCTGATGCTGGCAGGAGAGATGTCAGGTATGGGAAGAATGTAATAATAAATGATAATACCTAATAACCAAGCCTGCCTGTATGCAGAAGGTGTGAGCATATCTGATTCACAACTCTCTGTCAGAGAGGGGAAGTCTAAGACCAGAGAAGTGTATTTTTAAGAATACTTAGAATCTGACACGGGGCGAAGCTCAACATTAGAAGGAAATGCTTCCTTTGTCCTTTGGTACTCGATGGTTAAACTGTAATTATAAATAGGACAGCAGTAACTTAGACTGCACTGGCCATAATTTGCTTGAGAAAGTATCTTTCTGTGTTGTGCTTTTTGTTCCTCCTGTAGTTCTGTGGGGGTTAATTTCAGCTTGCTGGAGTTGAAGTATTGCTTAATCTCCTGCTCAGGGTACCCAAGGGTGCTGTTTTGCCCAGTGGTTATATGGACAGGGCCACAGTGTGTACATAACAAGTGATCTTTGCACTGTATTTCAGCCTTCTACTGACTTTTGCTGTTATGTTAGATATAACAACAGAAATAGGAAGACATCTGTAGAGCTGTGATGCATAGTCAATTACTGAACTTCGTGAATGCTTAGCAATGAGTAAGAGAGCAAGTAGTTTTCTTTTACATACTAGCTTGCAGGGAAATTGTGTTTGGCTGTCTTGCTCTTGTTCAGTAAGCAAGCTAGTTGAAGAAAAAGTAATAATTGAAGGTAGGCCCAAAGGAACTTCATGAAAATACCTAGTGCACCCATGTCTGGTTTTTGGCTGGGGCAAAATTAATTTTCTTAATACGTGGTACAATGCTTTGATTTTGGATTCAGTATGAGAATGATTTGATAACACATTGATATTTTGGCTCTGGCTAAGTAGTGCTAACCCTACGTCAAGGACTTCTCAGTGTCTCGTGCTCTGCCAGTGAGGAGGTGCACAAAAAGCAGGGAAGGGAGCATGGCCCTATAGGTGACCTGAAGTGGCCAAAGGGATATTCCACACCATAGAATGTCATGCCCAGTATATAAACTGTGGGAGCTACCCAGAAGGCCAATTGCTGTTTGGGGATGGGATGGGCACCTGGCAGTGAGCAACTGTATTGTGAATTGTGTCGTGCATCACTTGTTTGTCTTCGGTTCTGTTACCCCCTCTCACTCTGCCGATGAGTATATATGATTATGATGATTATGATGATTAGGTTTCAATTATTAAATTGTTCTGATCTCAACCCACATGATTTATCTTTTCTTCCCAATTTTTCTCCCTACTGTGGGGAGAGCAGAAGCACTGAGAGTGAGTGAGCAGCTGCACGGTTCTTATTTGCTGTCTGGGGTTAAACCATGACTCCTCAGAACCAAGGGAGAATCAGGTTTACCTGTATACCTTTCTCAGAGGTGTTGGTGCCAGGTTGGATGAAGACACTGTGATACTGGAGCATAATTTTGAGACTATCCAGTCCAGTGTTTAACTATCCTTATTGTGAGAAAGCTTTGCATGCTTCCTGAATTCTTTGCTGTGATTTAAATTAATTACTAGTTATCTTCTCCAAGATAGATATTGAGAATGGATTGTTTCTTTTTTTCTTTGTCAGCCCTTATGTATTTGAAGTCTGCTTTCATGTTTGCTCTTGCTTTTCTCTTTTGAACTAAACCACATCAATCTTGGCTCAGTCATTTTAATAGATTGCGCACATGAGGAGGGCTTACCAGCTCTCTAATCATTCTCATTTGCTTTTCTCAGGGTCTGTCTTGCTGATCCCAGTCTCTGATGGAACAATTTTATGTTTTTCACTTCAACTTCTGCACTTATTAGTCTCTGTAATGTATAAAGTCTGCACTGTAATGTGGAAACTGCCACACTGGATTAGTTTCAGATGAAGTGAAATCTGATAGAGGGGATTCCTTACTGAACAAGCCAGCAAGAGATGAGTTTATTATATTATGAGACAGGAGTTGATGTTTCTTTCTTTCTTTACTTTGGTTCTAGCTTTATAAGGTTTGAAATTTGTGCAGCTGATAGACCTAATCTCCTTCCTGCCATTGTAGTTCGTGGCAATGAGCTGCATTGATTGATTGCTTAAAAAAAGTGTGCCTTCCAAACCAATACTTACTTATTCTAGTGGATATATTCCTGTTCTTATATTGTGATTATAGATGGAGCACTGCCTTTTTTTTTTTTTTTTTTGACTGCCCAGGGAAGTGCTTGAATCACAATCCCTGAAGGTATTTAGAAGACATGTAGATGTGCAATTAGGAACATGGTTTACTGGTGGATTTGCAGTGCTGGATTAACAACTGGACTCCATAATCTTAAAGGTCTTTTCTAACCTAAACAATTCTATGATTCTGTGTGACACTAATATAGCAAGAAGAATGAATAATTCTAATTTACTCCATGTGTTTAGAGAGAGTGGGAACAGTTAGAGGGGAAACTGGTTTGTTCCACATCCAGGACTAGACAGTTGTTTTGGTCCTGTCCCAGAGAGCATAATTTAATAGATTGTGTTTGCTGGATCCTTCTCTTGTTATCCTCTTTTGTGTCAGTCAGAGGCAGCTGCCTTGGGAGAAACAAAACCTCTGTGTCATTTTCTCCCATCTGTGAAAGAGGGTTCATACTGATACACCTCCATGTAGAAAGTAGTCTGCTTTGTTCCTTTAATGAAGGGTGCTGTGAAGGTATGGAGTGCATGTGCAGGTAGGTGCTTGCATAGCTACACCATAGGTCCCGAATATGGTCTGATGTTCACAATACATTGGTGGAAGGCAGTGTTCATGGTGTGAAACAGGAGCCTTTACAGTGTGATCCCCGCAGAGACAAGTGGTAACAGCACCTACAGAAATATATGAGGAGGCCTTACAATATGAAAATAACAAGACTCTTGTGTATCAGTGCTATTCTAGGCCATTTCTCCTGTTTGCTGGAGTACAAAACTTAAACATTTTAGCTGAGGTAAGGAGATAGGAGAGACTTCTAATTCTGACATTCCAAAATTCATCTTACTTGGTGCTGCAAGATGAAACCAGCACACTTCAGGGCACATCTTGTTAGTAAATATCTGCCCCTGAGCAGCATAGAAAAGAAAACAAAAGAGGTGTCAAACTAGACAGAACAGCTAGCTAAGCCCATTCTGTCTTTTTTTATAATTACCATATACACACCAGCTAGCAAAGTGTTCATAAAAGTCACCTGCAAAGAAGGAATTTGGCTGATGCTGCCTCCTGATTTATATGAAAGTGGGTCTGACTGTTTCAGATTTCTCTCTCCTTCGAGTTTGACTCTGAGGCAGATGTCTGGGATGGCAAGTTTAGTAGTCCTTTAAAGCAGATGCTTTAGAGGAGCTGTTGGAAATCTCAGGAATGTGCGATTTGAAGTTTCCTCTGAATTTAGTTATCAGTATGTTGTTGGTTTTTGTTGGTTTGTTTTTGTGGGTTTAGGGGTGTGTGGTCCAAGTGTTTTCTATTTTAGAACAAAGACTTTTAAATGTGCTTGATTGGACAGTGCCTTCTGCAACCTGTTCTTACCTAGCCCTGCTTTGAGCAAGGATTGAACCAGAGGTTTGTTCTATCCTATGTTACTCCCTGACTATATGTGTCTTGGGGTGTTTTTAATATTCAAGGTTAAAATTGAGAAGAGTTTTAAATAATCAAAATAAAAATTGCATTCTTCTGCCTTAGTCACTCTCTATTTTGCACCAGCTGTCATTCAGGGCAAATGCTGTTTGAAGTTGTGAGATGAATAAGAAGTTGTGGAACATGATCAGGGTGAAACTCTTGGCTTAAAATGCCAAGTCTTTGCAGGCTCCCTTCTTTCATGGTTTTGCACAGAGCAAAGTAGGTCATGTCTCTCAGTATTGGGGTTAAAACTTGGAACTTAAAGCATAATGTCAGCAGTCATTCTGCTACACAGTGCTGTGCCTCTGTGAAAGCTTTGCTGCTTGTTTCATAACTTACAGCAATGGTGATGTTTTGCTTTCTGCCTTATCTAAGAGAGGAAACAGTGTGTCTCTGCTGTGATAGAAAGACAGTATTTAGAATATCTGTGGAAGTAAAACTGAATAAGACAGAAGCCCAGCAGATAGTTAGAGTGCTGTTGGAAGTCCAAATCTGAGCCTTTGTTGTTGGTGCAGACTGGTGACAAGTGGGTGTGATTTAGTGGCTAGGCTGGAGGGTAAGTGTAACTACAATAGTGAACTATTAGCTAACATGGAGGAAGTAGGACTATGAAGAATCTTCAAGCTGGGCTTTTCTTTTGCTGCAACAGCTGTCTTGCTCTTCAGCATTGCTAGGTTTGTGTGGCTCACAGAGGACTTGTTTCTTCTCCTTTGCAGATGAACACCGGCTGCACAGTGGCAAGCTGTGCCTCATTATCCTGACATGCATAGCAGAGGTAGGTTTCTCATATGAAGCTGCTCAGCAGATGGTGTGTTAGAGGGCTCTATCCCTCTGCCTCCTGTGGATCAGGAGCTGAATATCCACAGTGGTACTGAGTGGTGAGGTCCTCAGGCACATAATGTTTGCAAATATACTTGATGCAGTGCTGTTAAAGTTGACTTGAAACTTGAAAATTGGATCATCATATTTGAGTTAGCCAGCTCCCAGGGATAAAGAGAAAAAAGAGTGAACCTAAGCCTTTTCTCTCTTAGCTGTTGAGTGACCTTGTGATGTAGCTTTTAGATGAGCAATGTGCTAATGGCTTTCAGCTCTGTGCTGTTCATGGTGAACATGGGCTGTGCCATATCCCTTCTGCCAAAGAAGGATACAAGTCTGAAAGTAAGTCATGTGGTTGTAGGTCCCTACATGCAAGACATGTAGGAAATGTGGTAGTGGGGTGAGAAAGCAGCATCACAGAGCTATGTCAGCAGTCCTGGCTGAATGTGGCCCTGTCTCATGGGGTGTATGTACTAATGGCTGACTGATGTCCTGAATGGTGGTTGTGTTTGCATGGCATTTACATTTTGCTTGCTTGCAACTAAAGACCTTTCATTCTTGAAGAATAAAAAGCAGTGAGGTTGATAGCCAGTGTAAGGATTCTATAATAATGTTTCTTCAGGGTACAGCCTGAAAACAGTCATCTGCATTTCAAATTTTTCTAATTAAATGGTTTTGGCACTTGTCCTTCAGGTGGATGCATAGATAACACAAGATAAGAAATTCTGTTTCTACATAACAAGAGCATTCTTTGGTTCTGGTATTTAAGAGAGGGTATATTTATTATGTATTCTGGCTGTTCATTATCTGGAGAAGCCTCTTTAATTTAGAGATGGTCTTGGAATGAGATTTGCCTGAGGGGTGGCATAGCTCATAAACCTATCTGCTAGTACTGCAGTAGCTTCTGGCATCAAAATGCCAATTTAAACCTTTATCCACACGGTCACAGGAACTGGTGTGCTGGAGAATCAACTCATACATTATACACCTGGAACACTTGTTAAACTTGTGAAACTGTGATGTGTGCAGTCCAGAGTCTGAATAAGCAAAGGGGGAGAAAGTTAAAGACTGAACTACTGCTTGTTTTGTTAGCAATTTATTTTCCTAAAGGGGAATTGCCATCAGGAGGAGTTTACTCTTGTGTGTCTGGAACCATGGGTGGGACGAGGAAATGGACAGATGGCTTTTTAACTTTATGGCTGTATCTTGGGAGTTTTGCACTGAAACACATGTGATTTGAAAGGCAATTGTAGGGTGTTGGGCTTTTAGTATCTCCTCCTTTTCTTGCCCTTTTCAATAGGATCAATATGCTAATGCTTTTCTTCATGATGACAACATGAACTTTCGTGTAAACCTACACAGGATGGTGAGTCTCTTCCTCCACATTTTTTCTTTAGAATGCAAGCCCAGAGGGTTTGAGTATGTATGAAAAATGTATGTTGAGAACTGTGTCACAGACATCTAACCTAGATTGCTAAGGCATGTGGAAATACTGTCAGAAATGCAGTAGTTGGGGAATGATTTTGAAATTGCTCTCAGAATGTCTCCCTTCAAAGAACAAAGAACTGTTTGCCCTGTCAGTGAATTCAGAAGCCTGTGTAGCTGAGGAGCTGTGTATTATGAGGTCTCTGAGGAAATCAGTGGTAGAGAGGATGTTCTGCCTTAATCTTTAGCAAGCATTAGCCCTCATGTGATGTATAATAGCCAGCTGGAGTTACAATGAGTGCTCTTTTTTGGTTTACACTTCAGCCTGGGTGGAGTGAGTCACTTTCAGTGAGGAAAGTATTTTTTTCCAGAGCTTTTTCCTATAGGTATCTATGGAGGAAGTGTCCTTACCTGGCTCATGAAGCTCTGTAGTTAAAAGTCGCTTGAATGGTTATCCTAACTTGATGCATTCTGTCTTTGTGGTACTGGCAAGTTCCACCTCATCTGACAGTGAAGCAGCATTTGGAAGAGTCAGTGTTCAAGAAAGAGACAAACATCTTACTTTATGGAGACCATACTCCAAGAATGCTAGTCATTACCACTTAAGAACAAATTTGCTATCCAGTTAGCCTTTCTGGTCTGTTACAATGAACACTGAAGCCATTGACTGCTGCACACAGTTAAGAATGCCAGTCAGACTTGGGAGTCAGAAAAAAATCAGTATATTAACCAAGGGCTAGGAATTGCTGTGTGATTTGTTTTTGTCTTGTGGTCCCTTTCCTCAGTATAACAGTGCCCTCCAGTTACATCGCTAGAGAAACAAACCCCCAGTTATCAGCATGCTGGAAAGCAGGCACAATTTTGTTCCAGCCATGGCCTTTAGGATTAATATGTGTAAGATGGCAGTTGGAGAGAAAGACAAAAGGGAGCCTGTACTGATGGTACTGTTTGCTTGAAAAAGACAGTAATGCACAGACTGTCACTTCAGGCTGCTGCTGACTTCTTTTCATCTTTGTGTTTTTGAAGCCAATGAGACATCGGAAGAAAGCAGCAGACAAGAACCTGCCCTGTCGCCCACTGGTGTGTGCGGTGCTCGGTGAGTGTTGTCAGAGCACGTGGGTGCTTGTGGCTCCTGAAGCATCTCACTGTGCAATGGAAATACGAGATTTGAGGATTAAATGGAGTGGTGGATGGACTTGAAAGAAGGACAGTTGCATACTAAAGATGTTTCCAGTAATCCACGTCCATCTCCATACATGGCTGCCTTGCAGACAAGTTCAAGATTGCAGCTCTGTAGCAAGAAATCCTGTATACATTTACAGAAAGTTTCGCAGAAGCTGCCTGACCCATTTGAGCTGGGTTAGTAATAAGAGGGAGGGCAGTTGATTAATAAAATCAGTTTTTAGGTGAGTGTGGTAACAGCTGCAAGTACTTGGTAGATGATCTGATGATGGCAAACCTATGGAAAGTACACATATTTGTAAATGTGTTTGCTGGGCATTGAGCCTTTTCTGAGCAAAAAAACTACAGGAATGTCAGTAGCTAGGCTTGGTTTTGCCTGTGGATATGGGGGCGTAGTTGAAGGCTTTTCATGCAGCACATGATTAAGTTGTGACTCTCATTACTGTGGAGGCCAAACGCATATATGGGTTCAGAAATGGATGGAGCCTGGATCTCTGAATGGCTGTTCAGCCTGATGGTGTGGAAGCAGTCTTAGACTTCAACATTTTCAAACATGATTGTTGAAGGCAAGGCACAGCTGCTGCATGAAGAATCTTTCTCAACTTATCAGATCTCGTGCACTCTTCACCTACACTGTTTTTAGTCACTATTGAGTCACGCTGCTGGGCTGTTACTGCCCTAGGAGGTTACAGCTCATGATTGTTACCACTGGCATGGGTTAAGTATTTCATGCTGAAGTTGGGTTGAACACACCCACACACATATTCAGTTATCATTTATTGGCTTCTCTCAATTGTATTTGTATACTCTTTGCTTCTTATCTTCACACTGGAAGCCCTTAAATGTTAGACACATTCTCCTTTTTTTTTTTCCCCCCTGAATTAGTCTTAGGCTGAAGCTTAGCCTATATTGAGATCAAACTAGCTTTACTCACTTCAGAATTTGTTTTAGGAAAAATAGGTATTGTTTAGAATGTCTCTTTAAGTAACATCTAGGTTGTGCATTGTTTCTGGCAAGAAGAAATTTCTAAAATGTACTTCTTAATGGAATTTTCCATTACTGACAGGACTTGAAATATGAGAGCAATTCCAAACATCAGAATTCATGGTATAGTCTTTATTTGACTAATAGTGGGGGAAAGCATATAGGGAAGCAGTGCCTCAAAGCAAATTACAGTATGTACCCTCAGTTTCCAGTAGTTTCTTTTCTAATTCTAGCAAATGTCAAATGTTCTTTAGAATAAACAAACAAAAAAGTGAAATTCTTTTCATCTAAGCTGGACTATTGTCTGGTAGAGATGGGTGGGGGGGTCAGTTTGACTTACTTATAATCTACTAGAAGTTAACAGTAGCCAGCTCAATACTTACTTTGTCATCTTCTTTTCTGTCAGATTTGATGGTGGAATTCATTGTAACACACATGATGAAAGAATTTCCTATGGATCTCTATGTGTAAGTATCTGTGGGGTAACTCATTGTGATTTCATTTGAAGTTTGAATTTAGGTGGAATCCTGATCATAGAGCAATCTTCTGGCTGAAATAACACTTTGTGGTTGGTGGGGAGCAGGGTGGCTTTTCATGAACTCTTCCAGTAACTTTTTCTACTTCAAAAATCCTCTGTGTGCCAGAAAATTGAAAGCAATTCAATTTCAGACTGTTTTCCTAATCTACTTGATCTAACACAAAGAGCTTTTCATTCTGAAAGAAGTTTCATAACACAGAGTCATTGCAACAATCCCCACTTCCCAGAAGATGAATCTTGGTCTAGAAACAGAAAAGACAGTTTTGAAAAAGCGAAGATGACTGACATGAGGCCTGGAAGGCAGTGTGGGGAGGGAGGGAGGGAGGTTTAAGCCTGAAATAGCCTGCTAGGCAGCAAGGGGTAAAACTTAGTGATGGGCAAAAGGAGACAACAGGACAGTTACTCATGAGCACTCCGTGTCCCACAGGGGCCCCTCCAATGCTTTGTACTGCTTTAGCCTGGAGGGCAGAAGTAGGATTTAGACAGTTTGTTGGCTTTGCTTTGACTGTTGGTACAGTGCTGAATTTCCCCAAGGCGTGAACAGCACTATATTCTGTAGAAAAGATAAAGACACATAGGATGCTTTTTCCCTTAAGGTAACTTCTCAGCGTGTTCTGATTTTGCCCAAATAACCTTGCAATTACAGTGCTTTTTCAAGGGTTGTACAGTTCATGTGAATTTGTGAGAAATGTTTTTTTGCTCTTTTTTTTTTTTTTAAAGACAATTACAGAACTATTTGTGGTTGGGTGTAATGCTCTGGACTTTTACTAGAAAGGTGTGAAATGCTTGGACTCAGAAGCAAGTCACATCTAGAAGCCCCACAACACTAAAAAGAATGAGCAGTAGCAACCATTAGTGGACATTTGTATCCATTCATTTTGGCATGTTTGTGCAGTCCTTTCACTGTGCTCCTGTCTGAAACCGTCCCATAGCAGACGCAGTTATTGCAGACAAAGTGGGTGTTCTGAATGCACAAGTAGTGTCATATTTCTCTGCAGTACATTTAAAAGGTGACAATATGAAGCTGCTCAAGGCTGGGCATATTAATATTTAAAAGAGAAATCCAGGTTGCTTAGACTAAGGGTGCTTTTTGTCCATTATGTATATTATGAATCCTCAGCACAAAATGAAAAAAACAGACACCCCACCAGGATGCATAACTTCATAACTTGATTTACAGCCAAGCAGGTACATAGGTGAAAAAGTGCTGGGCATTAACTAGTACAAGTAATATCAGAAATAGGAGGTTTCTCCCTAGAGTGATTGCTGTTCCTGATCTGAAGACAGCTGTCTATCCTAGCTTGTTTGCTTCCTTTTCTTGGTTGAATTTATGAGAATCCAATTTGAAATGCAGCACTTAATGTCATGCTCAGTGATTATAAATAGTTTTACCTTTATTCAAAGTTAGTTTCAGTTCCTACCTCATTATGGTATTTTTGGGATTATCTATGGGTCTGAAAAGAATAATGTATACTTTCTGCATATTTTTTCCTACAGCCTTATTTTTAAAGCCTTATCTTGAACTTTCCACCTCATTTTGAAAAAATTCCATGCAGGTTTTTAGAATTTGGTTTCTCCATGTTTATCTGATGTGCAGTATCTTTCATCAGTGTCTTTTCAGAAAAATGTGGGTTTTAATGAGATAATGTATTTTTGAGAAATAGGGATTTTTCCTTTTTGTAGTGTTCCTTCTATTTTTTCTACATGTCAATAGCTAAAATTAGCTTGCCCTAACAAATTTGAATTTGTATCTATTTTTTGTCTTGTCCATAATGATAGTGTTAGAAAATTTATTCATTGTACTGTATTTTTAGTTTGGATGTTATTTGTGAAGAATGTTTGGGCACCTAACAGTTGGTATGAGCACTAGATGCTATAGAGACCTACAGGATTTGGAGACTTGACGAGCGTGCTACCTCTATGTTGGGGGATTCCAGAGTTTGTGTATGTAGGGCATGATCATTCCAAAACTCGTACTTAAATTATTTTTTAAGGAGACTGGAAAATTTAATAGAAATATATATGTTTTTAAAACATGTAATTAAACCACATACCTCAGTCAAACTAAAAATCCTGTCTTTTTTTGACTCCCTAATTTCCATTAGCTTCATCATTAAGGCCAGAGAAACTGAAAGCTCTGTTGTGACCATATTTTACAGTAACTTGCACTATCTCATATATATGGAGCCTGCAAGTTAAGAAACTCATTTTGTAGAGCTTATGAGGCCCTTAGTTAAGGGTAGCAGAAAGTAAAAAGTATTTATTAAACAGCAGAAGACATGCATTTGTGGTCAGTCCAATCCTGTTGATCTTAAATTAGCATACAGGCCCCTTTCTTTCGTTTTGTCAGATTCTGTTTTTTTATGGGTGTTTGTTCCCTTTAGGAAGCCAAAGCCAAAACTCCCATCCTCCTCTTATAGTCTTTGAGTTTGTCTATTTCCCTTCTGCTGATTTTGGAGATATTTCCATGTTTGATGTAGAATTGCTGGAAAATGCGATGTTGTTAATCCTTTGCCCTCTCTTTTCCAGACGGTGCATTCAGATTGTGCACAAGCTGCTGTGCTACCAGAAGAAATGCAGAGTGAGGCTTCATTACACTTGGAGGGAGCTCTGGTCAGGTACTTGGCCTCTGCAGAGACACTCAAACAGGAAAAACCCAGAGTGGTGGATGTTTGGTGGCTGTGACTGTTCCATTGCTACAGGGCTGAAAAGCAAGCAGTAGTTCTGTTAAAGCATCTTTATGTTGCTTCTTAGTAGCTACATGCAAATTGCCTCCTTTGGAAAGCCAGTTAATTATCATAATGGTAGCTAATTTACTTTCTTGTCTGTCCATGGTCACCATGGTATCCAAATGTCTTTGTTTTTCTGTTCCTTTACCTGAGTCCCTCTTAACCTGATTGGAGAAAATGGAGTCATATTTTATGGAGTAGTGTTTCTCTCTCAGATATTTGTGTGTAGAAAGGAGGTAGGCTCTTGGGTAAAGGGAGATGGACCTTGCTTTTCCTTTTACTGTAAGGGAAGCACACACATAAATAGTGTGTGCAGCTCCTGAAGAGAGCAGCCTTGAAATGTCAGTGTGAGGGAAGAGAGGCTTTTAACTCTGACCTTTGAGTTGATGGTAGATAGTCTGGTTCGTGCCACTTGCATCCCAAGATAGATAAGTAAGTATTATGGGGTTTGACATAATCTAGTGGACAGCTTTGTAGGACTCTTGTATGATGCAATCATTGTGTGGGAGGTCTGAGGAAGGGAGTAGCAGAATGGATGATGAAACCTAACAGGCATCTTTGGTGGATATGGTATGTGCTTCAGTTCTTATCTAGCAAGCAGTGAAGTAGCTCAGCCAGGAAAGTACAGTTAATCCCCTTGCTGTTGTGGCTTAAACAAGAGTTTTATGAAAATTCAAGGGAATATGGCCCGAATTGTGTATTCCTGGAGCTGTGCTTGAGACCTAAGATCAGCAACTTGCCTGGTGCAATGCAACTCCTATCAGAAATTTGAGCGAGGATGGCTTTTAAAAGAGCTAGTGATGAGTGGTTTGTGAAGCTGTTCTCAATTGACACTGAATACTTTCCTTCAGTAGCCTTGCCCAGCTGAGATGTAGGTACAGAGAAATGAACCAACAACCTGAGTCATTTTCAGTTATTAAATTTTCACCTTGTGTGACATGTGGCCCGTTTAGGCTTTCTAAATTATTCCTGCAGAAGGTGAAGCGGGTGCCACTAATTAAGGGATTAGCAGTTCCTTTTCAGTTGTTTTCCTCTGAACAGCCCCTAGAGGCATGGCTTCAGTGCAGTGCCAGTTCAGGAGATGAGTGTGTACAATGTGGATGTCTATTGTGAATGGAAATTGCATCTGACAATGTGTGTGGTATCTTCTCAGCAGTTAGAGTGAACCAGAGCCATTTCTATTTGGCCAGGCTGGCCTGGGTCTTTTCTACACGCTGGCAGAATGGAAGTTTCAAATATAGTACCTTTTGCTTGAAAATATTGTTCCACAGAGAGCACACTCTTGGGCATCTTTCGATCTTTAACTTTCCCTATTTTAGGCAATGGGGAAAAAAATCCTCAATACACACCAAGATTCAGCATCTTGGGATATTCTTGTTAGCTGCCTCCAATTAGTTGGTGTTTGTTTAGAGCTTTGGACATGTAAAGTCCCTCAGAAATGTTAAGTAGTGCATATGCTTTGAAAGCAAGGCAGTAACATAGAAACACTTGGGTTGGTCAGGTTTCTCTGAAGGACCTGGAATTTCTGCACACCTGATGTAGCTGAAGAGCTCCATGCTTACTATAGATTTCTGTGTATTTAAGGAGATCCTCTAGTGGGAGTAAACTATCATAAGCATGTTTCAAAATTACTTTTTTTTAAAGGATGTTGACATGAACAGAGGGATTCTTCTGTAGCTGCTAAGTGGTTTATACCAGCTGGAAAGCCCTGGGTGAAATGGTACATACACTTGTAAAAGGGCAGGTACTGGCTCCTCCAGGGGGCCTTTTAGAATGCTATATATGTTGCAGAATAAATGCTAATTGCCAGCCCTGTCTTGAGATCTATTTCATAATTAACTCTTACCCTGTCGAGGTTGCTCTTTGATTACCCAGAATGCTGCTGCATTTGATGTGAAAGAATGGCTCTTTCTGTGCTCTTGATCTATGTGACAGACAATTCCAAACCAGAGTACAAGACTTCTGAATTAATTTCTGTCCTTCATATGACCATCAGACTTTTATTTTGAATCGAGGAATTAGATATCACTGCTGGATGAACAACTAAAAGGGAGCAGCTGTTCACTGTAAGGTCTGAGATATCAGGCTGCCCCATCAGGTGTGCTTCACAGAAGGTCTTCAAGCCCACACTTGTCTTCTGGAATGACAAAGTGTGTGATGATTGAAGCAATGCCCTTGTGGTGCAGAGTGGATAATAGCAATGGAAGCCCCCCAACAGAGCTGAGTGGAACAAAGAAGCTGGAGGGAATTTGTGTAAGGAAGTATTGAAAGAAAGGGAGAGAGTTCTACCTGGCACATAAAAGGAGGAGGGTTTTTTCAGGCAGAAAATTGAGTGGGAGAAGAAGACAAAGAGAATACTGTGGGGTAGGTAGTCGGTATAGGGTGCGGAGGAACCGAGATAAAGGTTGTAGGTGGAAGCAGTAGCAGTGTATGGAGCCTTCTGTTCACTTGCCAATTCTAATGTTAGCTAATCTCTAATTAAGGAAAGCCACTTGTGTGTCATCAGGTGGATTGATGCCCTTCCTTTGTGGATGCTTTGTATTCAGTATGGAAGGCCAGCAGCACTTGGAGAAAGTTTCTGCATTTACTTTTTTTGATTTTAAATTGCAATGATGGCAGAGAAAAGTAGTAGAGGCAGGTGCTTGGCATTTCTCAGGACACATATCAGGCTTTTTATACAGTCTGTAATATTTTATACTTTGGATATGCTACTGTTTGTTACATTGTTTCCATATGATCTTATTTCTGTTGAACTTCCTTTTGCAACGTCTGAGCTTAAAGAAGAACAATATTGTTACAGAGTCTTTGGATCTGATCCAGCCTTAGCTTCTCTATTAGAATAGTTTTTTCATATTAAGTCGAGGGACCAGGACCATGGCACTCAAAGCAGTATAAATCTCTAGCTGTGCTGACCAGATGACCAAGAATGTTTAGCCGACAGAGAACAATGCAGGGATTTGAGAACTGGACGCAGGATTGACAGAAAGGAAAATCTGTGGGTGGCAAAAGCAGTGCATAGAAGCTGGATCTAGCTAAAAGCAGTGTGAAAATATCAGATAACTAGTGGAGCTAAATGCTGGAACATTTTAAAAAGAGGGCTGGGGTGTGAAAGCAGTCATAATTTGATTATCCTATGAAAGTGATTGGCAAGTGTGCAGTTACTGGTAGGTAGACCAGACATTCAGATCCAGCGATGTCTGTTGATCTTGGTTCTTTTTTAATAGCCCTTTTCAATAGTCTGTTGACTTTAGTTCCATCCATGGTTAGTATGCATCTCTTCCCTTTGACAGCCATAGAAAACCTTCAGGTTTTTCACCACTGACAGTGTACCATTGCTGGTGACTAGCCTGGAAATTTGGCCAAGGTCAGAAAGTCTAAGTGGATATGACTCTGTTGATCTGTTTGTTGGCAGACGTTTTGGCCAACCAGAAATGTCCTGGATTGTTATGCCAGGTACCTTATACTTTTTAGACACTGATTAATTGAATGTCAAGTGTAAGGTACATCATAGAGACGATTTGGAGACTTGGGAACAGCCAGTTTCATTTTCTCAGAAACAGCCTGTTATGCCCAATGTTCTTGGGCTAGTTTGTACGGCACTTGAGTGATGGACAGTGCTATATATGTTGTTGTTGTTGTCAAGCATGTATAAGCTGTGCCAGAAGACTTTTCATGAGTCATTTAAGCTTTTTATATAAAAAGACCTCATTTCTTCAGCTCCTCCCACCTCAAAATTAGCAATGCTTGAGCAATTCACTCTGAGCTTAGGGGGTGCAGGTAACTTCTGTGCAGTTGCTATGGTTTGCTTTCAGCAAAAGCTATGTTTAAAGAAACAGAAAAGCAATTCTAATACAGACTTTCAATAGCAAGAGTAGAGCCTAAAAAATCTGAACAATAATAATAATAATGGTGAAATATTTATTGGGGCAATTGAATGCAAAGTAGGATTAAAAGTGGGTATTGCCATTAGTAAGTGTTGAAGATGAGTTTCCAAATTGTTTTAATATAAGGCTATAGTTCCTTATCATGTAGCTTAGTTAGTTTGGTAGATGAAGAATGCACTGTTGAAATAAAAGTGCTTCAAATATCTATCACTATAAAGAAGTTAATTTTTCTCCTTTTTCATTTTAAGGTTATTATACCAGATTTTTATAATGCTACTAGACAAAGTATACTTCTTTTTTTCCCTTTTTGTACACTCTTCAGATCTTTTTGTCAGGTTCTGTATTTATAGCAAGGATAGTATTGCATTAAAAATCTTTCTGGGTGAATACTAAAGATGTGAAAGGTTACTCTATGTGAGATTTTAAAATAAAGAAGCAATTTTTTTGCGGGGGAGAATCTTCCCCCCAACTTTTAGTATATATATAACACTGCCCTTACGCAGTGCATATTTAAAATGGTATTGTTTAATCACTTTGCTTTATTATTTCTGTGGTTGAAACACTGATTACTGAGCGTATTTGTTATCTGTGTCATTTCTGGTTCTTCAGCTGTTGATCTGGTCTGCTTCAGCCCTCTGATTTATGTTGCTGAACAAAGTGGAAATCAGGTGATGTTGTGTCTTCCCTTCATCTCTAATCCCGCTGTCACTGTCACATTCTGCAGCAGCTACCTGGCAAGGGAAGCTTATCATCTTGCAGCTCTTGTGGAGGCAGGATTCATACACTGGTGTACCAGACAGTCTAGTTCACTGGCCAAATTCCTTGTCACTAGATGCCATGAGAGTTTGGAAGACCATAAAGCTGCTTGGCCAGTTAGCAAATGACTCAGTTTCTCACACAAACTGACGTCTGTAACTGTTATGTGCCATGGAACACATACTGGGAGTTTGCAGCCCTTAGGGGTTCCTGTTTTCTTTACTCATAGGAATATTGGTGCTTGGGATATGTGGTACAGGTACAAGCTGGGTTCAGGAATGCAGCTGTTAATCCTGTGATCTGTTTCATGGAATTCAGGAAAGGATTGAAATTGAAAGATGGTTTTATAAAATAATTTTTGTTTATCGTTGTGGTATGTGTTGTGGGTTGATATTCATTGATTTATTTAATTTGTACTCCTGGCAGCGCTCTGTGTTGCCCCAAAGAAAACCCCAGTCCCATCTTACAAAGCTCACTTACAGGCAGAAAGATGGGAAGGTCAGAAGGAAGACTGCAAATGTCTGCTTGTAGTATTCTGCTTGTAGTCATTCTCAACTGGTGGGACAATTTTGTCCTCACCTTTCCAAATTACTGACTTCAACCAAAGCCCGGATATTTTCATGAGAGCACGCAGCCATTTGGTGAAATGTCCCAGTATTAAACTCTTAAAGAAGATAATGTAAGAAATGCAGAAACTCGGTGGCTTTCTTGTGAAGAGGATGTTCTAAATTCTCTGCATGGGTCATTTATAGGAAGCATCTGCTTTTACTTAACTCTAGTTTACCTTTGCTTTTTATTGACATATTTTAATACTGATGATAAAGAGTTTGACCCTGATTAGCTGATAGACAGGAAAAGAATAACGTAAGATTTGTGGCTGTTCTCGATCAGCTGGTGAGATCAGGATGGGAATTCCACAACAGAGCCTTGTTCAGGTGGGCACAAAGGGAATTTAGTCATATACATGGACAAAAGTCTGGCAACCTTCTGGTCATCCTGCCTCAGCCTGGCAGGTCTCATCCACATATGTTGCTCTGTCCCGTAAATCACATTTTAAAGTTAGCAAATACTGGAGAATTTGATTGCGAACCCCTAACAGTTTGCAGATCATAGAGACCTGTTGAAGATAGTGTGATAATTTCTTCTGGGAAATGGTCCCATTGATGATAGAAGTGTTACAGTCAGCTGTTCACGGCTGTTTCTTTCTCTGCACAGAGGGGCTGCAGCATTCACAATACAGTGATTTATCCCTGCACCCTTTCTGTTTTCAAGCAGCAGCACTCCTAGGTTCCTTACCTTGCTGTCTTTCCATGTTCTCACACAATATTTCTGCTCTTTCTCCTGATTCTCCACCTTTTCTGTTTTAAAACGCTGTACAAAAATGTGCAACCTTTACTCCCAAGACTGCTGTTTAACAGTGTGAACCTACACTGTCAGTCAAAACAGAATTGAGCTCAATACCACCCTTTCCTCTAAAGAGGGATGAAGCTTGTGGGTGTGCGGTGCTTTTTTTTATAGGGTTTTTTTTTTTAATTTTTAAGAAAAAAGCGTATTGTTTGTCTGAGCTTTAGCTGAAGTTGGAAAATATGTGTTCTTTCTTATTGCTTGCTGGATTGCTATCAAGCAGCATTGCTCTGGCATCAGCAATCAGCATTTCCATTAAGCTTGCAATTTCACACTGTTGGCTCCATTTAGGTGGGAACAGTGAGTACTGGGGATGGGGGCTATATAAGGAAAGTAAAGTGTTGGAAGTGGAGTAGCCTGCTCAACTGATCCTGGGAGCGATGGGTTATACCAGCATGTGCTCCAGCCCTCTGGCAAGCTGTTGATTCTCATTAAGAAAACAGCCTGCTTTCATGGATGTACCCTTGTGAGCGAGTCATGGGGAAAAGAGGGAACAGCTGTAGAGTGCTGGTGATGGGGATCCTGGCAGTTGCCAGCTGCTTTTTGCCACAGAGCTGTGATGGCTGGGAGGAGGAACTCGGCAGTGCCTGTGGCAGCCAGCAGGGAGGGTGGAGGAGCATCCAGCCAGGTAATTGTTACAGCAGCGAGCCGGGTGCTCCCTCCTGATCAGAGCAGAGCGAGGGAGCTGGAACATGTTGACTAGTGATGTTGACAGAGCTTTTATTGCTTCCCCTGCTCCCCTGAGAGGGGACTGCAGCATTGGTGCAATAGTCTTGTTTTCTAATGCTGTGGCTGATTGACAGGAAGCTGCAAGTGCTGTCCCTGAGTAATTGGTTCCCTTGTCCAAGGATGCTGGGATAGTTTGTGCCTCAGGGAGTTCTGGTGCATTAGTTTGTAATAGCAATGTAACTGTTTCTCAGACACGCTTCCTATTCCTACAACTCTATCTGGAAAATACCTCTGTTGGTTCTTTCCTGTCAAACCCAATCTGTAGATGCTCATCTCCTGCTGAGTTTGTTTTGATCACTGTTCTTCTGAGTGTCTGCCAATGCTAAATGTGGCCAGATTTGCACCCTCTTAACAGTTAGGTCATCTTAGAATGTCATATTTGAGCCTTTTGCTTCCCTAATTCTGCATTGCCTTTCAGGTACAGTGAAGATTAGTCTGTTCCAGGGTCTCTTTTCCTCATAGCTGCACAGGGGGCTATATGGTTACCCTGGCTTAGCCCTTGTGACTTCCAGTCTGGAACAAGAGAGTGGACTGGTCCATGGCATTGTCATGTTGTGAGAATCTGTTTTTTCACACTCTGTGCTGTAGTTTCCCTCATGTAAGGGAATCATGCTGAATTTTGGAATCTGGAAGAACACGTAAGAAAGCATTGTTTGGCCTGTTATTTTTCAACAGGAGTTTGATGTTGACCATTTAGAGACAGACCACTGAGTGTAGGTGGACCTTTGGTCTGGCCAGGTACAGCCAGGGCTCTTCATGTTGCTCTGTTTATGCTTTCAGTGCTGTTGCAAATACAGTGGTCCTGTTTTCTCTTGTGTGTTGGAAGAACTGAAACGCAGAAAGACCAGTGCTGCTTCCTGAAGGATCTAATCCACTTTATTCTTAGTTGTAACCTACTGCACTAAGCCTTACCATATCTGGCTTACTGTGTGCTACAGTGAGTGGTATGTACATGTGAACAGGGTGGCTATAGGAGGTCCAAGGTGGTTACTGTGCTGCTGAAGCACTTGTAGGCAGAGGACTTGTCTGCAGCATGGGAGTGTTGCCCTGATGTCATGATCAGCTGCCTTCTAGTGATATATGGGTGGGGAGCCTTCTAAGGGGGCTCTGATTTGAGACACTTAAAGGAGAACACTGTTGGTTCTGTGGTAACTTCTAGAGGGAATAGGAAAATCACTGTTCTTCCCAGTGTGCCCTGAAAGTTGAAGGGTAGAAAAATTGGAGAATTTTAGTCAAGCACTAGATCCTGTTAATGGATGTTATACTGCAGCTGAGGAGCCCTCACATCTCTCTCCCCCTTGCTTTTTTCTTCAGGGCCATTATACACACCATTAGAAGATTTTTGACCTGTAAGCATAGCAGATGCAGTGACAGAGGCCTCTATACTGTGGTCAACCCATCCAGGCTCTCATTGATGAGTGTCTCAGGGCTATTCTCTTCTGCTCTGTTGTGCAATAAGACATCAGAGCCTTCTGATGCTCCTGGCAGAGTCTGCACTACATTCTGACTTGCCCAAGGGATGACACTACTACTTTTTTCCCCCTGTTTTCTCTCAGTCTGCTTCCATGGTCCTGTTGCATAACACATGATCCAAACAGAACACTGAGACACTAAATAAAACAAAAACTTTGTGTGAATCCCAATTCAGCTGGGGCTCAATATACTTCTGTTTGAAACAAGGTTTACAGGGAGAAGATAAGTCTGCTGTGGGAATAGGAATAGGGGAAGGAGGCAGTGAAGGGCATCTGTAACAGGAATTACCTCCTTCCTGGTAGAAGAAAAGGAGAGAGGGTGGCTGCCCAGAGTCTTCTCACAGAGGATTGGCTTGGAGGAGGGCAGCAAATAACTGAGCAGGAATACTGCTGCTCCTTGGCAGACAGAGTGGCCAAAGGAGCTGATAAGGGAAAATGTCTGTCTTCAAAAGCAGCTGTGCAGCGAAAGAGCTAAGAGTTTCTTTCACTGCAGCCATTTCAGTTTAAAAAGTAGGGAGGGTATCTAAAAGCTGGTGATGTCATTTTTCATCCTTTCACTGTAATAATCCTTTGGAGAGGAAATTGCCTAAGAACCAACCTGCTTTATAGCACTTTCACATACAGCCAATCAAATGGTTCTGTGTCCACTCAGCATGCTTGTCTACTTGGGTTTGAGGCTGTAAACACAGGTGTCCGAAGCTGTGTTTTCTTCTTGTTGATTTAAGAAGCATAGTCAGTGCACTCAGCTTAGGTCACTTAAATGGAAATACTGGTGGCTGCTTGTTTAGTTACAGCCTCCTCCCTTTGTTGCTAAAGAAATTCTAGTGACACTGTTGTATTGTGAATTTATGGATGTTTCAAGACTCACTGCAGTGGGTGTATTGGGCCCTGCTAATGAATGCCAAAGACAGATGTCTTTAGGGAGGAAAAAAAGACTCTAGAGGCTATTGCAAAAATGGTGTTGTTTTCCAGTTAATGTTGAAATACATCTCATGCCCAAACCATCCATTCCTGTTAAATCCTGGGGTGCAATTTGGGATAAGGTGGCTGAGCCCAAGCCAGGATCACATTGGTATCTGCCTGTGCAGCTGGGAGGCTGAACTGCTCCTCTGTTGGGAAAAAAAAAAAAAAAAGAAGGATAATTTCCTGGCTAGTGTGAGAGGGCAGCCTGCAGGTGGGGTATGAGAGACAAACAGTTGATTGCAGCAGGAAGAAAGTGACACGTCTGGTTTGGCTTCAGATTGCTCAGGAATAGTAGCATCAGTGCTCTGTTGGAGCTCAAGGGCAGAGGGGTGTTCAGACAGTTGGACTTCCCTCTAAAGGTTTATTTTGTGTGTGTAATTGTTGCTGAAGGGCACTAGGCATATGAAGCCAGATCTAAAAGTTGTTCTGAAAACTTCAGGGCATAGCTGCCCTCATTTTCTGTACAGGGTCTGCCTTACAAACAAACTACAGAGACACGGCAAAGGGATGTAAAGGTTCCACAGTGCTCCTGTTCCTTAGAGCCACTTGAGCAGAGGCTGCTGCAGAATGTTCTGGCGTGAAAAAAGATTGTTTGCTCTTTTAGCATCGTTGTAGTGTATATGCCAGTTAGGAGCACTGCAACTTTTTTTGGAATGTGTGGTTTCCTAGCAGCTGATAAATTTGTCAGTGCAGAGCACACAGTGACTGTAAACCTCTTATGGGTTAGTTCTCCTGACCAGGCTCTGAGCCCAGCACTCAATTTCTTCTTCACGTGAAGTATGTCCCTATCCTTCCTAGTTCTTAGGGAAGGAACAGCACAGATAGTTTTGAGTGGGCTATGATGCTGTGTAATTCCGGTATAAATACTGATTTCAAGCAGTGGTAATCTCTTGTGCTCTAACTGAAACAGAAAAATTAAACAAATTCATCACAATGGCTTAAACAATGTAGGGATAGAACAGAGCAAGTTTTCCTTTAAGTGTTATCATCAATACAGAGCAGTACAAATGCTTCAGGGTGATCTGTGATAAGTACTGCGAGGGGCAATTGTGGAGTGCTTGTCCTCGTAATTTGGTGAGTGCTTGTGCTCTGGACAAACGCACTTGTTCTTTTAAAAATAGTGTCTCCTCATCATGGGCAGCTTTCATGTTCACTGTGTTTGGATGTTCAGTGGTGGCTTCTCGTCACACTGTGACATAACCTGCTGACAAAGGCTGTTCAGCAGGGCTCTTGTGGGAGAGGAAGAAGTAAAGGGATGAACAAGAGGCTTCTCACCACTTGTCATAGGAAATCCAGAGCTCTCCTACTCTTCTTCCACAAACCCAGCTGCTGGTAGTTCAACAGCAGCACCTGGTCATGAACGGTGGCCCTGTGGACTTTCATGGCTGGGAAGGAAGTAAAGCCATACTTGTAACTATGAGATGGAGAAATGGCTGATGAGCTGCTGTGACAGAGATGCAGGGCAGCTGTCTGCAGTCCAAGGCACTGACTGCAGGAGACTTTTTTGCTATAGAGGTTTGGTTACCTTGGCAACCTGTTTTTAGCTGGATCCTTGCTCCGGTGGAGAGCCCATCAGTATCCGCTACTTTGTTTCGAAATGTTTGTCTTGCAGAAAAATAACTTGACAGGGTTATTTCCGGAGCTGTGTTATTGTGGAATCCAGGCTCTGCTTTTGGTCCCAGGAGTTTGTCTGATGATGGGGTGATGATGGTAGGGAGAGTTATGTGGCTGGATTGAAAAGGTGTTAATGTATCTGCTTCATGAGGTGAGCTGCTCACATGGAAGGGAGAAATGCTGTTGCTGATGGTTAAATCCTGGAATAGCACTGAAAGACACATTACTTCCATGTGTGGAGTTTGCAGAGAACTTTGTTCATTCCTGGTTTGCAGTTCAGCAACAGCCTCCCGATGGAAGATTAAACTGAAATATCTTCTGTCTGTGATGAGTAAATACCCACCGTGGGGCTATAGGCTTCCCTTTTGGTGAGCATATATAAACTTTTGATACTCATGGTGAACTTATAGAACTGTAAAATAGAGGTTGCAGGACTTCATTCCGAATCTGACAGTTTTGTTTAATTTAAGATGCGACCAGTGCATTCGCATCTTTTTGCTGTAGGTTTTTTGATTTTTACCTTTGGCGAATACTTTGTAATCTTGAAGGGGATGGACATCTATGTTCTGCCCTTGCCTCATTCCTCTTCCCTGTGGTTTAGCTCTTCCTCTTTCATAGCCTGTACCTTTGGGCTGAGGTGAATGGTCTTTTCTGCATTCGCTGGGGAATTGTCCCAAACCACAATTTGTTTTCTCACAGATTACTGGGCAATGCGTGACACTTGTGTAGTGGCTGGGGGAAAAACGGATTAACAAATTTTACTTGTGCATGTAAGAAACTGGAGTAATGCCTGCTGTTGTTCTGTTTGATGAAGTTACCAATTAGTAGATAATTAAGAGCCTTGTTTAAAAAACGTTTATAGGATTCCAGCTTGACTTTTCAGGCCATCTAAATTCAAATGTTTTAGGTCTTGAAATGTATTGACTTCAGAGCACAGAGTACATTAAGAACCTCTTCTAGTCAGGCATCAGTTTTCATTCCTGAACAGCTATAATGCAGAAGAAACTAGATTTCTGAAAGTTTCAACAACTATTAAAAAAAAAAAAAAAGAACTTTACATTTTATTCAAACACATAGAATACAGTTGTTTATTGTAAGGTTTGATTAAAGCGTTTTCAGCCAACCTTTTTGTTAATTACTGCTGTTACTAACTGATACTGGGTGGTTACGGCAGGATCTTTTGTTGTTTTATTTTTCAAGACAAGTGTGAACCAGATCTGTAATCTTTATGGCACAGCCCTGGATAACTGACACAATAAAGTACTACATTCTTCTTTTTACCAGTGCAGCAGCATTGACACAGAGCTACAGAAAAGCTGTGCTGTGGGGGTTTTCTTACCCTTTTTTAAAATTTTTTTTATTTTTAAAATCTGCATGTATCAACAAGAGTGACAGTTTGGGGCTGACTATGCATACATCATGTTGGTGATATATGAAGCAGAAACGAGACAGTTGGATTCTCCAACCCCAAAGCTCACTCCAGGATCTAACAGATAGAAAAATCTCCATGAACTGACTGAGCTAACAAGAGACTTATCTTGAGCCTGAGTAGATTTGATTGGGAAGTCAGTGAAACAGAATAAATGTGGGAAGGTAAAATAGCTGTCACTTACCTGTTCAGCAGAGTAATTTAGCAAACCCTACATGTAAATTGATATATTTCTGAGGTGAATAGCTGGCATTTAGGTTAGTTTATACTAGATAATGTAAATGCATCTGTATTTAAGTGACTTGTTGAGAATGGCTTTGCTTTTTATAGTAATTAAAGAATACTTACTATTTTCTCCCAGCTTTGATCAACTTGTTGAAGTTCCTCATGTCTAATGAGACTGTATTGCTGGCCAAGCACAACATCTTCACCCTTGCTCTTATGGTGAGTACACACAAATCCTCTTATTTTTAACAACTTAATTGTAAATGAATCTTGGGAAAGAATTGTAATCCTAAAAGGATTCCAGAAAGGATTTCTCGCCTGTTAAGGTGATATGAGAGCAAGGTCATGAAGCAGAGGGATACTGTTGTGGTTGGTTTTGGTAGGAGTTTGAAAAGGGCCATGCTTGAACTCACTATAGGGTCTGCTCATTGAAACAAAGAAGTCTATGTGAGGAAAGGCCTAGTTTAATTTTTCAGATTTGATAATATTTTTTCTTGTTCTGTGGCCCTTTGTATGCAAAATATAAACATATTTTTCTGGCTCTAGATGAAACAGTATTTAAGCTTCTTGTCTGTCTCTTCGGTACTATGAGGAAAATAATAGATAAATCAATGAAATAATGTAACACTATCTGCTGCAACTGTAAGCTATTTCTTTGAAGGTTTTGGACATAGTTTGTATTGTTTCTGTTGCAGAAGAGATTTGAGTTGCAACTTCTTTTCACTTGTATAGGTTGTGAACCTGTTCAACATGTTCATCACTTACGGAGACACCTTTCTGCCCACTCCCAGCAGCTATGATGAGCTGTATTATGAAATCATTCGGATGCACCAGAATTTTGACAACCTTTATTCTATGGGTGAGTACCTCCTGACTTGTCTGCCTCCTACTGATGTGTGCCGTGCTGGATGAACGTGTTTTGTGTACTAGGGCATGTTGGTAAATTAAGAATTGAGAGAAGGATAAACTTGTTAAAAGGATTTTATTTTTTTTTAAGTCAGAAAAAAATATAAACAGACTCCTTGCCCCTCTCTCTGCCACTTCATGTTGGGAATATAAATTTGTTGTTACAATGGAGTATGTGGTATTTCTTGCATTTTTGTGTAGTTTGCATCTTTTACATTTGACACTTCCAAGTTAAAAGGCAGGTACATGCTGCAGAAGCACCCAGCGTACAGAAACACTGAATGCAAATAAGAATTTGGAAAAGAATTTGAGAAACTTACAGCAAGAAGCTTGCTGTGCTAGACAAATCACATCTACTGCACTCATTGCCAAAGCAACCAAGAAAACAGCCCTCACAAACCTGCTTGCAGTGACAAGTGAATCACTGGACTGAAGAATGTGCCCACTGGCAAAACAGGGAGAAGCTGCCATCCTTCAACGAGAGAGGGAAGGGAGCCAAGTGACACCCAGCAGGGAAAAGAGGAACAAAGAAGAGCAAGGAATGCATGGAGGCATAATCAGGCAGTGTTACACAGAGGAACCTGCAGCCCAGGGTAGCTGCAGCAGCGCTGGTGTGCTGCATAGTTGAAGCTGTGAAAAAAAGAATATAGCTGTGTTCTTTGTTTGCTTTATTCCAGAAAGACCTTTCTTTCCTTCACCCTCTGCTCCCTTCTCAGCGTGATCACCCAATGAACAACAGGAGTTAGTGTAAGCATATAAGGAGAGTTAAAGGGCAGACAGTTGGCCCCAGCTCTCTTCTGACATTGGAGAGAGACATCCTTACCTAAATAAAAGTAGCTGACTACCCCCTCTAACTGCAAGCACAAACAAAATGCCCTTTTGTATAAATTTCCCAGAGTTTTCAGCCATTACATAAGGGATTGCTTGGCCATTTTTGTGCCTTCTTGAGTGCGTAAGATTTTGTGCTAACCCATTTTCTGCTCCTGAGAGTTGCAGCTACTAAGGCGAGGTGCTTTTACTAGCTAATTATTTTTTCAAACCCATCCCCTGTGGAAGCTGAAGGTAAGTGGAATAGGAGAATAAAGCATTCAAATCCTTCCTCACTTGGGTTGCAAAGGGCACACCTGACCTGTTGAAACAATTAATTTATCACGACTGTTAGTCATATGACTATTTGCCATCCTGCTATGTAGAGTAAACCCCATTGAATTACTCTTGCAGATGCCTGAATTGAAACCCTCTCTCAATATATTACTTCACATATTCAAGTCCAGTACCTACTGTTTGACAAAATAATGTTACTTAGAGCTGACAACTTTTTTCTGCAGATGACATGCAATGGTAGAATAGAAAGTGAGAAGGTGGTAGCTCTGTCTCAGGCTGATGAAAGCCACCAGGTGTCTTGATAGCTTCCCTTTGCTTGTCAGCCCATCTCTGAGACTACAGTGACCCTTCTATCCCCTATCCTGAGTGTATTTGTTAGCACAGATGTGAAAGCTACTCTGTCCTTTAGTTTTTCTGTTAATATGGTTTAAACTTTCCATATTGGGAGTGGAGGTGAAATCTAACTGGCTTGGGTTTTTTCCTCTTGTTCTGAAACTGAACTTTATCCAGATCTGCAGGACTGAAAGCTTCTGTCCTGCAATTATAGGCATACATATGTGGCCACTGTGCTTGTGCATTCACCTGTAGCACCCATGTTTTTAGATGATCCTAAATTTGGATGATGAGCTGTTCCTTCACTTCTCAATTGAGGGTGAACCTTTCTTGTGGAATCTAACCTCCAGAAAACCCTGTGTGTACAAATTCATAGAAAATTCCCTTTGTTCAGGCTATATGGAAATTAATCAAAACATCTGCCAAAGGATCTGTTATTGTTTTGATGCTTACCAAGAGATGTGCAGGTAACTGCTACCATAAAAACACTACATATTTTGACCTAAATAAATATTTTTGGTACTCTGGCAGAAAAGAATTGGATTCCCTAGAAGTTCTTCTGTTGCAGAATGTTTTCAGATCTGCTCCTAAGTCTGTCAGAGACCATCTGTGCAAGAGAACACCACCCTTCTTCCTACACGGAGTGTTTTTTCTTAGGCTGGTGTGTAATTTCTCTCTGTAACTCTAGATAAATGGGCATGTAAAGAATTCATCATTGCTGGAGAGGGTTTAAACTGCAGTATGTAGTCCAGTTCAGATGGAACCTTGCATAAGCAGGAGCTGGAGGAGAACAGCTGTGTGTGGAATAAAAGCTATTCTGGACTTGGGACGCTGCCCTGTTTCTGGGGAAAATGAATTGTGTATGTGATAATGAAAGCAGTTAGGAGGACCCAGGTTCTTCTGTCCCTGCTGCCTCTGAGTCATTATTCTGTTCAGCTCATCCTTTCCATGTTCCTTACGTTTCTTAGATGGGCTTTGAAGGGAACTTGTGCCCTGGATCACAGATCATCTCAAAGATGACGTTTGTTTTGATGTGGTTCCTGGACTGCCATCTTGCCAAAGCAGATTTTTTTTTTTTTCCTGTTTTGAATTATGAAATTGCCAGTTCTGTGCCAGCACTATTAACTGTCTTCTCCTTTCAGTTCTAAGGCTGTCTACCAATGCTGGTCAATGGAAAGAACCTGCAAGCAAGGTGACCCATGCATTAGTCAATATTAGGTAAGGAGTACAAGTTAATTACTCTTTTAAAGATTCTCATTTCCTGTGTGACTACATTTTTATCATGGCGCTTTCACAGTTGTTTTAATGAATTTTGTTTTGAATTTGTTCTACTTGTTGGGCTAAATTGTTGCTCTAAACAGGGCTCACGGGGATAAAAGGAAGGATCAATAGGGTTTGATTGTCCTCTAATAATTCTCTCAGCTCTTCTGTAGACTGAGTGTTTTCAAATCATGGCACAAACTGTAATGAATTAATCCTCACATCATTCTTGGGGGAAGTTATACAGTAGAGAATAATGCTGTGCTGGCACAGCAATTGTGAACCTAATGGATTTCTGTTGCGTGATTCTATTGCAATTCCACGAAGCTATGAAGGGGACTGTAAGCCTGCTGTAATAAGCAGGTTCGAGGCCTCTTAACATTGCAAGATTTTTGTGTGTGTTTAAAACTGGTTATTTAAGGACATTTCAGTGTTCTCTTAAACATCTTCTTCCTGTTCAAGGGCAGAAGGGGAGAAGTTATGCTTTACTTGTAAGGCTAAGGAATATAAATCTAGGTATGTATTCTTTCACAATGGCAGTAATTTATTTTTCTGGCACCCGAAGCAGCTACTACTGACCAAATTGGGCACTGAGCAAGAGGATCTTGCATCTGATTGATTGGAAAATGGAGGAATGTTGATAGGGAAAATTTACTGCTTAGCTCTGGCTTGTAAACAAACCATAAAAGATATAAGTATTTATACTGAAAAAGAAATCTGTCACTTCCCTGGTCACCCCAGACACTTGGTGTCTGTGCAACACCAAGTAACTCAGTACTGTGATCACGGAGGGTATGTGCTCACCTCTGGTTAGTGGAACCAAGACTTTGCATGGGCTTATTTCCTGTTGGCTTCATAACTGCTTTGGTGAAGATCAGCATGCAATTGAGACAAGGCGCAACCAAAAAACTGGCACCATGATACCCTTCCAAGGACAGCCTGTATCAGACATGTTCAGAACATGGTGATGGCTGGAATCAGTGAAGCTTCTGATCTGTTTTCCTTTGGGTTTCTGGTAGCTTTCCCCTGCTCCACCCAACTGCTCATCTGTGTTGAGATTTCATGAATGGCTGCTTTTCATTCAGTGAAATTAGAAAGGGTTGAAATCAGAGATGATTCAAGGCCGTGAGAGGGATTAGAATTCTGAGAAGTTAGTCTGCTTTATCCCATTTCCTCGCTCTCAAAAAAGAGTGGGGGGGGAGGGAAGAATTTTGTCTTCTGGTTTGTTTTCTTCTTATGGTAAAAATACTACATTTGAAGGGTTCTTTAGCTAAATAGATTTCAGAGCAGCCAGAGAAATCCAAAGTTAGTGTACTTTTGTGAAGATGTTTGACAATGTGATGTTTCAAAGTGGTGACTGGGACTAGAATCTGCCTTAGCTCCCCATTATCTGGGTTTCCTGTTTGTTTGTGCCCCTTTGGTTTTTCCTTAGAGTGGTCTTAGTGTACTGCATCTTATTTGGATGCTTTTGCCATGGAGGGAAGGAATTTAGAGAAAGCCACACTGGATTTTTCCCTCACCCTGCTTCATCATTCTGTAAAGATTTTATGAGCAATGATTACCTGCTTTTTTGCTCTAACTGTGCAGTGCAAAGTCATGCTTTGGTTTAAATCTTCGTCTCGTTACACAAGCTATTTAAAAATAAATAAACATTGCAATTTCCTTATCCTAGGGCTTTTAGTGGGTTTTATAAATGTGAAAGCATCTGCCTGTGCATGAATGCAGTGGGCTTTAACAAGTGTCTTAAATTCTAGTGTACAATTTTATGTGTATTTCTGCTGGGAGAGGAGTGGTGAGTTGTTTACAGTGTTTCAAGGCTGCAATGCTTTTGTGTTACAGGAGTAGCTGTTGAGGGGACACCAAAACAGTCTTGTTTGTACCCCACAGTGCTGGACTGATGAGCTCAGCTGATTAATTGCTTTAATAGAGAGTCAGGATGAGTAATACCTAGAGAATCTTTGACATGTTCTTCTTTAAAGTCAGCCACGGAGAGCGATCCCACTTTGTTTATCCTATTATGGTAGGAACTGTACCTTTTAACTGGACTAAAAGTTCTCCGCTAGACAGTTTGAGTTTTGTTGTTGCTGATTATTTGATTTTTTTTTTTTGTTCTTACTCCAGTGAAAAAAGCAGTCATGAATATTCTTTTTGAGTATTGAGAGATAGGGAGGCTATTCTTGCCTTCTCTCTTTTCTACAGATAATTCATAATTTCTATCCAACCCAAAGAAAATGAAAAATTGAAGAAGAAAGAATAATAATATCCTTATCTGCCTGAAAATCTTACATACCAAACAAGAATGAGTGATTCTGATTGCTGTCCTATCTCATAAGAGTCATTATAACTTCTGTCTGTGGATTTGTCTCTGTGGTTTTCATAAATAATTGAGATGTGATAGACTGCAAGACATAGCTGCAGCACTGATGGGGTTGAAATAGGAAGGTACAGCAGTTGGTGGTTTGAAAACTCACCTTCTCACCTATGAGGAAATAAACACATTTAGAGACAAGTTTTTTTTTTTTTTTAAACTAATGAGCCTCTTCAGTATAACATTGTGCAGGTTTGCATTTAATGAGAATTTTATTAAGGAAGGGTTCCAAGGGGCATCTTCTGATTGCCTATTCAGGGAGAAAGGTGGCAGCTGAATCCCTGTGTTCTTTAACAGACTTTCTCCTGATCAGGATTTCTCCAAGGTGAATAAATAGATTAACTTAATGATTAACAGACTGAATTTCTCCATTTTCTGAGACTCAGCCCCATGGTAATTTTTAAAGTAATTTTATTTTTCTCACTGAAACCCTTTTAATAAGCAGAGAGTAAGTTTGTAGCATGGAACTAGGTGATAAGATTATTTTTTTAAGGTGTTTTCTGTGCTGTTGTAGCTGTAATCATCGCTTGGGTGCTTTCATTCATTCTTCCATCTTGCAGCTACTTTTCTTCCACTTGAGCCACCGTGTGTGGTGCTCTTTTCTTGTATGGAAGGTGCTGCTTCTCCCAGGGCNTTTTAAGGTGTTTTCTGTGCTGTTGTAGCTGTAATCATCGCTTGGGTGCTTTCATTCATTCTTCCATCTTGCAGCTACTTTTCTTCCACTTGAGCCACCGTGTGTGGTGCTCTTTTCTTGTATGGAAGGTGCTGCTTCTCCCAGGGCTGCTTTTGGGGTTTTAAAGGAGAGACTGGGGATTTGGGAGGAGCACTTAGAGCATTGCATGGATGTGTCTAAAATGGTTTTGCTTGCTGCCAGCCTACACAGGAGCACTCTGAAGGAACATTTTCAATTTTACGTAGGCCAAATTGGGCTGTGCTTGTTTGTCGTAGGACATTTGGCATCCTGGCCCTGAAGCTGTAGCTTCTGATAAATTACCAGCACTCACAGAACTGCACTTATTGAAAACCTTGATGGAGGAGGAGGCTCCATTCAGATATTTGTTAGAAAGTGGGTGGGTGCAAGCAGTCCACCAAGTACCTTCAGCATTGTTCCACCAGACGGCAAGGAATTGAGCATATGTTTAAGGGGGCAGAAGACCAAAATTCTGCTGATGCAGTCATGTTGCCATGGCTTTTATGCAGGATATGTGAAAGTGGACTTGCTGATAGAGAAATGCATCTGTGTGGAGTTTTGGAATTAGTGCATGGATTACAGTCAGCTGAGACTGTTTACAAAATACGTATTTATATCTGTACACACACAGAGAGATATATCTTTCTTCCTTCCCTCTTTGTACAGACATAAGGGACATACACACACATACTTCATGCTAATATGAATAAAAGAATGAAAAAGGGAGGGCAAGCTTAAAGCCTGCTTATGAGAAGAAATGGTCAAGAAAATCTATGTGCGTATCTATAAAATATGGATATCTTTGTGCATATTATAGGTATATGCACATATATAAATGTGTATATCCGTATCTGGATATGTGGATGTCTGTGTGTATATTAATACATACATAGATATACATTTATACACTTAAATTACATATTTATTTACCTATAGAACCTACATGCAAACATGTTGCGTTTGACAATGGGCTTAATAAGCCATAATCTGCTAGCTGAAAATTTCAAGCACTTGCTTGTTTTCATCTCTGAGATGAACCACAAGTGTGTGGGCTAAGGACGTTCAGGTGTCGCTCCTTCCAGCAGTACTTTTGTGCTGTGTGGTCCCCTGGGACTGTGGGACCCTGTGGAACTGCTCCGGGCCAGCCAGTGCAGAGCAGCAGATGATGCTCAGGCATGCAGTTTACAGCCCACAGTGATCTGGAGTTCATTCCCTGCAATTCTTAAAACCACCTGTGAGGACTACACTGATGGAATAACAACTCCATTGAATTGTTCACTGAGGTGTGTTTAATGGTAATGACCTCTGACATGCTGTCACTGCTAATCAGCCTGACTGAGCTCAGATCACAGGATAGTACACGACAGTCAACAATTATTTTTTTAATAAGAAAAAAGCAACAAAGCCCAAAGAGAAACTGAGAAATGTATTTTATTGGTACTTTTAAATCATAACACAAGCTTGATAAGATTATGGATCAAATTCTTAATAAAATGCTGTAAGAAAACTTCTGAGGTTTATGCACCCAAGCTATTTGAAGAATTAGTTAATTGCAGTTTTCAGGTGATGGCCTGAAAAAATTCTGATGCTGAAAAACTGAAAGCAGACTCTAGATGAGGATTCTGACTTTGTTCTGGTTCTTTTTTAGTGGTCTGTGGTCACTCCTCACTGAAGTAGCAAAACTAGCAGACCCTTCTTGTCATTTAATGTGTTTCTTTTTGTGTGCTTTTCTGATTGCATAGCGACTCTGGCAGAGAAGAACAGTTCCCGAAATGCCACAGTGGTTATAACAGAGTTATTGTGGTTAGTCTGAGTTCACCTGCTACCACTGCTTGTTTTTCACTTGACCTTGCAGTATTGTTGGAGGGGAAGTTCTTTGTTAGCAGCAACAGATCTTGATGTGAACAGATTCTGGCATTAGCTGGCACCTGAACAGAGAAGGCGGGTGGATTGAAAGGGAAAGACCTTATGACCAGCAACATATTAACAGAAGAATCACAAAAGGAGGAAAGAAGCATTCCTATCTTGGGTTGCAATGTTTCATCTTCTCACAGCAGTCTAATTCAATTATTCATGTTTCAATCATTTTTATTAGCGTTTAAGGCTTTCATCTAATCGTGTAACTTCAGTGCTTCATTTCTTGTACATTATCTGATTTCTTCTTGAGACAGCAGTGTTAGTTTTCGGTTCTTGCTCTTTATTTACTCGCTGATTCATCTTGGTGTATTTCTCTTACAGAGCCATAGCCAGTTTCATTCTGCTATAATTTTCTTTCATTCTTTCTCATTCATGCAGTGGCTTAATTAAATGTTGTCTCTGCTGCTGGCCCAAATCCAGAGAGCAAATCTGTTGGTTGAGTGGCGTTGTATGGACCAGTTCCACAAACACAGCAGCATGGCTCAGCAAGTCAGGTATATCCCAGGTTACCTTCCTTCTTTCTGCCAGTTACTTCTATTTCAGTCATGGCTGCCTGGGAAGGGACTCTGATAATGTCAAGCCTGGTTTTTCTTTAATTAACTTTTTTTTCAGTAGGTTTTGGGAAGAATTGATTTCTTTGGGTTTTTTTGTTGTTTTTTTTTGTGATGACTTAAAGTTTCTGGAGCTGATGCTGATTTTAAGCAAAGCTGTTTGTTTGGCAAAGAAATGCCTGTGTTTGAGATACCATAGCCATAGCTTGCTTTCTTCAGTGCACTTGGATGTCATTCTGCAGAGATCACTTTTGCTCTGAAATGTCATCGTCAAAGTAAACAAGGCTTTTTGGATTGTGGTGGGGAGGATCTTGAGGTGATTTATTCTTAGGATGGCAGCCTCACTTAACTGGCTTTCTTAGCTTTTTTCCATTGTCTGCAATTGTATCAGCTGCTTTCATCTCCTTTCCTCCTGTCTCAAAGGTGACAGGCTGGTCTTCAAGAGGGGACCGGGAGCAGGATCTGCTTCTATACTTCAGCTGCTCTGTAGGGTTTGCTGTGGAGGTGAGGCATCTGTAGAAGGGAGGATTGTTTGCTGGGCAGAAAGGAAACTCGTCTGCAGCACAGCCACTGCTTGGCAGTCTGTTCTGAAGTTCAGCAGGTCTCTTAGTTCTTCCTTTTCGTAAGGTGAACATCTCACTACAGTCTGTCCATTTGTGAGCTTCTGTCTTCCGGGACATTTAACTGGAAACATTCCTTCCTTGAGGTCTGAAAGTTTTGGAAAGTTAGGCGGGATCTGTAGGCTGCTTAGCAAATTTTTCTGAGAAATGTTGCCTCCATTACTGATGTATTAGAACCCAGATTTTATTTGCTTTGTGTCAAATGTAACTGCTCTGTGACTAGGGAATTCCTGTCAGCAGATCTCTGCTGGACTCATGGGTGCAGGTTGTAGGCTTTCAAGGTAGAGTTAGTTAAGCTGCTAGCAATTTTTTTCTTTTTTTTGGAAAGCTGTGTGTGCAGCCTTGAAGTGTAATGCTGACACACAATTTCAGCTTTTGTGCCGATGAATTTGGGATGTGAAGCTTTGGGAAAACAGATGGTAGACGAGAGAAGTCAGAGACTTCTCAGTGCAGTTGTGGTCTCCTATTTTGACTTATGTGAGTGACTGTGCACTGCCTGCTCTGAAGAAGTGTGGCACCAGGCAAGAAATTCTTTTTTGTTTTGCTTGCCAAATACCTTTCTCTGTAGAAACATAAAAGTAGTGGATAATGTATGTCAGCATGGGGAGTACTGGTTTATTTCCGAAGTGGATATAATATTTATTGGTCAGAAGTTATTTTTCATTCTCATTTGCAGATAATGGTCTTGAATCCCATTGCTGGACACAGGCAAGTTATGTCTGAGCTCAGTAATGCATTAAAGCATGTGCTGCAAAGCTAGGGTGTAGACTTGTAAACATCTTGGGTTTTCTGTTGAAGCACAAAATCCAGAGAGCTCTGCTGTTTCTTGTTCTGAATTGTTGTGTTGTTTCCTCCTGTTTATGAGAACAGTCTTAATTACTTCTCTGGTACTGTGGCTGGCAAGAGTTCAGTTCCTAATTGATAGATTTCAACCTTACAGTCAATGTCTTTGTTGGTAGCTCTATTGCAGCCAGGAAGCAACCAGATTTTCTTGGCCCCAAGAACTGGCTCTACTGGAACATGATTGAAGCACAGTTTGAAACAGCTGTTTATAGCTTGTTGAAACTTTGTCCATGCTGGTTTTATTCTTTGGATAAATATAAGGGACTCTGATCTCTGCTGGTCTCAAATCTAGCTTTCAAGATTCGCTTTAGTAGAGAAAGAACATTAAGCAACTTTCTTCATAACCCAAACAATGTAAAAATCATTGTGAGCTTAAATAACACCTTTTTCCCTTGAAAAGTGGTGTAGTATAATGCTGTTTTCCTCTTTCTGTTTAAAAGAAATCTGTTGCTCACAGCAGCAGCCAGAATTATTATTCCCTCTGAAAGTCTTGGCTGTGGGATGTGTACTTAAAAAAAAGCTTTTCAAAAGCCAGTAACATGTATTCCTTCTTATCTTATACTAGTGGGGGGCCTAAAATTTGGGTTTGCTCTATGGAATGTAAGTGCTGTGTTCTCTTAATTCTTCCTTTAGGACTAAACTGACAAAGTGCCCACTCATTAGGTACATCTGCTCATTAAGGTAATGAAGTACCTACCTTATCTTGAACTGAAAGCAAGGATAATACGTTGTTAGCATGACTGCAGAATTGCAGTCTGCTTTTTTTTTCTGGTGCAGTCCAGATTGCACCAGAATCTGGAGCTCAGTTCCCAGGGAACTGTGAGAGGAAGACATCTTGTTTACAAGACTTCATTCATTAAAAGAAATACTCATTCTAGCTTTCAAAGTTAAGGTGCAGGGGTTTTTAGGAGCTCTAGCCATGAGGGCAGATGTTGTCTCCCCCTACCAGCACAGGGGCTAACTTTGCAACTCTCAATAAATACCAGTTGGCTAAGGTGAGAGTAAAATGCTGCTTGGAGGGGAGAGGAGAAACAGAGCTTGAGTGAGTGTTATTTCCCTCCTCCCCCTTCCAAAATGTGAGATCTATGGGCTCTAATATCTCTGAGTCCAGGTAGAAATGCTAAGACACATCAGAGTTTCTGGTGGCCTGAATTAAATTGACTGCATGGGAATCCCAGAATGCAACCTTTTATTACTACTCTATGTAGTCTTGAATTTTTTTTCTAACCCTTGCAGTTAGAAGAAAATTCAGAAAATGATGGCATAACACTCGAACAGTAGCAATTTCTCCCTTAGCTCTTAGGTCAGACTTCTGTTGCCTGTTTCAAGGGATGCTGACTGAGGTTCTGCAGTCAGAAATGCCCATGTGCTTGGCTGTTTCTCAGCAGTCAAAGCCAACCGGGTTAAGGTAACAGCGATCTCATGAAGAATTCATCTGTGGTGGGTACCAGACTCTGGTATCTCATGCTGCTAAAGGTTTAGTTAAAGGATTTTCCTCTGGCAAAACTGCCCCAAGTGTGTTTCCTCAGCCTGTGCTGTGCTCTCTTGGAGCAGGTATAAACTGATAGGGTTGCTGAGCAGGAGGGTTCACCTGCTGTGTATTCCTGCCTTCTCTTCTGTGAGAGCAGCCTGCATTGAGCAGCTGCATGTAAAGGGGGAGACCAGGAACCTGACCCAGGATAAAACTCTCTAGGCAGGACAAAAAAGAACAAAATGATGTGTTTTAATGTGGGTCTGTTCCCAAGCCTTCTTTGTATACACATATGTGACTGGTTGTGTCAGCCTTTAGAGGGTGGGGGCACAAACAGCACAGTGTTAGGGACAACAAGACAGTCTCTCTTGGCAGCATTGACCTGTTAAACTAGTTTTAAGCTAAAAGCTGCAAAGTGTTTCTTATGGTTATGTCCAGAGTCATCAGTGGTCACTGGTGCGACTCTGCATGTTCTCTTGCTTGTGCTGGTGTAGTGCAGGGTGGTTTTTGCAAACTGTTCTTGCTGTTAATATCAACATAACCATTGCCTAAAGCTTTGCTTAAAGTACTGGGCTTGAGACAATAGTACTATGAGCCCAAAAAGTGAGAACTTGAGTGTTACTTGGCTGGGAGTCTGAAGCAGGAGATAACTGACACACTGAAGGCATCTCACTGCAGTGGAATCCTGTTTGATAGGCTATAAAAGCATGGTCTCAAATGTGTCTTATTTTGAGGGTGACCAAAAGTGGAATGACCTTAAAAGCTCTCTGGCAATCCTTTTGCCTGACTTTGCTAGAAAACTCTGAAAGCCTAAAGCTTTTTCATGTTGCTGCTTTAGTGATTAATTAGGTCATCACTTTGTGTGTTAATTACAGTGACATTTTTCTTCTCATTAGTTGGATTATGGAAAGTTTTTGAGTCTGTATAGGATGGGAAGTAATGCAACCTTTGTGGCCATGGGAAGGATGATTTCAAACTTTAGAACATTGAATTTCAATGATGGCTTTGGGTACTGTAAAAAATTGCCGCAATCCACTATGCAAAATGTGGCTGGTGAGTGCTTTGAGGGCAGGATAAATGCCTTTTATTCTAAACAAACCTGTGATGTTGCCCACATTTTGGATGAGGAATTTTAAACTGAATCCTTCTTCTGGAAGGTTGTGTATTGTGTTAATTAATGTAAAGCTCTTGCTGCTGACAGAGGGGTGTGAATATGATATACTTCATATAATGTCCTTCATGGTGTGTCCGGAAAGGCTTTGCAGAGAAGTTGTTAAGCAAGGCAATATACATGAACGAAGGCCAATTGCTTTTACTTATACTTTTTTGTAATTATTTAATGTCTTCCTTGTAATTTTGCAATACTGTTTGTTTGCTTTGAAATCTGAGCTTGGCATTAATTTTTTATGGATATTTGAGATGAGCTCGTCTGAGGCAGACGTTCCCTTGTAAACTTAGAAAACAATACGTCTGCCAGACATTGTTCTTGATTCCTTAGTTTGAAGGCTGTGTTTGCTTTGAGGTTAAGCCCATGTGTGATATACTGAGCCTTGCTGAAGGAGCAGACTGTTAAATTTTCACTGGGTAGCGCCTATTTTTCTTCCTTGTTTGGTGTCTTTTAGTCTCACCATGAGCTAATGTCAGAAATGAAGAGTCACAAAATAAGACCGTCCAGGATCTTAAGTTTGACCAGGAAATAAAATAAGTCAGATTGCAATAAGGGAGGTTCTCAACATGAGTGATCCAATACTGGAACAGATAGCTCAGTGCAGTTTCTGTCCTTGGGAGTTATTCATATCTTGCCTGAGTGTAGCTGTGAGTTAACTGGCCTAGTGCTGAGTACAAAGTTGGACCATGAAACCTCCCAAGGTCCCTTTTAACCTAACCCATTTGATTTTAGAGAACAGTCTCTTCACCACACTGTCAAATAGTAAAAGAAGCAAGAAAGCTTGTTTCCATGGAGTGTGTTGTGCTGTATGTTAACTCTGGGCCTGTTTGCTAGACATGCAGAGAGGAGCACTTATTTAAATCAGTAGGAGCTTGTGGTGTTCGGCATCTATTTTCTTTCTCTGAAAGATCAGTAAAGGCTAAAAACTGGAGAACTCACAGTATGTGTTGTTGCAGATGCCCCGTATTGTCTGCTGTCTGTGATCTTACCATTAAATTGCATCCTGCCGATGAGATCCAACTACGCAACTCAGTCATTTGTGAGGAGAAACTGTTGTCAGTGTGATTAATGCTGTGGTTGATGACGGGCACAGAAAGCACTGCTTTGAATAATGCCCATAATGGCATATTCCCCCGTGTGTGTGTTTAAAGAAAGAGTCTATGGTTATATGAGATTGAGGGCATTTAAGAGGCAGCTAATGACAAGTGAAAATGATAGCTAGGGTAGATTAATTGTTAAATGAATTGTGCCTGCCCTTGCTGTCATTTTAATGTGGTATTGGTCTAAGTATGATGTTACATAGCAGGAAGGCATCAGGGAACAATAGTGTGCACTTAGGTTCAGGTCAGAGGAGTTTGAAGGCTTAGCCATCAGGAGTTTTTGTCTAGTTTAGACATCTTTTTGCAGTGTGGGGTTTTCTTCTTCCCTTCTGGGAGTACAAAAATCTTTGTTTTGATTAATTTTGGTTTAATAAGTTTTTTTTTCTCCATGCTTTTTTTGACAGTGGAGTGAAGCAGTATTTTCTCATAATCAGTTTAATATAAGCTTTGCATTAACTGTTTTTGGAATGAGATGATACTAACTGGACTTGGTCTGGAGCATAGCTCAGGAATTTTTTTTCTTATTTTTTAAAATTGTGCTCTGTCTCCAGGACTACACATTTAACTTTGATTTATCATGGGGCTACTTTGTATTCATGCCTTCAGTCTGAGTGGAGCATAAGGGAAATTAAGCTGGAAGAGGACTGAAAGCAGCCAGGCATAGGTCTCATCCTGTCATTACTGTGAAGAAATCTGTCCTTTGAATTGATTTGGAGTGACAGTGGGGCAGGAAGGCACTGGCAGAAACTGTATGTCTCTTGCAAGCTATTGTTCACACATGGCCAATAGCCTCATTTGAGTGAATTTTGTGTGCTTTCTAGATGAAATGTTACCACATATGTTTCAGTAAAGTTTAGTGGTCCCTGTTAAGACTTAACTGTACTGAGAGGTTTTTAGGGCCCTTTTTTCTGTCTGCTCATGCTTTTTTATTTTTAAAGCATTTGCTGTGTTTGGAGGGGAATCTAGTTTGGGCCAAGGGCACTTGGAGGATGTGAGCTTTGATTGCTTTCAGCCTGCTAATCTTCATGATCTGAGCTGTGCACGCAGGGAGAAGAAAAATAATGCCATCTACACAGGAAGATAGACTTTCTGTTAAGTATTTTCCTTTCCTAGGAAGAGAGGAGGCATTCAAATTCATCTTATAGAAAGATAAACTTGTATGGGGACAGGTGCAGACAAGCATCAGGAATCATGATTTCCTTCCGAAGGACACTCAGCTCATGCTTTGCCCAATCCAGCAAAGAGAAGACTAGTGGATACTGCTAATGTAGTAGAAAACAAAAGTGATGTAGAACAGCTTCTGAAGCTGAAGTGTAGTTTGTAATGGGAACAAATGGTTAGGGAGGGAATATCATGAATAAATAAACACTGCAAGTGAAAGGTTTTCTAAACTTAAAGGCACTGAGAGTCTGGGGCACTCCTGTAATAAGTTAGAATGATGCAATCTAAACAGGAAAGGATTATTTTGAAGCTGAGAGAATGGGGAGGGCCAGAGTCCCAGACTTGAGCCAGGAGGAGCCCAGGTGAAAGATGCATGTTGAGGTTTTCAGTGAGCAAGGAAGGTGGGGATTTTTTCTGGGTTTGGGTTTTTTTTTTCTTTTTTTTTAATTCCCCCTCTCCCTATCAGTAAGTAATGCTCTGGAGCTGATAACATTACAGAGATGGATCAGATCATGTTGGTCCATGACTTAAGATGTGATTGAATAGTGTGATAAATACATTTTAGTGTTTTGTACAGTATAAGGCCTGAAAAAAATTTCAGCTGCTGTTATATTATGTGTAGGTTATTTGCTTCCTGCAGCAGTGATTGAGAACCTGCTAGTGTTAATAGGGTAGCCACTTCAAAAAGACTGATGCCACTCCCTCCTGTCAGTCAGGGATCACTTTTCCACTGAAAGAAGACAGTAAATGTCTTCAGTAAAATTCAGGGGCTAGCTAACAAATTGCAGTTTAGAATACATTACAGATGATGAATGTGATCTCCTTAAAGGGAAATCTGTTCATTTGACTTAGTGCTCTTACTATTAATTGCTTGCCAGATTAAATTGCTCCATAAAACGCATGCTACTTTATCCGATCTCTTCATGATGAGATTAGCTAGGCCGTGCTGGTTCTCTGTATGTTAATTACAGTGGTATTTTCTTCTTCAATTTAATTATTAAATTGTTTAGCACAGCATGCTTTCCCCTAGTCTCTGGAAAGTTGTCTGTATTTTCTTTTGACCACCATTTTATAATCATACTGCCCTTTTTCCAGAAATACTCTGGTTTCCTTTATATAGAAGGAAATATACAGACTGTGGAGGATACACCCTGAGATCTTTCTGTGTTTTCTTTGGTGTGCTGCTGAAACACAGAAATGGTGCTAATCTTGCACAGGTTCATCATGTGACAAGCTTGGGATGAGGAATGAGGAATGTCTAAACTGAAGCTGTGGAGGCAAATTTCCAGGGTTGCTACACAAATGGGAATTTATCCAGATAAACTCAGCTTTCTTATTCTGTTGAGAAGTGTAAAGCTCACTGAGTGGCAAGGATGTTTGCTTTTTGTCTCACCTGGAAAATCAATACTATAGCAGTTCAGTATTCTCTATGCTGTCGGCGTTTTAGTGCAGATTTGGAGGGAAGGACCATATATGCTTTCCTTGTACTTGAAGGACTTCTCTGTACTCAATGACCATACCCAAGACACAATTTTTCCTGAAAACCTGCAAAATGGAAACACAAGAAGCTGAACGGCACTAGAATTGCAGTGGCAGCCTACAATTACTGAAGGAGGCCAGCATTAAAAAAATTTAAAGAAAATTTAAGGAAAAAAAAAAATTAAAAAAGATTAAGTTCTCATTACCAGACTTGACCTAGCCTTTGGGATATTAGTTCATGTTCCCTTCATCAGTCCAGGACCTGGCTACATGTGCAGCTACCCTCCACATGCACACACAAAATAACCCCCTATTCTTCTGCGGTGCTAAGCCTGGGACTTGCACATAACCTAATGTTCCCACAGCAGCATTACAGGGGATCTGTTGAAAAACTGTTGGTTTTCTTTACTTTTAATTTTTTTTTTTTAATGTTTATTCTGCTATACCATTCTAGACAAAATATGTAATATGCATCAACTAAAGTATTAGTGGTGGTGTTAAGGTTATTCAGATCTCTGGGTCTAAAATGGAGCCTCTCTCTTACCCAGCTGTAATAACTTTTTTTAAAATTTGCTTCTCAATTTAACCCCTCTCCCTCAGAAAATAGCGTGTTATCTTCTATTAGAATTGATTCCCAAATGCAAGGCAAATTTTTGTATTTGTTAACATAGTCTTTAATTTCCCATGTATCCAGAACTCAGAAAATTCAAAAGTATGTAGGAGGCCAATGAAAGTTTCAGAAAGGGGCATTAAGAATGGCTGAAGGCATGGAACCAGATGTGTTATGAAGAGCATTCATATACATGACAAGTCTTCAGACTGGAGACATGGCAGAGAATATATAAAAGAGTTAGTAAAAATTGCCAAATGTCAGGGAGGAGGTGAAGGGGAGCTATAAGAAGAGGGTGCATCAGAAGATCAAATAAGCTCGAACCAAAGAGATACTGCTTCATGCAATACTTAGTTAAGCTGTGAAATGTCTAAAAGGTTAGGTGAATTTAAAGCAATGATTATACAAATTAGTGGAACAGAATTTGATCGTGGGTTACTGGATCATACAGATGTCACCTCTGCTTCACATGTCATCTTGAAGTATATGTGGCTGGAAGTAAGGGTTCTTTCTGAGGCAGTATCATTTTATTCTTGTCTGCTTTTGTACTGTTACCTGAGCTCCAAATTCTGGACAGTTTTGAAGTAGGGACACAGTGATGGCCTTTGCTGCTTTGTTATGACAATTTTTAGTGTTTACATAAATTTTATCTATCAGCAGTTTCTCAGGAGGAAGTTACTTTCTTCAAAGCCTTTAGCCAAGGGTAAATCAACATCTCAGCATCCCCATCCCACCGCTTTCAGGATGGAGGCGTTGCAGTTCACTTACAGTTGCGCATCTGGGTTATATACATGGTTTGTTCAGTTTGGCACTGCTTTCAAGTTGGGAAGGCTGAATTCCCATGTTAGGTGTCTGTAAGGGTTCAGTGTTGGGTGAAGGAGTCTCTTACCTACACTTTGATCCACACTCTCATTGTATGCAGGAGAGGAAGCCTCCTAGCCTTTCTGTGGCTTTCTGCTGTTACTTGTGTGTGGTAATTTAGAAGAGGGATGTCCAAGGAAAAATGTGAGCTGGTCTCCTTTTTGGCAGCCTTTTGCTCTCTTCTGAGAGTGACAGAGAAGTGTGTGATTTTTCTGGAGCAATGGTGAAGAGAAGAGTAGAATGTTTAACCATGGAAGATTTTTCTTCCCTCGTGATTTTACTTTAGGATTTCAATCATCTTCACTGTTCCTTTTTTCTCCAGAAAGAGCTCATGGAGAGCTGTCAGGATCATGTATTCATAAATTGCATGAAAGTAAAACTCGTGCCAGCTGAGCAAGACATGATTTTAATTAAGACTATCAGGATTTTTTGTCTTTTTTCTTTCTTGCTAGCTCCAACCCAAATATGAAAGTCTTCTAATTTCAGTAGCCTCTTGTTTGTTAGCTAGAAAAGGCTGAGTTGATGGAACCTTTTGAGACTTCTTTGATTAAAAAAATAGAAGCTAGAAGCCCTATGGGTTTTTTTATTTGGTTAAGAGGACAAATCCTTTTACTGCATCTGTAGAGCAAGGAATTGAACAGGAATATAATCAGTTTTTTTTCTGTTGCAGGTTACTGTTCTAAAGGAAGTTTGTCTTGGATAATTTATCAGTCATTCTTTTTTCCTTCTGGCTACTGTAGATCCCAATGCACTGCTCTATAAATAGATGTATAAAACGTTCTTTTGCTGACATCTCTGAAGATGACTTTCTATTTCACTAAATCCAAAGAAAAAAAACTATCTTGAATTCTCAGTGCACAAGTTAGATGAGTTAGGAAAAAAAAAGGGATCAGGATAATCTGATCTCTGCTGTAAGTGCCTCAAATAATGATCTGTTCTTTGTGATGAGGGTTTATCTATGAAGACCAGCCAAGGTGAGTTAAAGGAGCATCATCTGAAGATGGGCACCTGTGAAGACACATATCTTGATGTCATTTGCTGTCCAGCCTTGTTGGCCCAGGTGGTGACTACCTATGGAGGTGGGGAGCATCTTTCCCTTGCTGAGGAACTGAGACTCTGTGGCTCCAGCTGGTTCTCTTGCACAGTGCTGGTCTCACAGGCCAGTTCTACATCCCTACCTGTGCTCCTTACAAGCACCAGCACAGCAGAGGCTGAGAAGGGTCTCCTTTGGAGCACAGTGCTGACCTGACTGGGTGCCAGGCTGAATCTGCCTCCCATCCGTTTTTTCCCCAGTCCATGGTACCTCTGACAGGGAAAGCCATCTGTGTTACAGCCTTTTTATCTTCACTTGGGGAGGGAAATGAAACAGAACTATCGTCATGCTTGTGGACTGGTGTTGTGAAGCAGTTCAAGCTGCCTGCTGCATACGAACGTAGTCCTGACTGTTTAGACTCTGAATGAGGCAGGTACAGTTCTCCTGGAAAGGCTGGGTGCTGAGGGTGTCTCTAATTCCTGACTTTATGAAAAAACCTTTCCTTCTGTGTTACCGGTTATTGAGTTGAAAGAGTTTGCTTGGTGTGGAACAATGCTGCTGTGGAACCCTACTAAGGCCCCATCTGCTAAGAGCTTGTATTGATTTCTGTCTTAGTTTATAAAAGCCTTCAATTCACCTTGTGTAAATGCCATAAATAATGCAGATGTACTAGATGAAACGTGCTATGGGAACATCCCAGAAATAATTTTGGTCTGGGTTGAACAGAGCTAATCTAATCATGGTTAGGAGTTTCTCAATAGCTGTGAAGCAAAATGTGTATTGTCTTATTCTAGCTTAGTGTATTAATCAATACACAGGGGCAGGAAGATAGGTATTTGAAAGTGGTAATCAACTTTAATGAAAAGAAGGGTTCTTAATGTTAAAAAATCACAGAACTTCAGCTGAAACTATTTGTGGATTATATATGTACACACACAGGGGAAGTATAGTCAAGTCCAGTCCTGTGCCTGTCATTTATCTGCATAATCCTCACATTTGTATGCCTCTTTGTCACCAGGACTGCAGTGCTTCAGAGGCTATATGTATATATACCAAATAAATAATTTTGTCCACTCATAGCAAACAGCCACTTAGTGCCAGCAACATTGCAGAATGCATTTTAGTACGTAGGGGACATTGATGAATAATTTTCCCTTTTGAAATTCCGTGGGCTTTAGGGCATCAAAATGTATTTCAGGTTGGACTAGGTCCAGATGTGTATGAGAACTCCTTGGCAGTCTTGTAGAAAGCATATTGGAGTTTTAGAGGTGACCTCTTTTTAGAAATTTAATTGGATTTTTGTTCTGTTCAATTATGTGTAAAGAAAGCAAAAAGGTAAAGGGATGTGGTATTTGTCAGATTATTCCATTAGAAATATTCATCATATCAAGGCTGATTTTTCTTCAAAGTGGTCTGTGGTCATGGCATCTTGAGTTCTCTGCATTGGAGAGATCAGCTGATGGACACTAGTTCCTGTAGAGGAAAGAGAATGTATTTGTATGCTCATAAATTCATTCTAATCAATGTTTTCCTGTTGTTACCACAATTGCAAGACGAAGAATTTGTCTCCATGCTATTAGCGTTGTTAATTGTGAGGAAACATGGATGCAGTCCATTGTCAGAGCTGAGACTTGTAATCCTGTCACTTTTCTGCACTTGATGGCCCCAAAACTGCTCACGTGCACTGCAGATGACAGCGATATGACAAGTCCAGAACTCACTAATTCTGCTTCAACGTGTTTATCATCAAGCACTTTGTCTTGGCTAAAGCAGACAAACTCTGCAGTTATCCATTGGCAAAGAGTTTTTAGGAATTTGGTGTCGTATGTGAGCATTCATTATTGAAGGAGCTCCAGATGCCTAGAGGAACTCAGAGAGCTCTTGAATGTCAGTGCAGGGCAAGGCTTCAGAATTCCTTGAGATTGCTGCTGGTGAGACTTGGCTTGATGTTGGTTCTTCAAGTGTTATTTGCTGACAATTATAGCTCGTCTGCACAACTGGAAAAGTCACTACAGTAGAGAGAAGTAGCATTTAAGAGCCTTTGTGTATCAGTTTTTATAGCAGAGATTAGTGAGGTTCTAGGGATGCATGAAACTCTGAGTGTTTCCCTTGGAGCCAGCAGTGGGCATCAGTAACAATGCTGGAGATTCTAAGAGCGAGTGATATGACAAAGCACTGGTCATGGAGCATCCCCAGAAGACAAGAATGTTGAGGATACCTTTCTTAGGTGATGAGCATGAAAACAGTGCTACACGATAAGTTTTTCAGTAATCAGAAGGGATATAAGAATTTCTGATGAATGTTGGAAGTCACTGGAAGACTGGCAGAAGGTTAAATCATGAAGCAAGATGAAGCATGTAATCTGAATTGCTTTTTAACCTGTCAGGCATGCAGTTCTTGGAAAAGCAAATGCCAGTTTGCAAAAAGGGGCTGTATATTGAAAAGCAGTGTTCCAAGAAGCATTGACTGACAGCTTTACTCTAGGTCTCTTGTGAAACATTCAGCTAAAAAGGTTTATATGACCCTCGATATATTAACAAGAAACAGAAAGTGGTTTTACAATGGTATATATTTGGCAATTTTTTCGTGGTGTCTGTTTCAAAAAAAGGATATTGAAAAATTGGAGAAGGGACAGAGGAGCGTCAGTTATGAGAGACTAGTGAGAATGCTTTCAAGATTTCAGTATCATAATCTCTTTAAAACAAAACCTGTGGTACGCTTTTTAGAGTGTTCAAGCATCTTTGACAAGATAAAATACCAAACCAGAAAAGGAATGTAAGGCTAGACACTGAAACCAAATTGCAGCTGCAAATTACGTGCCTGATCTCTTAATAGGCAATTAACCACTGTAGTAAATGACTAAAAGAATAGGTGTTCTTCTCCTGCTCCTATCTGAATAGAATACCTTGGTGAAAGGTGCTCTGGCTAGCTGCTGACATGAGAGTAATGGTGTAAGAGTAATGTTGAAAAATATGATAGACATAAGTTCAGATAAACTGATCTGCTAATTTGTAGTGTCATGAATTGGGTAGATTGGATCAAAGATACCATTTTGTGTTTAAAACTTAACAAATTCACTCTGGATTCTTGTGCTTTGGCCTTTTGTCTTTGCAGTGAGAGATTTCTCCTCCAGTCCATCAGTCATAGGCATACTGAAATTTATCCGTGGAGCAATTAAACAGAAGGGCAGCACTGAGAATTACTTTGAGGCATATTTGCTCATAAGTCCACAAGACAGAGGTGAGATTCAAGGAGATGTCAGTAGGCCACAAGCTTTTCATTTTTCTGCAGTTTGCCGTCATCGTGATGGCTGTGCTGAGAGAGTAGGGGCCAGGATGGAGGAGTTGTGCTGCAAGGAACTGTGGAGAAGTTATTCGCTAGCTAAACCTCCAAGCAAAAAATATTACATCTGTAATTTAAATTTCCAGCAGTACATGTTTCAGTTTTTTAGGGTAGCAGGGATTTTTCCTATTGTGTTTCAGAATGGAAAGAGTACTCAGTTGTAATAGTGAAAGAAAGCTAGAGTGCTTCAGAGAGGCCTTAAAAAATAAGATTTTACTGAATGCGTTTTGCTTAATTTTCCATGTTTAGTTTTGGAATTAATGGACAGAAGCAGCAAATCATGGTAGGAATTGGTCTCAAACCCAAAGAAGGGTTAAATATGCTGACTATTTCAGCAAAGTTTTTTAAAAAAATTGTATACATATAAAGTAAGCTTAAGTGTTGGTGTTCTTAAACGCTATGATCTTGAGGATGCCAAGACATCCCTTGGCACAAGAGGACTTGTTGATCACCTTCAGGGTCTGCAGCCTGGCACTGGAAAAGGCCCCCTCTATCCATGTCTCTAGACACTCTGCAATTAGAACACGACTGGCAGTCCTATAGCAATGCTTTGTGTGTAAGAGTGGGGCAGGAACTGAATCCCAATGATGCCCACCAGCAGGAGAAAGGAAACTGCTGAACTGCTGCGGTGAATTGTGGGGAATCCCAACTCCTGCCAGAGCTGGAAGAGAACTCGACCTTTTAACAGCTGTTTGACTGCAGTTTTCCTAGAATGGTTAAAAATACTTAAAAGTGATGGTGTGATTGATGATATGTTAAAAACCATTTAAGGGAACAGAAGAAGCAGTCAATACTTGATGCAGATCTATTCCTGGGTCATGAAGAGCTGCTCTGAGGGGGGGCGTAAAAAAGCCCAGGACAACCTGTTTTGGAGCTTTTAGTAGGTGTCCCAGCATGTAACTGCAGAGAATCTGCAAGGGCTGCAGGTCTGTCTTTGCTCTTTTTATGCCACCTCATAATGCTGCTTGCTGAATAATGGCAGAGGTGTTTTGGGGCACCACATCAAACACTCTGGTTTGCCATTGCTATTCAGGAGGTTAAGCACTCTGTTTACTCCTGCTCTCCTGTGCCACTTGCATTGAAGCAGAAGGTTTTTGTTTCTCTGCTGGCACTCCCTGTTAATCACTATGTGGAATGAAACCTTAGAAGTTGCCTGAATATTAATTTTTGAGGCTTTCTGAGAACTGTGGAAAGTAAAGGTCGGGGAAGATATATTGGCTTCTATTAAGGCAGAATGATGAGCACGCTGAGCAATGAACAGGCATCCCAGCCTAGGTAATACACCCTAAACTTGGTCCTGCTACCAGCACCTCTGGCCTCCTGCCAGGACTTGTCCAGAGCAGTTATACATCTCCTCTGAATGCAGGGATGTTGCAGCTGAAGGCTTAGAGATCCATAGATCTTGAGATGAGCATCCTGCTCTGTGGCAAGAGGAGTCCTGCTAGAAAGGAGGCAAACCATTAGTCCTTGGTAGGTCTGTTTTGTGTATATGTGCAGTGTGCAAGGAAATACTCTGTGCTGGAGCCAGTGGGTTTATTTTAGAGATTGCTTGGAAAGAACTTGGATGTAATCATTTTCCGGTGTACAGCTGAAATCAAAACACTTGTCAATATTTGCTAATTCTTATTTTGGAAATAACACCTCATTTTTTTAAAATAGCTGGATGCTTTCAACATGCAGGTTTGTCCTAACTTTTATCCCAAAGCTTGTATTTCAAAATTGAACTGAAATCTTGAATTCTGTCCAAAGTTTTGAATCAACTCAAATTAAGGACAAATATGGAGGGAAAAAGAACACGAGACTTCTAAATTTTGTTCAGCTTTCTTGTTGAGGTATTTTGCGGCTCGTCTGTGTGAATCCAAATGCAGTTCTGCCCTTTAGATAGAATTCATGTTTTTGTTTATTTGTTTGGGTTTACATCCTTTTTTGCTTTCCATATTTTATTTTTTTTTCCCAGGAAGAGGTTTATGCAGTTTTAGCTTTCTGGAATAATGAGCATGCTGCCAAGCCTTGGCTCTTGCAAACTGCTAAGTGCTGTTGCTCATTAGCATCAAATGCCACAGTCCATATCACTTTGCTCAGTTGCTCAGCAAGCACATGCTGGCTGTTGTATTGGGTTTACGTGGCAAGGGTTTGGTAGTGGGGGGCTACCGGGGGTGGCTTCTGTGGGGAGCTGCCAGAAGCTTCCTCTATGTCCTGTGGAGCCAGTGCCAGCTGGCTCCAAGGTGGATCTGCTGCTGGCCAAGGCCGAGCCCATCAGTAACAGTGGTAGTGCTGCTGAGATAATTGAGAAGGGAAGAAGTTGCTGCACAACACCAGCAGCATCTGGAGAGAGGAGCAACTCTGCAGACACCCAGATCAGTGGAGAAGGTGGGGCAGGAGGTGTTACAGGTGCCACAGCTGAGATTCCTCTACAGCCTGTGGGGAAGACCATGGTGAGGCAGCTGTGTTCCTGTAGCTTATGGGGGTCCATGGCAGAACAGAGATCCACCTGCAGTTTGTGGAGGATCCCATGCTGGATCCAAGCGAGGCTGTGAGCCCGTGGGAAGCCCCCTCTGGAGCAGATTCCTGGAATGACCTGTGGCCCATGGGGAGAGGAGCCCATGTTGGAGCAGGCTTGCCAGGAACTGTGATCCTGCAGAAGGGACCCATGCTGGAGCTGTCTGTTCCTGAAGGACTGCACCCTGTGAAGGGACCCACATTGGTGCAGTTTGTGAAGATCTGCAGCCTGGGGGAAGGACTAATGTTGGAGAAAATCCTGGAGAACTGTCTCCCATTGGAGGGACCCCACAGTGGAGCAGGGGAAGAGTGTGAGGAGTCTCATTACCCTTCTCTGATTTGGTTGGCAGTGAATTAAACTAACTTCCCCAAGCTGAGTGTCTTTTGCCAATGTTGGTCACTGATAAGTAATCTCTCCCTATCCTTATATCAACCTATCACCTTTTAATTATATGTTCTCTCCCGTGCCCTGCTGAGAAGGGGAATGACAGAGCAGCTTTGGTGGGCATCTGATATCCAGCTAGGGCTAACCCACCCTGGCTGTTAAAGCAGCAGTTAATCCCTTTGATACTGAATGGGTTCTGTAATCATCTGACCTGTTATTTAAAATAATAATCAAAGTTCTCTAATGACTTGCATGATTTAATTCCTTTAGGAGTCTTGCAACAGATGAGAAAATTTTGCCATGCAAGCTAACTTACATTAGCTGGAGAGCTGCTGGCAAAGAGTGCTTTTTAAATACAGTCAGGAAAATGATGTTTTAAGCCAGAACAGTGTGGGTGAAGGGAAAACAGTTTGGTAGGTGAACAGTGAGCAGCCTGATTGCGTTCTGTTGCTCTAACACATTTTTTGCTGCAAGTTTGACTGGAGTTTTTGGAGCAAGATTTTTATAGGATTTTACCTGGTAGTAAATGCTATATCAGTCAGGCTAGAGTAGTGTTGGATCTGGGTTAAGTTGTCAGAAATTTCTAAGTGTGTGCCTATCAATAGTAATTATGCATATGCTTAGAAGGAATGCTAGCCAAGGGAAAGAAGGCATGCAAATTTTTTTCCTCTCTAAATGTGGTAGAATCTGCAGTATCACAAAAGCATGCAGTAATCATTGACAGTTTAAAACTTTGTAATAGTCACCCGTGTATGTGCTGAATGCCTTTAAAAAAATATATTCCTGTTTCTCCATGTTTTCTAAAATGCTTAAATTGGGCAGCTTTTCCGTCATGGTGTATGACAGCTCTCCTGTCTCAAATGTTTCTAGTGCTGGGCTGATTTTGCTAATGCTGGTTCACAAGCAACACTAGGAAAAAATATTCTGGCCCCTTGCCTGCAGACAGAAGAGTGGTTAGGTGGGACAGGAGTAGGAATCAGCCTGCTGCAGTGGGTGGACCACCAGAGAAGTGTTGCCTTCAGTCTTTGAATGGAAGATCTAAAAGGAACAGAGCAAAAATCAAACAGCTGACAAGCAGTCAACACTGCATTTTTGACAATGTGAAACGACAAGTCAGGATTTCAACAGCCTTTTAAAGCTTACATTGTTTTGGTGCTCAAATAGAACTTAGAGAAATGAATACAACCAAGTGTGGTGACTTCTTTTTTGGTATTAATTATTTTTCAAATAACTGCAACATGTGGCTTTTTTCGTCAAGTTTGCTTTTTTTTTCACTTGCATTTTCACTTGATTATGGGTGCCATTTATTTGTGTGGCCCCAGTTGTGGTTGCTAAATTGGGAAGTTTTCCCCAGCTGCTGAGTGTCTACAAACCTTTTCAGCAACAACTGAATACACAGATGCTTTGTGTTTCAGAAAGAAAAGGAAGGAATTGGATAGAACAGAGTGTTGCACAACTCAGAGGTTTGCCCAAGGTCTGACATGTCGAATCAGAACTGTTGGTGTAAGAATTGTGCAGCTTAAGCTTCACAAAGGAACTGGCTTGAGCTATCCAAAGCTACTGTACTTTCCTGGTGTGTAGTTGTGTATTAGCAATTATGAGGAAAAAGCAGAGCCAAGCCTTTAGCTCTCTTTCCATAGAGAAAAGTCCAGGGCCCCTTCCTTACATCTTGAATATCCTCTGTCAACTGTGTTATGTCACATGTAACTGATTCAAAATCATGTGGCCTTTTTTTGCATTATGTTTTTGTAAGAGTCTTGAAAAACACTTAAATTCCAAAGCACGAAAGACATATCAGTAGCAGAACACTGTAGGAGTTGGGCTTTTTGTTTGACTTGATGCATAGGAAAACATCAGCCGTTAACTTTGAAATATTTAGTGTGCTGCTGTTTCTAGGATTGGAGAACCATACTTTACTTTTGAAATAGAAAATGCACTTCACTGGCCTTGCTTTTGCTAACACCCATACAGAGAACAGAGCAGAAAAAAAGCGTATGTCTGAATTGCATACCCAAAGCTTTGAGGGGGAAGTGAGCCTATGTAGGCATCTCAGGGATGATGGTGGGTGATTTGAAAAGAAATAAATTTCTGTTTTTCTGTGACATGGGAAAGTCTGTTCCCAGAGATCTGCACTTCAATGGCCGCTTCAGCTGAATGGTTTTTGTCAACCTCTGCCTGAAATCTGTTGCAGGATAAGGATGTGTAAAATAAAAGCAAAACCCAGAAAACCCCAACACCATTGAAGTAACTCTGGAAACCCTTGGTGAGGCAGGTGATTGCAAATAAGTTACCCCTTGTCCTCTGGGCTTTGATGAGTTGACCCCCAATCCTCCTTTGTCCGGTGAACTGGGAGTGTGTGCGCACAGAGGAGTTTATCTATAGCGTCTTATTCTGCAGTCACAATGGATTTACTGCTGCTTGTCGTCAGTAACTCAGCTGGTAACTTGATCAACTTCAAGAAATCATTTCCTTCTGATCATCACCTCTTAGTGAGAGTAGAGATCTTAATAGTGTAGGCATTTGTGAGATGTGTGGATATTGGGATGGAGGGAGCTTGGCTTTCAGGGAGACAGGTTAGGTTAAGGGAAGTAAATGGGGAACAAGATGGGTACACATGAAATACAGCAAAGGAGATGAGATGAAGCTCCACTGGTCTGTAAACCAGGCACCCTGTCTCAGGAAAACAGAATCTTAACTACAGGTCCTCCAGCCTTTCAGATCTGAAATAAATATAATAAAAAGACTACCATTCATTCAGCTGTAATGCTGTTTGACTGTAGCTTTTCTTGGCATTGAAAAGCAACTTCATCTTGTCCCAGGTGATGTGTGGTGACAGCTTAATTGAGGATGTGGTATCACTTGGGGTGTATGTGTGGATGTCAACACAATCCATGTTTCAGTCTTGGTCCTGGATTTTGGAAGGAGCTGGATTCCACTAGGTGTTTTTCAACAAATGTGGTTCTTGTTTGCACCTGTCTGACAAGAAAATATTGTGAGGTTTGCACCATCTTGTATTTTCAGAGGATTGGACTGTAAATAATGGGTTTTGGTTGGCATGGTAGCTGGTAGTGTCTCAAAGGTTGATATTGTGTGCTCTCAGATTTACATGACTGTGCAGGTACAGCCATAGGTGACACTTGGTGTAATTTAGTTAATTAAATATCGTTGTGGGACTCGTCTTAATTTCCTTTGCAAAGTAGGTTTGGCTGTAGCTGATATTTGCTTTATACAATGTTTCTTCCCCTCCTCTCTCTGTAATTTAATATCCAGCTATTTCACGACTCGATTGCATTGTTCTAACCCTTTACTCACTCAATACAGATAAATGCTCATGCTTCACTGCCTTCCTTTCCCTCTGGGACTTCTGTTGCAGGCACAGGTTTTACTCTGAGTCCAAAGTAAGGTTATGCTCCATGACCTAAAGAGAGAGGTTTCTGTCTTGCTGCCACAACCTGCAAACAGGGTGTTCAGGGCCCCATGCAATACCTGCTGGCTCACACCTGACAAAATGAGGTAGTAGGAGTCGCTTCCAGTGCACTCTAGATAATACAGGGTTGATGGCAAGTTTTCACTAAGTTAATTAAACTAGCAGCCTACTCAGTGCTTTTCTCAGAGAGCTTTAAAAGGTCCCAGTGGGATGGTTTATTAACTTTCTAAGTTTCACTGTTAGCTTGTATGTTTAGAAGCTGGTGTGTGCATCTGCACGGTGTTCTGTGCTAGATGCAGCATCCAGTAATCCAGGCTTTCCTCAAAGTTGAACATCCTGTGATTAAATACTAATGAAGATGCTAAAAGTAATTTAAAAAACTTGAGGTTTTGATTTTGTTTGAGGTTTTGCAATGTGTCTTGTGCCTCAGGAGGCTTAGATGGCATCCTGTAACATGAATTATAAAGTAATGGGTAGGTGCTGAGACACTTACAGCACTTGCAGAGAATAAATATTTGCCAAAATGCTTTACTTCAGGTCCTAATCAGAGAGGGTGTCCGTGCAAACATGTCTGGTAACCCACTGTCAAATGTGCTTTTTCCCCCTTTTTTGTCTTCTGTTTTGTATTTTTTTCCTCCCCTTCTGGATTAAATGTTTTGTCATACCTTGCTGTTTGTTTTCTAGAGCAGGTTGCCTTGTACATGGGAGTTAAAAGCACATGTAATTGAAGGGCTTTATTTGGTGTTAAGGCAGTGTTCTGTAACCCATTTCACTGCTCTATGCCACCTGGCTACAAGAGACTATAATGTATTTGCATCACAGGGTGCTTGGATGCTAAAAGAACCACAGCCTGTTTGGCCTGTGGACTGTACCTGTTTAGTACACCTGAAGAACTTTGGGCAAAGAAATCTGTATGAGGTAAGAGAACAGGGAAATAGGTGCTGCAGAAAAGGTTTTTAAGGCTCTGGAGCAGTTACTTCTGTATTAATATTGCTTGTTACGGCTCTGTGCAGATATCAAGCCAGGACCACAGCCCTAGGGCAGTCGGTACTTTTTAAAAGCTTATATTAAGAAAGTTTCAAAGAAGGACTTCTCATTTTAAAAGTTGGCTGAATCTTCAAAATTGGTAACACAGATGTGGAAGAAGCATAGACATTGTGCCTAAAATCCCATATGGTGACATATATCATGGTTGGCTCTCACACCTTGAACATGCTAGACTGAGCTGCAGTCTGAGGTTTTAGTGCTTGGGAGCCCAAACCCAAAGGGCAGGCTTCCTATCTGTCATGTTTTTCTATTCCATCACACAGCTCCAGCTCTGTTTGTCATCAGAGATGAGCAGGTATAGTTAACTGCTGCTTTCTGGAATTGAGGTGTAATGGAGGGTTGGCTTTTTAATGTTTTTATGTTGGTAAAAGTAAACCCTTGCCATACTCTCACCACTACTAAAACCATGTCTGTTTTAGAGCAATGAAATGTGCCATGAAATGTGCCATGAAATGTGCCATAAAACGTGTAATTTGATCTCTCATAAATTACATGTTTGAGATGAGAAATATATTCGTTATCAGGTGTTAGCTTTGTTGTAGAACAGTCAGTTACAGATGAGCAGGAACACAGATCAGGCTGGTGCCCTGTGCTTCAACAGATATTTTCACACAGTGTCCAGGTAATATTTTCTGCTTTGTCATTTATTCCATTTAAACTGTCATTACCACTGGTTATGTATACTTAATAATTGTGGTGCTTACTTATTGAGAGAAGGGAACAGAAATGCTTCTAGATTTGTTTCCAGTGATGCATTGGCTGTTTGAAAATAGATGAGTGGATAAATTACCTGTGTTGTAGTCCCAAGTGAGGTTGGGCAGCTTTTCTAAAAGATGAGTAAATTGCTCACCCAGGAGGACTTCCTTAGTTAAGAAGACAAATATGTAAGTGAGGTATTCAATTTTCTTGGCTTGAATGTATAGACATGGACTGTAAAAAGAGAAAATCAGCATATCCTGCCAGCTGTGGTGATACCAGGTTAGTATCCAGCAAACAGCAAGGTGTCAAGATGCACTGTGTAGCTGCCTGGTGGTAAAGAATGCACATCCTCTGCTTCTGCCCTTGCAGAATTGAGCTTGGTAAAACCATGCTGAGAAATGTGAGAAGCTCAGTTGCTGTGTGTGCACTCTTTTGTCCCCTCCTTATTAAATAAATAGACCATGTATCTCCCTCCGCCATGGAGCCTGTCATTGCGATCAATAGGTTTCAGTATGGCAGAATTGAACAGGTGTAGCAGTTGCTTCTCCTGTGAAATTGCTGCAGTGCTGACTTGCTTTACAGCTCACTGAAAATATCCAAGTGCTTTTGACTAAAATATCCTTTTGTCTTGGTTTCTTCCCTGCAGTTTATTATTGTGTCTGGAAGATGCCTCCCACTGTGAGTTGTGGACTTTCAGCTTAATGTCAGTACTCATTAAATGGTAGGAACAAAAGAAATTTAACAGACTGGAGTTAAACCACAATAAAAGGAAGAATTTGGTACACAGTTCCAGGGAGTTTGCTTGCTTTTAATTGGTGCAGACAGCGTAGGTATGGTAGGTATGTGTACTTTATAGCAATGCTCCATGGACATGTGTTAAAATAATCTAAACCCTTTCACCTCCTGCCAGGTGGGGTTGTACATATGGAGCAACTCATTATAATTGTTGCAGGCATGGAACAGATGGGGTTTTATTGTCTGGAGTGCTGGGAGTGCCAGTGAGAGCAATGTCAGCAGTATCCTTGCCCCAAACAGCACTTGCTGAGACACAGCTTGCTGCAGGAAGATTGGCTTGGAAGCTTTACACAAGTCTCCAGCAACCATGGTTGTGCTGGCATGCATGGGAGACAAGGGTAGAGGGTTTGTGTTCATTTTGGTCTCTGTATTATGTGTCATTCACTTGCTGCCTTGTGCTTGAGCAGTTTCCAACATAGCACATAGTGGAACACTGAGCTCTTACACCTTGTTGGTTTAAAACACTTTGTGGAAGTGATTGCTCTTATTTCCATTTCATAAAGGAGAAACTAAGGTATATGAGAGGGAACTGCTGTAGCAAATCCCAGGGAAACTGGTTGCTTATTGATTCCTGTTCCTGAACAGTAACTACTTCATCTCAGTCCTCCTTTTTGTAGTAAAGCAGCTTTATGGAGTGTGATGAAAGACAACTATGCCCTTTCCTGCTTGCCTGTTCCTAGCCTTCATCATGGATAAAGCTTAGTGTGTGCTGGAGTATTTGTCCATCTCAGATAGTGCCAGTGCAGAGGGAAGGTGAACTAGCTGCCTTTGCCATGCATTCAGTTTTACTCACAGAAGACTGAGATGCATTCCCTGCTGCCCAGTGCACTTTGCTGGCATGAAACCATGAGAAGATGAATGTCTGCAGTGAGTATAAAGTCACCCTTGATTTCCTGTGAAAGGGTAAATACCAGCCAAGAGTTGTGGCTTTTCTGTTCCACTCTAACAGAACGTAGGAAGAAGTGAACTTGTGGTGTTGCTTTTATTGTGCAAGAAATGTTTGGGAATCCACAATACTTTGTGTCAGGCACTGCATGCTGGACCTGTGAAGTCAGTGCAAAGGCCAGGTTCTTGCAGGGAATGATGGCTCAGCATTCCCATCTCTATAATAAGCTTTGCAGCCTTACTGTTCTTCCCTTAGCCTACTTTCAGCACCTCCACAGTGCTTCATTCTGCTGCTCAGGACAAGAGGACAGTGTTGTCTTATGGGACTTTGGAAATGTAGCTGCTGTCAGGCAAGAGTGGGTATTAGACAGCTCATCTGCAATAACTTGATGGGGAGAGTCTGGAGGTCAGAGAAAACGTGCTGAAGAAGTGCTGCCTGCCTGAGCATAATGATTTTGCTTTCTCTGCACATTGGACCCAGACCAGCTCATTGTGAGGTTAAGGAGGGTGAGGTGTGTTCCTTGCCATGGTGGGTCACCTGGGCTGGAAGAGGCTGTGAATTGTGGGACCAGTACCTTTGTGTTGCTGGTGTGTTTCACTTCTCACATATGATGTTCCAACTAGTGGCAAATTAAACTGAGGAATTAATTAAAATTTTTCTTCCATACATGCCATATCGGTTTTCATAGGAGCCGTTTCCTGTCCGCAGACTTTGCATCTTCAGAAGTTTTTACTCTGGGCCCCTCTGCAGGGCAGCACTGGTTGTTTCTGTTTATCGAGGAGTAACTCTAGGCAGTTTTTGAAGACTATAAACCCAAGTTTTAAAATGTTACTGTCTGGAGAGCTACTGCAGGCACTGTGGAAACAAGTCCTGTTGCAGTGAACACAGTGAGGGGAGGGGAATACAACTCACCTGGGGATTTCCTTCTCTCACCATAGCTCTAGGTGAGAGCCACAGTCCCTAGGGGTGTCTCTATATGGAGAATAGAAAGCCCGGTAGGGCCCACACGAAGATTCTTCTGCTTCTCACCTTCCAGCGTATGTGTTTTTGAGGGAGAAAGGGTGAGTAACAGTCAATTCAGGGCTGGCCAATTTTTGCAGCCTCAAGAATAGCCAAAGTAGAAACTTTCCACCAGTTGGAGCTTTGCAGTTTGCAGAGAACAGACTGCCCTGGGATCGGTTGCTGTTTCTCTCATCCACCCTGTTCTGCAGTTTTTCACCTCTGTTTTTCTTGATCCTATCTGCCATTCTATCTCCTTTTTCCTATCTTTCTTCTTCTTCCTTCAGTATTCTTTCTGTGTTTTTTCTATCCCTGGTTTATCTCAAACTGAAGGTCTTTCATGACTCTCAGTAAGTAGCAGCACTGCTATGTTTTCTGTTGCCAATGTGCTTTTCTGTGCTGTCCCTGTTCCCTTGCACTTGGGATCCTTAACCCCTGGGAGAGAGGATTTACACCACTCTGGATTGGTACAATACCTGTTAGAGTGGGACCCGCTTTTACTGACTAATAACATGATTAATACAGCTAGTACAAATAAATTATTCATTTGCACTTTGAGGTTCCTAAATCAGGGTGATTTTTCCTGCAATCATTCCCTTTTTCATGAAGAATTAAATGAATGCAATAAATATGCAATAAATACAAATGTACATAAATGCAAGTGCCCTAGGTTGTTCATCCTGAGAAATATGTGCGTTCATTCATGTGTGGTTCTACATTCTTCTGACATCATGGTGTGCAGGTAGCTTGAAGAGCTGCCTGAAGAAGTGATGTGAGATGTGTGTTTCTTGGAGACCACTGGTATAGCTCGTGTATTTACTGGGAGATCAAGATCTCTCTGTAGGAGATTGAGGAATAAAAAAATGTGGAAATGGCTTGTGATCTGCCTTAGAGAACTAAACATTAACCTCAGGACACTGGGAGCCAGTTTTTTAATTCCTGTGCCTTCTGCCTATTTAACATCCTTCCTTTGTCCAGTGACACTCTCCTCTTGTTAGTTCACTGCTGAACTGTGGATCTGTCAGAGGAGGCAGTGTTGTTGAAGTGACATCTCTCAGTCCCTGGAGAATTGTGTCCCAGAAGTGCTGTGAAATTTGTATGACAGATGGCAGCCAGCCCCACTGAGGGCCTTGGCAGTGTGGAAACGTGTAAGAGCACACACCATGGAAGGCTATGTGGGAACTGCAGCGTTTTGTCTTTCAGTTGACACTTCACCATTTCCTTGCTTTACAAATGTGTTGAAGATCATGCTTCATGAATACCAAACACAAGGGTTTTCTTTTTTTTCCCTCCATGATCAATATGAAGATCTCAGTAGAGCACATCACAAATCTTTTCTAAGTGCATTAACCATTCCCTTCCCCCTTCCCAAAGCTACTGACTGGTATGGCAATAATTGAGGCAATCACAGTGTAAAAATAAATCTTTGCCAAGGATCAGCTGTTACATGCTGGTGTGTGAACTAATGGTGGCAGAAGCACTGGTCTGTTGCCCATAAAGGGGAGACTGTGTTTAAAAACTCTGGTCTCCTGTCGTCTCCAGGATCAAATGCTGGTGAAGTGGCATCTTTGCAAAGTGAAATTCCAGCTGTTAGTGAATATCCCAGGTGGTGAGTTGCTAAAAATATGCCCCAGAGACAAGATCTATTTTGCAAGATGGAAAAATAGCAGAGGAGTATCAGTTGCTGATGCAGAAAGGTGCGGTTTGGGCTGGATAGCAATGGAATTTCTCATAGCAAATGAATGAGAAGGAGCCTGCACCATGTGCAAAGCCTGGCCCTGATGGATATATTGGGCAAGAAGAACCTGGCTACACACTGCCAGGATTGAATCCAAGTTTTTCATGCTTCTCTGCCCCAGGCTGCCTGTGGGTTCAGGAAAACAGCTCTGCAGAAGGTCAGGTTGGGAAGGAATTCTTCATAGTTAAATTAAACAGCTGAACTTCATCTAGTCGCTGAGGAGTTGTCCATTCACCTTCAGGGAAATGAGGAAGGAGACTTGAATTATTTCCCTTCCTTAATGTCTATTGATTCCTACTGCAGCGGCAGCTGGTTGCTGGTTTTACTTTCACTGGGTGAATCCCAGCTGTGGTTGCAGGTGCCGCTCCACTAGCTCAGATCCAAGCAGGGACTTGTGAGCAGGCGGCCCATGTTGAAGTGCTTCACAGCAGTGGGTACAAATGAATGCTAAATCTGTTCCCTGGTAAATGTTGGAACCATGTGAGTGCACTGAACCCTTCTGAGCTGCCAAACCTTCTGTCAAGCCAGAAGTTAAGTTGTTGTAAGTCTGTGTTCCATTTTCTTTCAATAACTTGTAGTGTGTCCTGTAGGAGTATAAATATGACTCCAGCCAGGCATGAAACATGCAGCTTGAAAGCCAGAGTGTTGGAGAGGCTGGGTAATGGACATTGTGATTGTGACTCACAGGAGCTGCTTCTCTGCTCACGCTGACAGGGGAAGAGTCTGAGCATGTCTCTACCTGCCTGTTTGTCCTTCTCCAGAGGGAAGTGGGTTATGGGAAGCCTGGCAGGGGCCCTGCTGAACTTGTTTTCTGGATGTAACCGTCAAGGCTGGTGAGAAGTCCCCCCTGTGCCAAGTGTGTATGGATGCTATAGGAGCAGCTGCAGGAGAGACTGGCCCTGAGAGCTGACTGGCACCTGGTGTGTTGGTAAGGTGTGGCTGGGAATGTTGTAGTGAATGTAGCACAGCCAGAAGGGCAAGGGCAAGGATTCTGTCCCTCTGCTCTGCTCTCGTGAGATGCCCCCCTGGAGTGCAGTGTCCAGCTCTGGTGTCCTCAGCACGGGAAAGACATGGACATGTTGGAGCCGGTGCGGGGAAGGCCATAAAAGTGTTCAGAAGAATGAGCTCTTCTATGAAGACAATGCTGAGAGAGCTGGAGGAGCCTGTGGAGAAACCTTACTGCAGCCTTTCAGTACTTAAAGGGGGCTTATAAGAAAGCTGAGGAAAAGCTTTTTAACAGAGCTTGTTGCAACAGGATGAGGGATAATGCTTTTAACTGGGAGGGTTGATTTAGATAATAAATGAGAAATAAGTTTTAAACGATGAGGGTGGTAAGGCATTAGAATAGGTTGCCCAGAGAGGTGGTGGATGACCCATCCCTGGAGACATTCAAGGTTGGGTTAGATGGGGCTCTGAGCAACCTGATCTTGTTTAGGATATATCTGCTCATTGCAGGGGAGTTGTACTAGATGAGCTTTAAAGGTCCCCCTACAACTGAAACAATTCTGTGAGCCTATGAATTGCTGATTCTGTTTGGGTTGGGTTTTTTTGGGGTTGGTTTTGGTTTTTTCCCTGTTTCTACTCCCCATGCCTTCCACACTGTTTATCTGTGTATTTAAAGAAGTGAGGATGCTTCTAGGCAGGTTTTTATCCCCTGGCTCTGATTGGCACCACTGAGTATCACATATTCCTAGACTGGGGCACAAGCTCTTGGCTGTGATGAGGTCTGGAGAAAGTAGCTGAAAGTCCTTCTGCAGGGGGAGGTGTGGGGAGGGGGGAATCCATTAGAGTGCAACAGAGAGAACTGGAGTGAATTTTCATGCTGATGAATATGAGAGTGGAAGCCCTGACTGCTGCTGCAGTGTAATCTGGCTGAGCAAGTGCTCTCCAGGCACAGTCAGAACTCATCTGTGCTGAGCACTGACATGGCCTGTTCCCATGATGAATATTTACCTCAGCAGTGGATCTCATGAGTAATATCCCAAGTAGAGCAGTTGCAAACTCTATCCCAGGGAGTCTTAACTGTCCTGCCATTTATCTTTTCAGCTGCACCTGACAAGCAGAAGAAGGTTGAGGAAGTGTTCTAGCTGCAGTTTGGTGGGGTTTTTTCCCCAGTTGTTATCTGCTTTCAATTTTAGGTTTCTCATATCTGCTTCTAGACCCACCTAGTGGGTTGAGGGAGTGGTGCAGGTTGGTGCAGGTAGTGAGAGAAATGAGGCAGAGGAGCAGGAGTGATGAGAATTTGCTGCTGTGCTTGGGACACTGGTCTCTAATGATCTAATATCTCTAGTGATCTAAACTGGGGATGAGGACTGAAGTCATTATGGTAAGAATTCAAAATGTATTGGTTGTAGTGGTGGATGGCCACAAGTAAGAGCCAGCTACAACATTTTAAATGGAGGGAAAATCCAAAGTAATAAACCATCAGCTTCATCATATCAGGCAACAAATTTCCACAGCGCAAAATGCCAGGTGACACTGTTTTTGGAAGGGATGAGGAGCTGCAGTTCCTGAGCAGGATGGGCAGTGATGGCCAGGTTTGCTGCCTCTCTACTGGAACACAGAGCAGTCTGCAGCCTGTTCCCAGCAATTCCCCCTGCCAGAGTGGCAAGCACGGTGCAGTATCTGCTGGGACAAATGCACCCATGTGTAGGACAGTGCCTGTGCTTGCAGTTTCCAGCGAGCTTGTTGTCAGGATCTGCATTGGCCTCAGCAGGGAGCAAACAGTACTGTGTAGTACTGCGAGGGAGGAATTTTTTTCAGGACTGGCTCCACGTGCACCTACTCAGACTGGTAGGGAATTTCTGCTGCATCTCTGAGCTGTTCCTGAGACTTCTGAAAATTTCCCTCCTTTTGTTTCAGAGCCATCATCAATCACTTCAACCCGAAGATAGAGTCTTATGCTGCAGTGAATCACATATCACAGCTCTCCGAGGATCAGGTAAGCCAGGCATGCTTTGGCCTTTTTTCATGTTGACCTCTGGAATATGGGTGTTTAGGAGTACCTTGTGCTCTCTGGGACTGATGATGTGGCAGCAGTAAGAGAGATGCAAGCAGGACTCTCTTGTTCCTTGTTCAGATGTGGGCGAGAGAAAGAAGAGCAAGGATTGCTTTAGCCAATTTTACCACCTCATGCAGAGATCTTGGTCATGCAAATGTAGAAGGATGGGAATGAATGAGGAAAACAGGCAGCATTGTCAGCAAGTGTGTTTGGAGACTGTGAGGATGCTGGCATTTAGAATGGGACAGCAAGTTTTTGGCAGTGAACTTAGTTATCAGAGAACTGCTGAGTGTAGTTTGGTTTTTTTCTTTTGGTGATATTGGGGACCTAGAACTCTGGCAATAGTTGGTAGAAATTTTCTAGGGTAATTGAATTCAGTTGGATTAGATTTTAAAAAGCAGAGGTTTTTAATAAAGAGGGTGATTGGGTTAAGTTTCCCTTCCTTAATTTGGCCTGGTTTGCTCTCTTCGTGTTCTGCTTGTATTGCATAAATTTGTAAATGTGGCTTTTTGAAAATAGGCTACTGTGAGTGGTCTCAGGAAGGGAAGAGATGGCCTATTTCCCAAAATAAAATATTGGAATTATACATTAATCACTCTTGGAGAGATAAATGACTCTGCAGGAGCATGTGGTGGACAAAATGCAGAGCTGCCATGCGAGCTTGGGGAATCATTGCAGACACAGCTGCATCAATACCTCTGGACCTTCTGGAGAAGAAACTGCTTATGCAGGCTAGGAGAGACCTCATTTAAGTCACTTTGGGTTGCCCCTTCCACTGGATGGGATCCCATGCCTGTGCTTGCTAGAATCTAGGTCCAGACTGTATCGTGCTCTGCAATTAATTTATCTTTCTGTCCATGGTATTTTTACTATTTCGTGGTTATACTCTTCCATGTTTCCCACTAACCTTTTCATTTATTAACCTACTTGATCTGTGATACGTAGCACCCCAAGGACTTGGGATGAATACTGTACTGATGCAGTGGGGGGGGGGGGGGGGGGGGCCCCTACCGCTTTTTATTCTCCCTACTGCTTTTTATTCTCTTTTTGGTATAGCTGGATAGAAGAACATTGGTTTTAATTTACTCAGTTTTCCTTATTGTTCTGCCTCTGAGAGTCACTGTATCCACAGCTATGCTTTGTGATGGTTTGTGTTATCAATCCTCATTCATTGATAATACAGTGATTACATCTACCCAGGCCTCTGAAAAAGAAAAGCCTCTGATAGCCCAATTTAAAACTGGAGGCTTGGATAGAGGGGAATTTTGCATAGTCTTTGAGTTAGTCTGAGAAAGGAAATGAGCTTTTCACTGTCAGCTCTATGTAGTATTCATCCCCCAGCAGTTCAGGGAGGTCAGGTTAAATCCTTTCTTCCTTGTGTGTTATTCTTTAAATAAAATCCCTAGCAGCAGACAGATAATGAAATCAGTGCTGATGCATGAAGCATTTTGAGGAAGATGATTAGGAAGTTGAAAGACAGACAGATTTCTCTTTTTTCTTTTCTCCTTTCGTGCTTTCTCTCAACATAGGGAGAACATCAAACAAAATAAAGCAATAATAATAGCCCCAGATGAACTGCAGAGAAATAAGGGAGATGTCACTGTGGTGAGGGAGTGTGTAGTCTCAGTGAGGGTGTTTAATCAGCACATGGAGGGGAGGGATGGAGACTTCTTGCCTTCCCTTTCAGTTATTCCAGTGAGCTCAGGTCTGTGTGTTGGACTGTGGTTTCCCCTCTGTCAGTAGCCATAAGTACATGAGGTACTGGTAGTTGGCCCAGATCAAGCCCAGGGTCTGGCTTTTGTGGGCTAACAGAATTTGTTGTTTTCGTTGTGTGAGCTGTTCAGCATGTGTGTGGGAAGCAGGGGGATCAAGTTTGCCTTTTGGCTGCTGCAGTCTCCTTTTTTGTTTTTGCTTCTAGCTGTATCTTTTGTTTTAACTTGTGTGTTCACTTAATTACCAATTTGTCTGCTCTCCGTAAATATTTTCTACACAGACTCCACCGTTCTTTACAGCCCCGTCTTTTGAAATGTACCACATTGAAATATTTAATGCCAATGCTTAGTTTGTGTGTCCACATGCAGATACTGCATTTGGAACAGGTAGTTTTCTCCTTTGAGTTATTCCAATAGTTTCAGGACACTGGTATTGCTTTACTGAAGACACTTGTTTTTACAAGTTTAAGGGTCAAACTTTTCTTTCAATGAAGACTTCCTTCACAGATACTAGTAGTCTTTGGGCAGGTTCTCATGTGGCTGCTTACACTCCTCTGTGGTATCTGAGAATCTCTTCTTAATCAGGCAGGCATTGCTTTGACATAGCTTTGTCTGAAGGGGAATTTCCAGCTGCTCTGATTTGTTTCAAATTCACTTGAACCTACGTTCTAGCACCCTGTTCATGTGTTAGGTTATTTATTTATTTATTTATTTATTTATGTATTTTAATATCCTTAAAAGTAGCTAAGTAATAAGCTGTAAGAGATTTTGCTCTGTCTTGTTTTCCTAATCCTATTGAAGCCTTTATTACCTTGTTAATCACTAATGTCCATTTATTAGCATTCTAAATCTGTCATTTCAGTGCTTTCTCATTTTTTGTTTACAAGCATTAATTTTAACAATATTACATACTGGGGGGATTTGTAGGCCCTTGAAAATGATGGGCATTAGATTGTTTTAAGCATAGACTGTTAATACACTGTATGTTCTCAGCCCTAGAGATTTCCAGGATCCATAGTCTGAATATACAGGTCTCTGGTCAAGGCAGGTATATTTGTAAGACTTCATGGTACTGCTTTGTTGACTTTTGTGGGGTTTATCCAGTGTTAAGGGGTTTGTCCAATGTTCCGATCAGAAATACAGGGAAGAGGCATTTTCCATCCCATATTCTCTCCAGCAAAGAGTGGGAGATTCCTAGGGGCAAGCATATGATGACCCACTTCAGCCTATAAACACCATGGGATCCTCAGTGCCTTTCTGCAAAGCATTTCCTTGCCAAGGCAGACTCAGAATCCTTCCTAGTCATTGGCTGTTTTGACCTTGCTGTAGTTTCTCACCATGAAGCAGGGAATGTCTTAGCCAGTTGTTGTCATCTTTCCTCACTTGCTAATTTGTTAAACCTGTCTTCAGTGTTAACTTGTTATTTTGTGGTATTCTCTCTCCACACATTTGGATTCTCCCTGCACATCTTTAAGGGACTGAAAGATGGCTGCAGAGTCAAAAAGATCAGGTTGGCCATTAACAGCCAATGTAATTTTAGCTCTTTTATGCAAGTGATTTTTCCCATGTCTTCAAAGAGGTTTTGGTACATTCTTGAGTCAAAGGGTGAAATAGCCTTTTATGAAATGAATTCACAGGCTTATCTGTACTTTCCAGATGATTGGACTGCCTTGTACTTAATACATTGGAGGCAGTAGATCTTCTTGGTGCCATATCTGATCTGAGAAGCTCCTGAAATATTTTCTAGTATAATCAGTTCTAGAGAACAGGGTCTAGGCAGTGAGGAAACAGAAACACAAGAGTTGCTTTGGAAGAGCAAATGCAGAAAGGATGAAAACACAGCATGAATGGTCTGGGTATGGTCTCACATCTGCCTTTTCTGGATGTGAAAGAGCAGCTGGAAGGAAGCTCTCTACCTGATAGCAATGTAGCACAACTTTCAAGAGAGGCTAAAATGAGAGGAACCCAGTAGTTTTGGTTGAATCTTCTCTGAGAAGGAATGTTGTGTTGTGTTGCCTTGCATGCCAATCAAGTCTTGTGCCAGTTAGAAAATTGCTCACCAGGGTCTCATTTTCTCTTTGGCACTCTTTCTCTCCATAATTTCCTCTCTGAGGATCTGAAAATTGAGATGGCAGACACGCAGGACTGATAACACTTGTTCGTCAGGAGCATCTCTGTGCTGTTTTTAATGGAAGCCCCTCTTTCTTCTAGTCACAGTGGGGACATTATGCCACCTCCAAAATGGAGGTAAAGTTCAGTACGAGAGACTGCTGGGAACACCTGTTTTATATCTGGTAATTGCAGATGGAAAGCGCTGGGAGACAGAACAGATTGTGATGGAAAAACAGGACAACTGTATCACTTTCAAAATTGTGACAAATGTGTGTAATACTTGTGTTGTTTCACACTGTACTACCTTTATAACTCAGGTGGAATCATAGAATTATTTTAGGTTGGAAAAGACCTTGAGATCATCTGGTCCAACTACAAATGCAGCACTGCCAGTAGCTGCAATCCAGTTTGGTCAGGCCATCTCACAAAGCCATTTCCCTTTGACTGAGGTCATAGCTCTGCTGTTGAGTGCTCCTCCTTGCCACCCCAATCCACATGGCCTTCTGTTACCTGGTGAGGCTTTGAGGGACTAACCTTAAGTGCAGCTCAGGGAGGTTCCACAAGTGACTTGCACAGAAAGACGCAAAAGGGCGTAGTTGGTTTTAGGTGCCCTAAAGTGTTTTAATACCGAGCCATTGATGTCAGGGTTTATTCAGCTTGTTCTGGTTTCCATAACTAGTAGCAAAACCAATGGCAGATACCAAATGTTTTGTCTTTTTTTAGCACTGCTGGCAGTGGTGCTAAAAGCCTTTTGGCAATGGCTGCGTTTGATATTTTTTAAATGCCGAGTACTATCAGTGCTAGGTACTACCACAGTAAATCCCCCTAATCTTTTACATTAATATAACGTGTAGTGAGGGCTGGAGAAATACTTTATAATGGTCTTGGCATAATTGTGCTTTACTTCTGAAATGCAGTGAGCTTTGGGGTAGAAAATCTCAAGCCTGTCAGTGTCATGTTCCGCACAGTAGTGGGAACGTGAAACTCCAGCTAAGGAGGGATCACCAAGGCAAGGCCTTAATTTAAGTCATCATGTCTTGCAAATGAGGCAGGAATGTTGGCTTTCATGGTCTCATTACAGACACCTACTCATGACTAATGGCTTGAAACAGATTTTATCGTTTAAGTAGAAAGAGCTGAGCTTCACTGGGTGAAATTGGAAAGGATCTGTACAAAAAGTCTTTTGGAGTTGCCAAATTGCAGGTTTGCTTAGCTGATGGGAGTTTTCTCTGGATTTAGCTATCTTCCTTTTTTTAATTTATTTTTAATGTTTCTTTTTTTTTCCTTTTTGCTTTTTGGTTTATCAGAGAAATATCCCTGCAATTTACTAATGTCTCAGACTGCTTTATGCAGTGTGCCAGTCTGAATGGGTCTGAACAGGCTCCAAGGTCTGATCAGCTTTGCAGCAAGGAGATTTGAAGCTGGAGGTGAGCTTTGGAGCAGTGACTTTGTGCTGTGTAGTGCCTTTTATTAACATGCAGAATGCAGCAAACTGTGCGTCAGTGGAGGAGGGGGGACGACTGTGGTAGGCCATTAGAGAGACAAAAGAAGGACTTTTATTTTTAAAAACAGCTACTACTGGAGAGATGCAACCCCATTCCAATAAGAAATGGAAGAAGCCCTTCAATTCCCTTCCTTGAGGCTCAACACAAAGGTGCCCCAGCATCCTGCCTGTTACTGTTGGTGGCACTTTTAGCTGCTCTGTGCCTCAGAGTGTGACCCTGAAACACCTTGGCTGCTCCTGGAGCAGAGGAGTCTTTCCAGCCTTCATGCACTGCAGATGCTGAGGCACGTTTTGCTTCCATCACTTTTGTGAGCTGTCCTCTTGGGCAGATAAAGGACTCCCTTGCAGTACAAACTAGTAACGAAATAAGTCCATTGAAATTCAAACCAAGGTTTGCCTTCAGTTCTTGTGGCTGTTTTCACATCCTTGCCTGGTTTTGCCACTACCGCAGGGACTGATCAGGGCCTGAAGATTTCACTATTACAGGTGACCACTGAATGCTGGGGACATAGTTTGGAAGAGCTGCCTTGGGGAGCTGTTACTCGCTGCTGGCTGCCACTGAGTAAAGTCTCCTGGAGCTAGGTGAGTTTCTGTGCTGGGGCTACAGAAGCAACACTCAGAGGTGTGAGTTAGGAGCCCAGTGTGATTGACAGCTGGGAGTGTGCTGAGCAAGAACCACAGGTTTAACTTTTTAATAAGCTGCCAGTCCACATTGTGGAGACAAGCTGATGTTGCTCTAGTTCCAGTGCTTGTCCTCTTCACCAGTGAGTTGGTTTCACAAAACACTTCTCATATGCTTGGCAGATTTGCTTTATATGTGGTACTTAACTAAGCTTAGAAATGGGTCTGTGGGTAGCTACAGGAAGGGGCTGCAGAGTGGGGTCTGAACTCCTTCCTGCTGTTGCTATGCTGCTTTGAGCAAACCTTGAGCTCTGTATCCTCCTGAGTGAGGGAAGCTGGTGGGGAGCCCTTGGGGAACCAGGCAGCGTTTGAAGTGCTGTGTGATCTGCCAGGGAAGGCTGCTGTGGAAGTGCAGAGCGGTGTTATGGATTCCCGTCACTGTTAAGCACCAGTATAGGGCAGGGAAAGCTCCACAGAGGATTGCAAGAGAATGATCAAAACAGTCTGCATTTATAAAGATTAAATTACAACTCTGCACATCTGTGATTAAAGCAGAAGCTGTCAGCGTCTGGCTTGTGTGAATGCACAATTCAATTTGCATTTTGTAAAACTTCAGATTGAGAAGGTTTTTTAATCCCTGTGAAACAGGAACAATAGGTGTTGGCTGTTGCCATAATGCATATAGATACCGTGCAAACTTCTTTGGTCATCCTCTGTAAAGCTGGATTTATTGCACTATGATTTGTTGCTCTAGTCCTGAGCTCCGCCCTAAGCTTCCTTACACTCAGTCATTCCTCTGCTCAAGAGTTCTAAAAGCAGACAGGCTACAGCCTTGCTGTGCCAGCTACAGACAGCAGTGTGGCTGTGAGCAACCACTCCTAGAGTCACATTTTCCTCTCACAAAAGGGGACAGACTGCAGTGACTGCCAACCCTGCTCATTCTGGGGCTTCTTCGGGGCAAAACTTCTGCTTTTAGAAACTACTGCACTTCCTCCTCTCTGGTAGTGTACTGCTGTTACAGATGATGTTTTTCTGCCTTCCTTTTCTGAATCCTCTAGCTGGAGCTGCAGCTGTTTCCCAAAAGTGACAAATTGGGTCATCGCTCTGGTTTAAAAGTGGGAAACAAACGGAGCTTTGTGGTCTCCATCCCTCCCAGAGCAGGAGAGTAAATGCTGCTGAGCCAAAAGGTGCCACATCTGAACAGAGCTCCACTCAGCTGGAAGATTAGTTTTTTTGGCTCTCTGACTTTTGACATTTGGATGTTAAGACAATATGTAGAAATTTATTGTCCATGGTAGGGACCTCAAAGGCAAACCTTTTAATAGTGGAGAGGGCAGCATCCCTGACGTCTGTCACTCTTCCTGTCTTCATGGGAGATCTGAGGCAGGCAGTGGGATTGCTCAGGGAGCTAAGATGTGCTGCTCAAAAGACACATCTGGGGGGATGGATGTTTGGAGAGATGAAACTGGGGAAGGTGGTTCATCAGTCAGGTGCCAGAGGCTATAAATCAATTCCACTGCCTTAGTCAGAGGGACCTCGGATTCCCCCATGGCTCAGTTGAGGCACAAATAATCTCCTGGGGAGCTAAGTATTGCTGGCAGCACATGCTGTTTGAGCAGCAGCATCTGCCTCATAGCTGGCAGGGGTGTAGGCCTGCAGAAGGATTAATTCATAGCCCTGTGTTTGCTTTCACCTGAGCACCTGTCGGGAGGAGTTCCTCTTTTTCCGATCTGTGGATTTATGTTCTCCACCAGTAACTGCTTCACAACAAGAATTTCTAAGAGGAAAAGTGTATTCTGGCCTCCCAGACAAGGAACTGGTAAATTGTCTTGGAGCATTGTCTGACAGTATGTAGGATTTCTGGAATAAGCTGGTATGACCCAGCCAGCATCACTTTTATCAGTGTTAACTGCTGTGTCACAGTTGTCTCAATGTTAGTTTAAACTAGCAAGCTTTTCTCTTCTATGAAAACAGGTCTTAGTTAGGATGATCTCTGGCAGGAAGATGGATAAGTATGGAAAATCTGCTGTTATAATGTCAACAATTGGAGAAGGTGGTGATTTGCAGACTGTCACTTAATAGCATTGTTTTCAGTGACTCTTGCCATATGCCTTGGCCTCTTAGTTGGAAACTTTGCCACTAAGTGTCTCTGTGTGCAGAACCCCACTAATGAAATGTTGTGCCAAAGGCTTATTTGTGCACAAACCTTACCCTGATCTCTCAAGTGTATTTCCCTCAGCAGCTGTAATTCGGCAGACTGCATTTATTTTTGAGTTGGATGTAAAAACACACAGAGAGTGCTGTTGAAATCATACTCTAGGGCTTTCTGGCTACTCAGAAAGTTCTGGGTTTGGGTCCTATGTGATAGCTGTAGAAGTTCTTATGGGTGCTTCTCCCACTTGTGACGGCATGAACTGGCTTCCGTCTCTGAGGCAGTGACAGCTGCTTGCAGGGACAGACAAGGCATCATTATAGCAATGAGATGTAGTGTCAGGGAGCTGACATGACATGGCTAGCTAACTCTTCTTGGGGTGTTTCGGCTTTAGGAAGGTCTGCAATACCTTTTTCAGAGCAAATTGAGCTGCCCTGGAGCCCCATGAGCATGTTTAATGCAAGGGAAAGCTGGGAATACTATGAAAATCTGTGCACTGCTAATCAACTCCCCTCTGGTTATATTTCCTCAGCATATTGTGAACCAAACTATTGCTCTTCCTGCAAGTAAGGCACCAGTCTTTTCACTTGGGTATTGCAATGTCCTTTGCAACCTTCTCCTAGTTCAGTGACAATTAATGTTCCAAACCCAGCATGAATCAATCCATATGTGAATCTGGAGGTCACACAGCGCCCTGAGATGTCTCTCTTTCTGCCAGCAGTTCTTTTTCCAAGTGTTTAAAGGAAGAGTGTGCTTAGCTGGCTGTTTAATGCCAGTTCTCTTCTGCACTAGAAATACATATACCCCTCCCCAAACCTAGATAGCAGCCTCTGCTCTGCTATGTCATGGTGGTTTGCTGGAGTCAGGCATCTGTCCAGCTTGCAGGAAACATCAGCTGTCCCTGTCACCCCAAGGTTTATTTGTCATTTTATGCAACAGCTCATTACACAGAACATGGATCTAGATAGAGCTTCATGCGACTGTATCTGCAGGTATTTTTGTCCCCTTCATTTCTTAAAAAAGGTAGCTTAAAAGGTGAACTGCAGTGTAGAGTTCTTAAGGCTGTGTTTTGTTTGCAGTAAGTGCTCTCTTTGTTGAACATCTTGAAACACCAGAACAGGAGCAATCTTCCTGCTGATGAAAACAGAAATGTGAATTTGTGAGGGAGCTAAGGTAGACATGCTGGAACTTAGACTTTCTGATTGTCTGCTTTAATTTTTTGTATCTAGGCTGCTTTACTGAGGATTTTCTACCCTGTCGTTAGTGTTCCTGAAAACTAGTGACTTGCTGGAAGCATCTCACTACGGAGTCTTAGTTCTCACCTCAGCTGTAAAGATGTGCTTTTCTATTTTAAGGGATGGACCTATTTAATTACAGTACCACCTACAAGTCACTTTATAGGCATAGAAAGGAAACTTAGGTCTGTTGCTGGGCTAAACTCCCCTTCTCAGAAGAATAAAAAGAAAGCTGCTGTAATTCAATTCATCTCAGTGTCTTCACAGATACCTGAGCGTGACACACTTTTAGCAGGGGAGAATATTAACATGATCTGAACTTAATTTCTCTGGCTGATGACAGTTTTCCACATCATGCAGATTTTGCTGAGCTTTCCACCCTCAGTAGTGCCCAGAGGGATAATATTCCTGGACTGCTTGAGTCCTGAAGTGCTTCTGTTCCTATATAGTGTGTTGATGCTTCGGAACTAGGACTAAGCAGTACGGGGGCTGGGCAGTTAATGTCATACCAAATGCTTTAGCATAAAGAAATTGACTGACCACTGACCACTCCTGTCCTAATTATTGAGGAAGTTAGTTGATAACATGCGGTCTTGTCAGCTGCATTATTAGCTTAAGGCATAGCCTGGTCCCTCCTCCTCACCCAGAAAGCCTTCAGTTGAGTGAGGCGTGATTTGAAGATGGAGGTAACTGTCCTGTTGTGCGATGAGAATTGAAGCTGCCATGTTCTTCATACATGAGATAGATCGTAACTCAGTGTTGTGACTTCAGGTTAGGTATGTCAGGGAGACCTTTTTCTTTGATGAGTTTGGAAAAGGTCAGGTTAAGATGCTTGAAGAAAAATGGCCAATTGTTTTGTTCCTGATTTTTGTTTTAGAAAAGAATGGTGCAAAAATCTTCGAAGTCAAATGCAGGGAATAAGTGTTTTGTGTTTTGATAGTATTCCCCTGTAGAAAGGTGGGGGATGGAGGGTGGAAATTACCTGCCTGTACTCTCCCCAAATCCCTTACTTACCAGTGCTCAACAGCGTTGTTATTTAAAAGGTTAATCCAGGCTCTGGACTGTTAACCCTCTCCAGTCACCTTACTCGGTTGTACCTGGGTGCTTACAGACTGCTGCACATTCTTCTGCCCTGCTGCTTGTAAATGAGTCAAGAAAAGATGCTGGAGAAGCATCTACAAAATGTTTAAGACAGCTGTCCTCTGTCACTTGCTCTTGGAAAAGGTGATTGGATTGTTCTGTTGCTCAGTGTCCCTCCCTGGCAGAGGCTCTAAAAAGCCTTCTGGGATAAGGGTGGGTGGCATTTCAGATCTCAGGCTTCTCTTGTTCTCTATAGCTCCTACTGTACGTTCCCTTCTCTCTGGGTACTGAACTGTTGTTTTGGCACAGTATCTGACTGGAGTTTTTTCCCTGCCCTTGTTTTCTCTGTGAGCGGCTGAGTGCCATCACACTGCTGACAGTGCACACATTTGAGAGGATTCCTTTACATGCGCCTCTCTGGCATTTTGATTCTGTCTCTTTCAACATGTGATAACAATATAAAGTAGGTCACTTTTTTTCTTTTTTGCTTTTCTTGGTTCTGAAGTTCTTAGGATGTTCCAATTCTCTCTGATATCAGTTTTGGAGACTCGTGACCGGGAGAGTTCAGTAGGTTCCTAAAGCCTTGGTAGTCATTTTAGGATTGAGCCTTAACAGGACACTAGGGCCATCTTTTTTTGTAGCCTTTGTGTGCCTTGGGTAGCCTGTTAATTAGTGCCCTTCCCATGTTTTAGAGAGTTGAGAAGGAAAAATGATGGCAGCTTTCCTAATGCACAACCATCACTTGCTGCTGTGCCGCATCCTGTGACTGCTGCCAGCCCTGCCCTGCTGTCCTCTCTGAGTTGATTGTAGATGGCAGTTGTTGTCTAGGAGCAGTAAACAAAGTGAACAGCTCTACTTATTGCAATTTGTGAAAATACACCAAATAAAAGCTCTAGGCATAGTCACAAGTCGGGCCTTAAAAAGGCATATGGAAGAAATTTAGTCTTTCCTGAGTCAGGCCAGTTCAGGCCACAAGAAACCCCAGACCTTTAAAGTACCTGAATTTTTCAACATGCACACTTGCTTCTGCATTTTATTCATACAGTCCAAGATGATAGAAGTGTTGGGGTTAAATTACAGCACTGTTTCAGTGAAACACCCTTTAGCAAATTATTCTTAGAACTATAAGATCAGAGAAATTTAAAATGTGGCTCCCTTCAGCTTCTCACTGGCATTCTCAGCAGGGTAAGCGTGGTACAGTTTATTCTGTGTTAGCCCAGGGTGAGAAAGGATCCCTCAAGTTTATCCTGCCTTAAAGGTGTGCTCCTGTGTGGTCAAATGCAGGCAGACTTTTTAGAGCTTCTCTGAAATGTGAGTCCAAGTGGAAGACACAGAAAGACCTGGTCCAAAGCTTCCACCCAAGCTGCCTTCTAGTGGTGTTGAATTCCTGAGGGGACTGCTCATCTGATATGCCTGGTTAGTCAGGAAGAGCCAAGCAGAACTTGAACTTGTGTATTGGTATAAGGTGCCGTTTCTTAAGAAATTTGCTAAGCAAGCATGAAATCCTCTTTAAGTATAGTCAAAAATTTGGATGTGAGAATAATACCAAGAGGGTGATGCAGCAGCATTTCGGGAAGAGCAGAGTTTGATTCCCATTTAAACAAAAATAGTTGTGCAAATAAAACTACCAGCTGATGCAGTACAAATTAAAGGTTTTAAAATCTGGAGAAAAAGCTGCTGAGTTACTAATCCCTGAACTGAAGCCCTCAAGTCCTTTTAGTGAGTGACTTCTGCTTGTCTTCTAATCCCTTTGACTCATAGAAAACAGACCCAAAGTTGTTCTCTGTGGTGTAGGAAGAGGAAATTTAACCAGTGAACTAAATAAATAAATTCATTAATTGGCAACAATAAGGAGTTGTGTATGCACTGTATCTAATTGCTTTCTTTATATTGTCTTCCTCAAACTTCTGAGGAGACATGGGTTTGTGGGTTGCACATGCAAAAATATGCTAAAAAACCCCACCTCACCAAGGCTTTGAACCTTCACCTTCCAAGGTCATTTGTGGTACACCTTATTTTGCTTTGGACGGTCTCTAACGGGGACATTGCTCAGCCAAGCTGAATTTATGCAGCGGAAATTCAAGCTGAAATTGAACACACCTCAGGACCACAGAGCAAATCAAATCTTATTTCCTTGCTTGCAGGCAATGTCGGCTGTGTGGACTTTCTTCCTCCTCTTCCTCCTCCTCTTCCTTCTTCTCAGTAATTTTTATTCTACCAGATCAGAGCTACTTTTTTCTCATAAGAAATACTGAGCAAGTGGCTTCCCTGAGCCTTATTCAAAAACCCATCAGAGCTAATAGTTTTGAAAATGTTTGATGTCCAGGAGGCACTTGGGAGCATTAAATCCTCACACAGGGATTTTTAGGCTGTAGAACAATGGTGTCCTCCAAGCACTGTAGAAATTACTGTGCAGATGATATTTCCATCACAGATGCTGCAGGTACTGATCCATGGAATGTGGCAAAAGAGAAATACATAGAGAAAGCAAAAGCATTGGCGATCAGCTCCGTATTCCCAGGACAGTGGCATTGTCTTTGCTTAAGTCTTCAGTATATCTCTATAGCCAGCAGGTTCTGTTTAGAGCTGTGACAGAAAAGGGTGTATGTTTTTGATTCAAAGGGCAGGCATTGTGGACAAGTAGTTCTCCAGCTTGCTGCTCAGCTTGCTGATCTGCTCAGCTTGAGGAGTCAACAGCTAAAGGTGCTTTGGACAGGAAGCATAGGTTGTGTTCTTTTGTTCTCCTCATCCTTTGGAGAGAACAGGTGCCAGCACAAGTCACCTTTTCCTTGATTGTCAGCAGTGGATATACGGCCAACACTGTAATCATACCTGGCTTGTCAGCAATAAACCTCCCCTTATGTCACATCCGTCTGCCTGTCCAGCATCTGAATGTCTGTGGAGATAACAGCTCACTGTCGNCTTGTCAGCAATAAACCTCCCCTTGTGTCACGTCAGTCTGCCTGTCCAGAGATAACAGCTCACTGTCATAGAGGTAAGATGCCTCTTTTCGGTCTCTCTCAGCCACCCATTCTGAAGGGATTTGTCTCCTGTGGTGTTAGGGGTTGTTGCTGGGAGCATATGAATCGTGAGATCGCTGGTGCTGAAGAGGTGGTAGGTCAGATATTTTAAGGACATAAGTGGAAGAAATGTTTACGGGATAAACACTATGTTCCAAGGCATACAAGGCCTTTTTGTTCTCAAGATATGTTTTGATTGCAAGATGCCATTTAACCATGCCAGGAATTCTTTAGAGGCATAGCTATTATCTTGGGCTGATAGTTTCTGTCATGTATAAGGAGAAAGGACTAGAAACAAATGAGTGTCAGCAACCTTTGGTGCCTCTGTGTTTATTCTGGGGATTGCACATGGATGTCTTTCCCTGAGAAGGACAGTAATAAGCAGCAGACAATTTGATTTCTCAGAAACATCTGAGCTGTTGTCTGTGTGTGGTCCCTGCTCAAGTGTCTGCTCCCACTCAGCTTCACCTTACTGACTGTATGCTGGCCAGCTACCCAGCAGATCTCCATTTCAGTCAAAAAGTGTTCCATCCTACAATGTTTAGCTTCTCATCAGGCCTGCCCTTGCTAGTGATTATCTTGGATAGTAGTCTCTGCATTTCCATCTGTCCCAATAGCCGTTTAAATGCTCCTTTTAAATTAACTTAGCAGTCAATTTTAAGCAGTTCTAGTTTTGCAGGCAGAAAACATTTTCTATGTTGGCCATGGATGCTTTCAAGCATTAATGGTTTTGTTCTGTTTCGGTTCTGGTCATTGCCCAGATGGAGTTTCAAAAGAATGACACATTCAAACAGCACGAAAGGGAATAATTCAACAAATTAAAATGTTAACAAGCTTCACTCCTTCAGCATGTTATATCAGAAATTATTTGGTTCCCTTATTTCTGTCCTCATCACAGAGTTTGTCCGTTCTTTTTCCTCCAGCTGTGCAATGCAGATTAGTGTAGGATCCCAAAGTATGTCTGGGGTTTGTGAGGAGTCTCAACTTAGTTGGGACAGATTTGATTTGATTTGATCCTGTTGTCTTGGTAGGAATTTCATCGCTACTGTAATTCTTATAAACACGACTTGCCCAGCTGCATTGTCAGTATCTTAGTCAGCTCTGCTCCTCCTTTACCTTCTCAGTCCCTCCTATGTCAGTACTGCCTTGTCCCCAGCACCCTTGGTGCTTGTGTTTAGAATGAAGAGACTTTGACTTGCGCAGTAGAATGTCTTATTTCTGCAGTAAATGCCTTTAAAGGAAGAGCTCCAGACTCTGGATTGCAGGTTAGGTGGACTTGCACTTTGATTGATTTAAACCACTTTTTGGAGCTGCAGCCTTAGAGCAGACATTTTGCAGCTGAAGTTTTCTTTTCACTACAGGATTTTCTGTCTATAAGGATCATCCAGCAGCTTATAGCTGTCTGTTCCAACTCCAGATTTGCAAAAGCCTTAAGAGCTAGAACTTTTGTATGGGTTGAGTCACACAAACTTCCAAGCACTGCCCACCTTTCCTTATTAGCTTGCTACCTTAGCATATTGCTACTACAGTCTCTGTAGCTATTTGTAGCTACAGCTATTCGTAGCTAACCAGTTGACTATAGATCTTCTATTTCTTTTGGGCTCTATCTTTAGAATGCATTTTTGCAGACTGAATTTGTAAGTCTCTCAGAATCATTAAACTGTAGAAAAGTCTGCTAGATGTTGTCATGCAGGATAGGACTCCTGGAGTCACTGTGATAAGCCTGGAAATGTTGGCTCAAGACTCAACAGTAGTCATAAAGGCAAATAGGGAATTAGAAATTATTAGAGAGAACACAAAAATAAAGGAGGAGAATTGTGTTGTCTCTGTGTAAGTCTCTGATAACCCACTTTTTAAATCTTCTAGTGCCCTTAGTTCCTAAAATATACTGTAGAACTGCAAAACAGTGCAAACAATCAAACAGCTATTTGCTCAATGGGTTTCTTGGCTATCCAGACTTTTTGCTTGTATTAAAAGGTTTTCATTTTCTCCATCTGGGAACAGACTTCAGTTCATTTTCCACATGTAGTCCGGCAGGTGAGCTTTGTATTTCCCCTTTCTTGGCTTCATTGCATCTCCTCAGGCCACTGAATTACTGCCTTTTACCACTTCCACTAATTGCTGAAATGTAAGTAGGAACTAGGGAACTGATCTTTCTAACCTCTGCGTCTCCAATTGTGTATCTTCCTTCCCCAGTCCTAGTTGATTTTCTCTAGCATGTCCTATATTGATTTGACTTACTTTAAATACAGCATCCACTTGGTTTGTGGCCAGTTTTTTAGCATATTGGTATTTAGTTTTGCTGCTTCTTTTAATTAAATTTATTCATGCTGTGCAAAGCAAGTTAAAAAAGATTTCTGATCATTTAAAAAAAAAAAAGTCATGAGCTAGATTAGCATCCACTTTTTCTCATCAAGCATCAGACCCAGGGCTGTACATTAATAAAGGCCATTTGCTTGCTAGTCGCTATAAAAGATCAAAAAAGAAAATCAAAATGCATGGCAAGCTCCCTAACTTTCTGGAATGTATGTGTTCTCCTTTCACTTGTCTTGATCTTCGAGTCAGAGTCCTGGTGAGTTTTGGCTTGGTTTTATTTCTAAATTAGTCTACAATCATTATATCCCATAGAAATCGTGGTGGCTGTGTGAGGGGCACAAGCTCTCTTGGATCTTCTACTGATTTCTGTGAACCTGACCAGGTGATGTAATTCCAGAAGCCTGATGTGACTGCAGGTGTTTGATTAGACCATAACCAGAATAAGCCTCCCCATTGTTTTTAACTTGAGCGCAATTTGGTTTTGGTTTCTTCGAACCGGAGCAGTGCACTTACTTCTGCCTGGGTTTGATTGAACAGAAAGGGCTTTGTTGTATATCCTACCTTAATCTATTCTCTAGACAGCCTTATTCCTGAGCTAACTGTCTTATGGGCAAATTTGAATTTCTTTACTGGGAATGAGTTTCCTCTGGTGTGTATCAGGTATCCTGGTGTCATTTCATCAAGGCAGTCTCAGCTGAAAGCTGTGTATTTGAGTTCCTGCATTTGTCAGGATGCTTTCTGGCTACTGGTCCTAGAAAGATTTGCTTTCAAACCTTTTCTTAAAATCTTCAGCTACCATTTTTAAGGTTCTTATATCTATCTGTGATTTCTGGAGTAACTTTGTATGTCTTGGTTTCTCAGTTCAACTGAAGCAGCAGTTTACAACTTAGAACTCTTTTATCTTGTTTTGGGGACCAAGGTTACTGATCTTGCTTTGGTTAGTTAAATGGTGCTGAAGAGCTGCTGCTGACTATTTTTTTCCTCTGTGTTCAGGAGGACAAGGTCTTCTGTAAATAGAGAATTGCACCAAAGGTTGCACACAAATCACAGCATTCATTTGCTGAATGCTGGTTAGCCACTTAGGCTGAACGGGTAACATGAATGATAACTGAGCATAAGGATGCTCTTGTCCTCTTCTGTGATGTTTTGGTGACAGCAGTTGATTTACTGTTCTGTGAGAATGCAGCTGGTAGATAAAAAGCTTCTCCTGGAATAGCCCATCACATTTCAGCACTTAAGTTAATTGTAAGCACAACGGGGAAATAAAAAAATTAACGGTCCAGTCCATAGCTATCTACAGTGCATTTCAAGCCTTGGCAGAATTGCAAGTGCTCTTACGTACCTAGCAGTGAGAAATGTTTTCATAAATGCCACCAGCTGGAGATAAGGGTTCACAACTCCAAAATGGGCTGTAACTCCAAAATAGCAAATCTATCTATCTCAGGGTTTTATGCTCCTGCCATCATCCTGGCCTTTCCTATGTTGCCTGCCTTTCTCAACAAAATTTCTAAAAACAGGCAAGCTTAGTGGGCCTCATTCGATTTCTGGCATATCTCCCCTTCCAGATCTAAATGTCTGCTCTGGAGACTGCTTATTTTATTAACTGATAATTTTAAAGATAATTTGTTTCAGGATCTTTGACTTCTTTTTCCCTGCCTAGATTTTGAAAGTGCCAGTGTTGTGCAGTATATGGGTGTTTGTTCCCTTGGCAGAAGCCCACTGAACCTGTTTTCCTCCCTTGAATGGTGCAGAGTTGCATCCTTTATTTTCTCTGGAGAGCCTGTCCCTGCAGTCTGGGAAAGGGCACCCAGGGTTCCACAGAGAATGCCAGGTTGTTTGTACCAAGTGGGATAAGCAGATTAGTATAAACCCACTGACCATCTTTGAAACTGAGAAAAGTGAATTGGTCTTGAAAAAAAGCAGTGTGAGACTACATGCATTTTTGCTCCATGTGCTCCAAACCTGAATGGGTTGAACAAAGTGCATTTAACACATGTGGGAGTTGTCGTGTGTGTGTGTAGATGTGACTTCTTGAAATCAGTCTGCAGCAAAAGCATTCCTGGGATAGGCTTTCTGGTGAGGTGGGCAGGCTTTCAGCTACCTGACAGCTGGAGCTCAGAGGGTGTTGTAGCACAGCACTGCCTAGTCCTAGTGATGACTACAGGAATGTCCAGGGTTATCACCACATTAATCTGTTCTGCTTGTCTATACCTCTTACAAATTAAGTGCCCTGCAAGCTGTGCACATAGAGATCATACATCTCCCTTGTTACTTGCCACTGTCCTTGTTTGCAGCCTTACTGCTTCTTAAAGTAGCTGCTGATTCTTGGAAATGACTGTCCTGTGAGAGCTTGGAATGGGCACTGTTTTGTACATGTACAGTTGCTTCTTGGTGGAGCTGGATAATATTTTTGGCTTTAAGATGTTTCAGAAAGCTGAGCGATTTTCAGATTGGTTGGATCGGTGTGTGTTTTGCCACCATTAAATAGGGTTGAACACCTAAGGCTTCTAATGGCTTGTGGGTTTAAAACATTTCTGGAGCAGATAACTCTTGTCCCAAAATAGGACGCCATTTCTGCTCGCAGAGTTCAGAGAACAACAGTAATTTTCTGAGTGAGCTTATAAATTATTTACCTTTAGAAGAGTCACCTGTGGGCAGAGGAGAAAGACTGTAACCAAACCCTCACACTCCATGGATAGAAACTGCTGCCTTTGTAGACTTGCTCCTTTAAAGATCACAGATCCCTGTGAGATCATTGAACAAACATCTGAGCTACTATATATCATCGGAGCCTGACAGACTGGCTCTATGCTGAGGTGAGAAAAGGGGGTGTGAAATGTCCCTCCTTGATGTTGCTAAGTATAATAATAATAATGATGGTCTTTTATGTACGATCAAAACCTTTTGCCTTGTGTAGAGAAGTGGTGAGGCCTGGATTTCGATACCATTCACGTGCAGATGTATGAAAGCAGTCCCCAGGAAGGATTTGGGACATGGAGAGTTAGACTTTCCTCATGTTTGGCTGGGCACAGAGCAGTTCACTGGACACAGCAGGGCTACCAGAAGTGACTGGTAGGGACAAGGGATAAGCTAGCAGGCAGAGACAGTTTGCTTCCAAGCTCCTGGAAGCAGTGTCCTGGCTAATACTCAGTGAGCTGAGTGGAGGGAGATCAGCAAACACAAACTAGAAAGTGTCAGAGTAAACCGGGTGGGAACTGTTTGCAGGGACCCCTGCACCAACCTTCACAGTGGAGAGCCAGGTAAGGCACTTCCTCTCCTTTTTTCCTGACTCACTCATCTTTGCTCTATTCTGCTCAACCTTGTCCGTGTGTCCAGCTCCAGACACTAAACAAGACCCCTGTGAGTTCCATCAGCTTTAGATTCTCCACAGCACAACTGAGCGTGTGCTCATGTCCCATTGTTACCCTGGAGCTCGTGGGCAGTTGCTCCCACATCTGCAGGCTGACCAGTGACCACCCCCCAGTGACCTCTTACAGTCTTACTGCCCAGCAGTGTTGGCACATCCTGCGTCAGTGGCATCCTGTTTCATGCCTCAGAGGAGAAATTTGCCCTTGTTTTCTTTCATTTAATCTTTTTGTCGGGCTGAACTTTTTACCATTGGAAAATTATCCTTCTTCCAGGAAATCTTCCCATACTCAGGGCAGAAAAGATGATGCCTTCTGCTCTGGGAATGACAGGTATGTGAGCTGGTGGGGGCTGTCATACAGGTTCACACTCTCAGCTCACAGCACAAGAGGGCCATGGGTCCTTCACCGCATGTAGTACAAGCTGCAGCTGCTGAATGCAGGAGATCTGGGGTACCGGAGCAGGATTGGCAATGTGCTGTGAGTCTTATATGTATGTGGCATGATTACACTTGAATCTCCAGCCCACATCTTTGTCTTTCCCATCAGACCCACTCCACATCCTCTGAATCCATATATATGTGCTGTACACGCAGCATTTCTTGGGAATCTGAGTTGTGAAACTATCATAGCAACATCCTCCTCCTCTTTGTCTTAGCATTCATGAGCATGGAATTAATAGTCATGGCTTGATCCGCGTGGGGGTGAGGAATGGTACTAAAGCATCAGCACTGCATTTAGCTCCAGGATAGCTGCAAAGGTAGGGTAGTGTTGGGTCAGAGAAAAGCTCCGTGCTGCTGCTAGACCTGGATGGGTGCTTTCCTGGAAGCCGGTGTGAACAGCAGCTGCTTCCAGCATGTGTGTGTAACATTGGCAGCCTTCGTGGAGCCTCTCTCTGAACTTGGCTCCTGCAGACAGTGAAAGAGGAAAGGGAGAAGGAGATCAGTGCAGCTGGGGTTTGGGCAGAGTCTGTTGGGAAATGTGGCAGCTGTGTGTGTGTGTTTTTATTCAACTTCTAATTATTTAGTTATGTTCTTTGTCTGTGGTGCTTCTGGGGATTAATTTCAACAAAGACTCCAGCCTGCATCAGCAACTTTAAAGTTACTCTGTGAGAAGTGTGATGGCACTTGGAAAAAAAAATCTTTTTCCATATTAATTAGAAGTTACTACTGTAAAATTGATGTCAATTATCCAGCACTTTATTATGGAGAGGCAATAGCCTCTTTGTAGTCCAGGTGTCAGCAGCCTTTTCATTACAATGAGAAATGTTGTTATTCAGTTGAATTCATGAGGAGAAACACTCAGGGACTGTGAGTTGTTGTGGAGATTAGGGAGGGAGAAAAAGGGGAAGATTTGTACTAAACCTGGAATAAACAAGCCAGTTTGAGGACTGCGATGTAAAACGTACATTTCTACCGAGCTGAGGGGACAGACTGCTGAGTTTGCTTGTGGTGTTTTGGGCTTTGCCCAGGTTTGGGAGGTGGGACTGGCAGAATTCGCTGTGTGTGGTACACAGGCAGGGACGGGCACTCCACCACCTCTGCAGGGAGGACAGAAGGTATGTTTGGCTGCCTTTGGTCCCTGTGCCATATTGTGCAGTAACACTGATGAGAGGTTGGCATTACACACCCCATAGACTGGCTGCTCCATCCTCTGGCATGGGACAGATGAGACAGAGCCCCTGTCTTTTCCATCCTCTGTGGGCTTGCTGGTCCTGGCCTGGAGAGCCTCCCCCATCCCAGGCGTGAGAGCAGCAGAGGGGTGCAAGTGCATTTTAACCCGGGCATTGTTGGGGTGGTTTTTTGCCTTTTGCTTGATGTGAGAGCATTCAATCAGTGCTATTCCAACTGCTCCTGTGTCATGGTAGTTAATGACTGTCTTATGGGCACAGAGAGGCTTTAGTGAGGTACTGGTGATGCTGACTGATTGCATTCTTGTGCTTTCCTGTGCTGATTAAAAAGACAGTGTAGAGACCTTGATTTGTTCTTGCTTCTGCTTTTCCTTTTATTTTTCTGTCATTACCTGTGCATGCTTCCTGGAATCTACCCACTGCCAGGTCCTTTGCTGAGTGCTGTGAATTGCTGGTGCTCTCTAATTTTATGTTCCAGTAAGGCAGAGACTGCAGTTGCAGATGATGAAAGATTCTGCAGGTTAAAAAGTTACTAAGCAATGGAGCAAATTATGTCTGCCAGATAGATGGGCCCTAGTGCTGTGTGTTGCCCATTAGGTTTTATTGCTGGTGCAGCTCCCTCTGTGGCTTTGCTGCTAACAGTGGCTGTGTTCTCCTGGGCACCATGGGGATAAGAGACTGCTGCATGTGATCCCTCAGTTTCCTCAGGACAGGCTCTTCCAGAATGTCCGGTCTCTCCTGGGGGAATGCAGGATGTTGGCTCTTGTTGAGGATCAGTCAGAGGGAACACCTCCAGTGCAGTCAGGAAGAAGTCAGTGTGTAGTGACTGGTACAGCAAAACGATGGTCTGTTTTGAATGCTGAAAATTTCAGGGCAGGGACAGTTGGTTCTGGGGGAAATGGTTTCAGAGCTCGTGTCCGCAAGAGGCCACTGACCCAGACAGCCAAGGTTGTCCATCCAGTTTGCAGTGAGCTGGTGGATGGAGCAAAGTAAGGAACCACAAACTCTGTGAAATAATCTTGTTCCTCTGGGTGCAGTGACCTGGCATGGCATGGGTGGGATGCTGCAGAGAGCTGAGCCTCACATCAGTCTCTCCTCTGGGATGGGGATGCCATGTTCCTGAGGGCATGCCTCTTCTCACAAGTTGTTGGAGTTGCTGGGGAAGGAGAGTTTTATGGGGTGTGGGCAGTTGTGGCTGCAGGAGGAAGCTGAAATCTGAATGCCACAGAAAGCATTTGCTGTTCAGAGCAGCTCCTGAAAAGTTGTTTTGGGGACATGCATGCAGGGACCTGAATTGCTAGCATTTCTCTGGAACTTCTGGAAAGCAGTCAGTGAGTGAGTGGTGGGGCAGGGGATTAATTTGATGGCAGATTGTCTTTAAATTACAGTAGTGCAGCTCCACTGAGTTCTAGTTTGTTGCAGTGGAATAAATGAGCAAATGTAGCCTCTGGGGCTGATACAGGTAACTTGCAAGAAGGGAATTCATCAGCCTTCACTCTTCTTGTATTGACTGTGTCTGAGTTGCTCGCTTCCGTCATATTGCTTTTTTAAGACGCTGATCCCCCTAAGGTAACCTACAAAAAGAGTTTTAGATTGTAACTCCATTAGGGTTTTTTTTCCACTGTAAAGATCTGGTAAACCATTCAAAAAAAAAAAAAAAGCTTCCCCTGCATGTTTATCCTTGCAATCTGAGGGACGTCACGTCAAGCTCCTCAGAGATCGTCTACAATCCGATTTCCTCTGTCCTTGCCTGAAAACTGGTGTTTTTCTAGCTTCTTGTGAGATTGTAAAAATCTAAATGACTACTTAAAATCAGTTTGGAAGAGTCCAGCCAGAAGTCCCTTCCTTTAAGTTATTCATTCTTGACCATCTTGGAATTCATGTTTTCTAGACAAGAGGCTTCTAAGAAGAATGCATTGAACAAGACCTTGAAGGAGAAATGCTTTGATCTCAAAATTAAATTGCTCTAGTTCCTTTGTTTCTGACTGAAAGGTGTTTTTAAGGAAAAAGGCTGTTCTTCCTGCAGTAGTTTTCCTGAGCAAAAGTCAAAGCAATGTGTAAGAAGGGGAAAGGATGCTAACACACAGTCTTCTGTTACACAGAGGATGTGAGTTTTTTGTCATCTGTGTAGGATGTTGATGCCTTTTAAACCTTCATGTTAGATACTCTTAATACCTTCTGCTACTCTTTGACCTGTCCTCTGTCTTGCAGCTGCATCTTAAAGAGCAGATGAAATCGTCTCAAGGATGGCAGGTCTTAATCTCAGTAATAGTTTCTATCCATTACAAGGTATGAAGTTGAAATGATCTGTGAGTGGGTTCATCTCAGATCCCACATAGCATTTTTTTCTCAGCAGGAGCAAGAAAAGGAAATTATCAGGCAGTGGGGAGAAGCTGTTTATTTTTAACTTACCCTTTCTTTTTAAGTTCTATTTCATAATTAAAGGAGATGAGAAGTGGAAGCCAATGAAATACGTAGCTAAAGGGATAAGCTGATCTCAAGTTCACTGCAGAGATTATGATAAGTAACAGACTAGAGACTTCGGGGCCTCTTTTTCCTTCCCTGTCCTCATACTAAAGTATCAAACTGAGTTTTTAGCTGCCTTTCAAAGGTGTTGCCAGAGGGCAGATTTAGAACTCTGGTTACAGAGCTCACTGATGCCCTCAGAGTTTACTTCTCTTCACCGTAGTTTGAGGATGCCTCTCTTGAGTATCTGAAGAGATCTCTACTCAGAGCTAGCAAGGAGCAATCCTGATTCTTCCTGAAGAAACATGTGCATCCATTGACTGATCACACCAGTGTGGCATTGTGCATGCCTGTGTGTATGGGAATACAAGGAGAGTGAAGAGGAGCCCAAGGGAGGGTTCCTAGAGAGTGGGGTAGCCCTGAATAAAATGCCTTTGCTCTTGAGTTACTGCTGGAGAAGCCTGTTCAACTCCTCACCTTTCAAACCAGGTTCTTCCCCTGCAGCTTATTAATCTTGGTCAATTTTGCTTCCTCCAATTGACAGGAGCAAGCTGTGAGAGCTTTATTGCTCAAAGAAGGTGCATTATGCTATTATACTCCCTCCCTAGTGGATAGTTATTCCTGTGCCCAGGTGGCTTTCTTTCATCACTGCACTTGGCTCTGCAATACTTCTTGCAGCTTCTGCACACAGGAACAAGAAGGGCAGGCTGAATTTGGAGATGGCTGTCATTGCAGGGGTTTCTTTCTCTCTCTCAGTGGAACTGACAAACAAAACAGCATTAGGAAATGAGTCCTGGAGAGGAGACTGTGAGCCTTTGCAACAGCCGGACACTGGCAGGCTGTTCTTAAATAACCTTGCAGAGTCAGAATCAATGCGGTTGGAAAAGGCCTCTGAGACCTTCAAATCCAAATGCTTATTCATATCCTTAGCTTGCCTCTGCAATGCTGGAGGACTGCTGAGCTGCAGAGACTGCTGTGTGACCATCTCACCTGGGAACCACTTTTGGAACCTCTTTTTGAGGTTCCAGTCCTCATTTGGATGACTCCCTGTGGCTTCTGCCACCTCAGGCCCTGGAGTGTCTCTGTACACCACTGCCACATACTGAGTTTGGGGGGAACTCAAGCCTTTGAAGGAACCCTAAGCAAGTTTAGATTTCTTGGAATAAAGGATGTAAGGACAAGATTCAGTCCTGTAAAGGGCAGGAGCTGCCAGCTGCCTAAAGGGGTGGTTGAGAGTAGTGTTTACATTGTTGGGAGTACAAGAGGAGAAGTGCAAGGGCTCCTTGTTGTTCTGGTCACTGTTGTCTTAAATCCTCTGCAGTGCCCTTCTTAGGATCTTTTCTGAGTTGTGATGCCTTGGAGCAGAGTCCTCTTCATTTGCAGTACTCCTGGGTGAGGCTTGTCATGAGCAGGGGCTACTGTAGTGCAAACCTCAGATGTTGATACTCTGTTAAGCTCTCAGAACAAGCGGCAACAGCCTAAGAAAAAAGCTCTTGTGTTTCAGGCATATGTTTGCCCAGGAGTGCTGAGCTCTATGGTTCCTAGTAGGAAGATTATTGTCACTAACCATCTCACAAATGCTTTGAGGAATATGTTAGTCCATGCAATGCTTTAAAGCTAAAAATCATTGTGGGAGTCCCTCTTGGTGTTCCCAAGTTAAGAAAATGAATAGTTCAATAGGACAGAGATGTGTAACTATGAATTTGCAACTATAGTCCAACCCTGGGAGCCGAGTAGGGCAGTAATAAAAGCTGGAAGTGCTTTGGTTGCAGTGAAGGCCGATAGTGAAGTATCTCCTGGGCAGGAAGACCTGGATTTGTGTCTTAATTTGTTTCTAAAAGCAGAGTCCTCACCAAGGCTGGTCTTCTCTTAGTGCCTGTCAGAAGCGTGTTCCCTTCAGGAGAGACGTGCAGTGCTCTGTATGGAAGCTGACCTGAACAGCTGTAGAAGCTGGTGATTTAGCAGGCTGTGAATGGTGATTCACAAGCCAGGAGGGAAGTGTGCTGGCAAAACTAACCTTGGAAGGACTGTGGGGTTGGGCAAACAGTGTTTGTACAGTGCCTACTGTGTCGTATCTGGGTGTACACGTGGTAGTTAGCTTCTTGATTTATTAATGTGTCTACTTCTGATAACAAAAAGCTCCTGCTGTCATGGATGTAGGTTACATCTACCATTCTCATGAATGGAGAAATTCTGTCAATTTCAGGACTGTTCCTTGCTGGCATTTGGAAGACTTTAGTGCCCACCTCCGTGTTGTTAGTCATGAGCCAAATATTGGCTGTTAAAGCCATCTATGTTGTGAAAACAGGTGCCAGAGCTGTGATCTGTCTCAGCCTTGCTCCTCCTGTGCTGAGGCGTCCTTGGATACTGATTCCTGTGTTGTGTTTGGCTGTCTCTGGCAGGTTTTGGAAGTGGTACGGTCCAACTATGACACGCTGACCCTGAAGCTGCAGGACGGACTGGACCAGTACGAGCGCTACTCAGAGCAGCATAAGGAGGCTGCCTTCTTCAAAGAGCTGGTAAGCTACCTTGACTCTGCACAGTCAACAGCCCTCTTCCAGAGCCTTTGCCTATGGCCTGGGCAGTGGCATTTGGGGTATAGCTGAGCAGCCCTTGGACTGCCTTCAAAGACAGGGCAGGAGCAGGATCTGGACAGACACTGCGAATCTTAACAGATCTGAGAGCTCCCTGGAGCTCCCTGCATGGCTGAAGAACCTCCAGGCTGCTTAGGCCAGTACTGGTCAGACAGTCTCTATCCCTTTTGCCATGGGGACTTGCTGTGCTTTGTAGCGGTAAATTTGTATGAGGAGAAGCTGACTGAGCTGACTGCTCCCACCTGGGGTTTATCACACAGAGCAACTTTGCTTTTTTGGTGTTAAGGGGACCATGGAGTTTGGGACTGAGCAGAGCATGTGATGGTGGTGAAACAAATTCCTGCTCATTGCTTTCCTCCATTGCTCACAAAACAGGGTTCCTAAGCAGAGAAATTGAAGGCATTCTCTAGAAATGTCTCCATCTGCAAGAGGAGAAGACTGATGGTAGGAATCCCTACAAAAATTAAAGAGCAAAGACAAAAATGAGTCTAAGTAATTCAAGTTGGTAGTTATAATTCTTCAGCAAGCCAGCTTGCTTCCCCTGCTGCAGAGAGCCCTGATGGAACTTTCCTTGTCCAGCAGCCACATGAGCATGGAGGCAGTGTTTTTGTAGTGGCTGGTGTCTGAGGGAAGCCTCACTCTTGAAGCATTACAGCTTCAGCAGCGGGAGGGATCTCTAACTTTGGCAGCCTTCTCCATGAGTCTGAGAACTGATTCTTTCTCCCAGCTCTGTCCCTGCTGATTGATGAGTAATTGATGCCTGCCCACTCTGTCACGAGTCTCCTTGAGTTTGGGCATGTTGTGCATCCTGCTTGTCTGCTCTGCTCCAGGGCAGGCACCCGAATTGGTTTTGTTACCTTTTACAGAATGCTTTTAACTCTCTTTTGGGGTCATTCCAGCCCTGACATTGGGTAGTAAATGTAATTGCAAACCCACTTGTAATTTCTTCTGTGCTATTTTTCTGTCTTCTTTTGTGCCTGTTTTTGTCTCTCTGGCCTGCTGTTTGATACAGCTTTCCTGGAATACATGCAAAGAAATTTGGCCATAGCCTTCCTGTGACACAGTCTTCTTCTATTACTGTACCCTGGAAATAAAACACATTCCTGTTTCTGTTGTCATCTGTTCTGTCCCAAGGGCTCCCACCCTCAGCCAGCATCTCCTTCCCCAGCCTTTTGGCCACATGACTGCTCTGCCTCCTGCATGTCCCACTTTCCGCTGGCCTGGCAGAAGCTCAGGCTGATCATGCCAATTGATAAAAATGACATTCGCAGTCCTATGATCATCAGAGCCACAAAACACTTCAGTGAAAATTATTTTCTTCCTCGACCAATTTCCTTTTTTTTTTTTCCAAATCCCAATTTTGTATCATTTAAGAATCTGTTTATCATAACCAGCGCATCAACTCCCTTCTGAAAATTGTCCATCCAGGTACCCCTGGGACCCTCTCCTCAAGAGCATATGAAAGCCTGAATAATTACTGTATAAATGTGCTGATTTGACCCAGTTGTGAATCTGTTTAATCCACATCTCTAGATGCCCTGAGAATTGGGACCCTATTAAATGTTCTTTACTCACAGCTACAGAAAATCCCCTGCATTCCATTAAGCCGTTCCCTCAACACAGCGGGAAATGAACCTGATACGTTATGATTTGTCTTCAGCAAATCCAGTTGGCCTCCCGGCCTCCTCGCTCTGTTTTTCTCTAGGTGCACAGTAACTGATGGCTTTATTAATTGTTCAAACAACTCATCAAAAGGGCCCTAATCTGCCCTGTCCTCCCCATAGCCTCTTCAAACCAGGTACTTGCTTTCTTTTTGTGAAGCTTCTGAGTATTTACTTCAGCTTCTGCTGCTGGTCTGATGTTGGAATCAATGCGCTAACCCAGTGCTTTGTGTTTAACCTCTGATGTTTGCAGGATTTCATGGAAGGGGCAGAGGGAAGTTGCTGCTGTTCTCTTTGTGGGCTGTACCAAAGGAACTACAGGTTTCTAAATTCACATCGATCCTATCAGGTCTTCCTGGACAGGATATGTTTGCAAATAATTCTTTCCAGATTCTACCAGGTTTTCTTATCACTATCTGTGAATGCATCAAAGCAAACCCTTCTTGGGTGGGGAATGACACACAGGAGCCATTTTCCTTTTCAGCTACCTTTTTATCTCTCTTTGCTCCCATTAAGTAGGTGAGCAGCAGCTTCCCCAAGCCATTCTCTGGGCTCCTTTATGCTTAGAAATCTTGTTCTCACTCTTTTGACCTGCTTTGCTAATGCACTCCTGCACTTCTCTTGCTTTGCCTCAGTGCTGCTCTTTCTTGCTAATCCCAAAGAAAAATCTGCTTTCGTCTCCTGTTCCTTTTACAAAGAGGTTTTCAAAGGCTGTGATACTGCAGCCACATTGTGGCGGAAGGTGATGTGCAGATTGTTTTATCAATTGGGTTTTTTGGCATGTTGTGCTGCCTTTGAGGGGCTAAAGGAAGGAAGTTAGGAAGTTTTCTAACACTTTTTATTTCTTTTCCTTTGAAGCCTCAGGGATGCCATTTGAGGTCTGTGCTGCTTTGATAGAATGAATGGTTTGGATGTTAGCTTTTGGTCCCTCACATTGCAGCTGGAAGACTGTGAGGAAAGAGATTTCAGCATCTTTCCAAAACATTCACTGTCTTTGCAGTTGGATAGGTTTCATCAGTCTCAACATAGTCTGATTAGGGATTGATTTCTACAGGGGAGATTATTTTAATTTGACTTTTAATTAAGTGTAGTAGGCAGTGTAAACCTTCTTCCCATTGTACAAATAATTTAAGGGCTGCTTGTTGATTAGAAATAGGTTTAATTGATGAGACCTGCTGTGAAATAGGAGTGTCAGTATAACCTTGCACACTTCCAGCTCTAATGACACAAAACTAGAACTGAATCATGTTTTTCCCCCATGGTTAATGTGATTGTTTCATCCATTCTTTCATTTGCTCATCCTTCTCCAGATGATGTCAGCATTTCATGCATTTCCCATTTCTTCAAAGTTTGTGGTCTAATAGTAAGAAAACAATTTAAAAGCTGTTCTGGCCCTAATGCTTTACGATACTCCATACAGAAGCAAGCGAGGACGTGTGCTCTGCTTGTACTTCCTGGCAGAATGAATGTTAAAGCTCTAACCTTAATTTCTGTGGTTTTGGGGCCTTTGTGTAAGCCAGTCTGGAGTGATCTGGCGAATTCCAGGCTGGCAGCCAGGCCTGGACTGCCCACTGCACCATGAGCTAGGAGTAGTTCTGGGGTGTATTCTCATGGAGCAGCTTAGGTGGACTACAGGAAGCTTCTGAAGTTTATCCATGTTGCAGACTGACACTTCCCTGTGCCACTGTCTGGTCTTCCAACTCCAAAAGGAGATGAGCTCTGGCTCCCTGTGCTGAGCCCTGGTGCTGGAAATAACTTGATTTAACGCTAATTTGAGCTATTCTTACCTTTTAAGCGGGTTGGCTCAGGCTGCCTGATTTCTCCCAGGAGAAGAAATGCTGGGCAGAGATTTGTATAAATGTCACTCTTGTGTGTTATTGTGCCCGCTCTTTTCCCCAGCTTGTGTTAAGGCAGATCTACATCCATCTAGACTGCTCTTGACCAAAGTTTGTGTCTAAAGCGCCCCTTGAAACCTGAAGCTGTCTTTAAATGAAACCAGCTCCATGGTAGCTCCAGGTGAGCTACTCCACAGCTTCACAGCCCATAGGTTTTAAAAGTATTTCCTCTTTTCCTGTGTAAATCTTCTTTGTCTTAAATTAGGCTGAGTATTTCTTGCCCCCATCTCTGGGGAGCCAGATAAATATTACTCACTGTTCTCTTTCTGACCTCATTTTACATAATGGAGTGTGTTTGCTCTATTCCTCCTTCTCTTTGCAAACTAATCAGGCTAATTAATTTCTTGTGCTCTACCCTATAGCTACAATTTCTGCCAAGCCCTGTGTTCTCATTGTGCCATTCCAGCCTCCCTTTCTGGGCTTTCAGAGACTCCTTCTTGGACATCTTGATGTGTATGCAAGCTGGGAATGTTCTACTGCTGGTGCCTGGCCCTTGGCAGCAGTCCCTGAGGCCAGGAGCTCATTCCTGCTTGTTGAAACTTTCTGTTGCTGGGACCCACAGAAATGCCTCTAGTCAGAGTAAGGATAGTCAGCTTACACTACTTGTAGCCTCTTCCCCTTTTCTTCAGGCAGTCACATTCCCCAGGGCAGAGGACTCCCTACAGCTTGTTACCCACGTTCTTTCCTTCTTGTAGGAACTGACTGAATCACTGGTGTGGGAGCACTTGGTAGGATTGGGACCAAATTCTGTCAGTGGAACTCCTGTCTCCTGGCAGCAAGACAGCCCAGTGCCAACCAGTGTTCTGGAGACCATTTGCAGGGATGTTTAACACAGGTTACAGCCTATGGTTGTCTTCCAAGACGTGGTCCCAAACTATTTGAGGACAGAGTAAGTCAAAAGACACCTAAAGAAGAAAGGTGAGGAGGTGCTCAAAGGGAGCAAAGATGCTTGGGGTCTTTGCCAAGCACCATGATGGAGAACTTGTGATTTCTGCAGATGACATAAAACTAAGTCCTTTGTCTTTAAGGGTAGATGTCTTTGCTGGCATGCTCAGTTTGTTAGGGTCTGTGCAATGGGGCTCACTGCAGTTCCTTTCACAGCTTTCCCTGTTAACCTTCCAAGTTTTGATTTCCTTCCCTCTCTTGCATATTCTGCCCTTTGGGTAGCTTTCTGCCCTTTCCCTCTTTTTTTCTCACCAGGGCAGCAAGGGAGACCCTCGGCAGTATGCATATATATGTGCTCTTCCAGCCCCCAGTGTTGGATTCCTCATTATGCATCTATATAATTCTTCCCCCAGTGCTTTTATAAAGCACAAAACACTAACCAGGTCAGCAACAACCTTATTATCACAGGCTCCGAGTCTCTGGGAACTGTAATCCTGTTGTTTGGATGAGCTTGTGTCAGTTTTGCTTTCTGTCACTGCTGCACAGTCGCTGACACAGATGATGTTTGACTTTGTTTTCTCGTTGCCAAGTGCAGCTGAGACTGAGCCCAGTCTGGGGCCTGCATGTTTGGCCAGCGAGTCTGCAGGCACGAAGGGGGAAGGGAAGCTGCTGTCAACAGGGCTGCCCAGCTCTTCTTCGTGCTCTGTGGGTGACCAGAAGTCTGGGTGTCATTGAGGGGTAAAGGTATCTCTTCTTCAGAGACAGTCAGTGAGCCAGCTACACATGCATGGCACTCGGAGTACACACAGCTGGCTCTGAACCTGGGGGTTTCTGCCAGCCTGGGTGATAATTTGTGTTTACAGGACAGTGGCATGGCCTCTGTCCTTTCCTTCTGTCGGTATCTGTGGCTGTGGGTTCTGAAGCAGGACAGAGGCCACGGCACTGTGTTAATCCAGGAAATGCTGGCTGGCACTTCAGCGAGCACTGATAGAATATTCTTTTCAAGCTGCAAACTGGGAGTGCTCACATCCCCTCTTTGCCCCACAACAGGAAACACATCATAGCTTGTGCATCCACATAGAGCATCTTCTCCCATCCCTGTCTCCTTGGGAATTTACTCTCCTTGCTGGGATGTCACTGTAGACGTTCCTGTTTTTCCAAGAAACGGCTGAACCTCAGCATTTCCTTGCTAGGCTGGAGTCTCAGTGAGAGCTTGGTGCAGCAATTTCTGTGGAGCTGTAAATGCAAAACAGCTTCATGCTGAGTGTGGAGGTCAACAGTGTCAAAACTACCAGGCTCATGAGGAGCCAGGAAGAGTCCCGTGGCTAAAACATCTCGTTTTGTTTCTGTCAGGTTCGGTCCATCAGCATCAATGTGAGGAAGAACCTTGCTTTCAACACGCTGAGCCAGGAGCTGCTGCTGAAGGAATTCTCTACGATCTCTTGAAGGGGGATGCTGCCGCTGCGCTGGCTGAGCAGAGATGGATGGGCCCGTGTGGGCAGGGACACTCCAGCTCTGCAGCCGGTCACCCCTTGCCTCCTGCCTGCAGAAGGGACTGTGTTTCTTTTAGGGGAATGCCTTGCTGCTGTGTGTTTGATCCCAAAAGAATGTGTTTCAACAGAACTCGGGCTGCGGAGAGGTGATTGGCATGTTGAGGAGGAGGCAATTTTTTAAGATGCCATGGGAGTGGGCAGCCGTTCCTGTGACGTAGCAATGGGAGATTCCCTCCACAGCCTCAGGGAAGATGCACTGGAAACCTTTGTAGCAGAGCTGGGGAGAGCTCACAAATGAAATAATAAAACCAGCCCAGCTGTGTGAAACTGTTCTGGGTAGAGGTTGCTCGCTTGCTCTATGGGGAAAGCTCTCTGATCCCAGGTGAAGGCTGTTCTTTTCCATCAGCCTGGGTCAACATGTCCTCCTGTAACGTAAGTCAAATCCACTGCCATCCCATTGGGAATGGCTTTAGATTATACAACAGTTTCCCCAAGGAGCAGGCCTTGCTCACTGCTGACTCCTGATGTCAGAAGGTGTCACTTCAACCAAGCCATCAGATCACTGGAGAAGGGGAAAGTTTGCCTCCAAGGCTGTTGGCATATGGAGTCCAGTGTGAGCCAGTATGCAAGAATATGGGTCATCAAACAGGGCACTTTGTTACCGGCGACCAGCTCTGCTTGGGGTCAACTGTTGCTTCCAGCAGCCCCAGCTCATCTGCTGTTTCTAATGTAGGGGGATGTTTTTAGATATTTAGTTTTCATGGGGCAGAGGACAGGCTGACTCCTCTCCACTCACCTTATTGCCCATCAGAGACTGCTTTGCGACAATCCTCCTCTTCCTCACAGGAATGTCTGCCTTGCACACGTTTGCAGGTGCCTGGTGACCTTCATGAATGAAGAAGTCTCCAGTTTTTCCCTTGTGTGTAGCACACAGTTAAAATGCATCTGGAGAAGTAGTGACTTCACTTTCTTGTTTGCCCTCCTGTCTTCACCAAGCAACTTACAGCCACGGTCTGCTGAGAGCTTCCTAAGGAAAAGCTCTGGGATGATGCTGTGGGGCACTGTCAGACCTTTCTGCTCCAGAGCCGGTATTTCAGAGGTGCCCAGGTCTGGCAGAGCCTGTTCAGAGTGCTGTCAGGCTCCCAGCTCAGGAATATGCAGCATAAGCACCCGTTCCACACCTGTTCCCTGCTCATGCATTTTCAGCTCCCAGCAGTGATGTTATGATGTTAGGATCTGGCCTGACTTGGTGGACTGAAGCAGAGAAGTTATTTACATCTGAGATTCATGAGTTTTTTTCCCCTCCCTAGAAAACAGGTTTTTTAAAAAAAGTGCCTAGTCCTGCTCTTAGCCTAGTAGGTTAGTGAGAGTAATGTGGAAGTCATGCTCATTTACTACCATTTTTAGGCAAGGTTTTTTCGTGCTAATGTGCATTAATTGTGTTAATGTTTCATCTTACCTGCTATGAGCATGGGAAACTGAAAGCTGTGTCCTTGGCCACCCGCTGGGCACAACACCAGATGAAGTCCCTATGTTTTCCTTGGGAGCACCGGCTTCTCTCAGCAGAAGATACTATTCCTCAGCAGGGAATTGTCTGGCTTTTAACAGCTAAGCATTTATTTGCTTTCTGCCATGCAAGTGTATGGAAATGTGTATGTGTCACAGGGACAGTGCTGAGGGGAGAGCAAGCAGGTTCCATAAAATCACTGCTTGAGGAACAGGCCAGGGCATGTAGAGGAGGCAACTTCTCTGGTGGAAAATGAAGAAGAGTTGTTTGCAGCACATGGTGCCTGTCTGGGGGGGGAGAAGGGGGGATCTCACCTCTGAGGAGGGAGTTCCTTCTCAAGGGGACTTGAGGTGCAGCCCCAGCATTGTGACTGTCAGAACATTGAGTCATCCAGCTGTCCCCATGCCTCCTGTTCTCTGGTCCCACTTAGGCTGAGCCTAGACACATACGTGAGGGAGTTTGGGATGAGTCTGCTTCTGAATCGGTAACCTCTGCAATTTTCAGCTTCTCACTCTGGGCTCAGCTGTCAGAAGTCTTGTCTCCCTGAGGATACTCCCTTGCTGGGATGATCGTAGAAGCCCAGGCTGTGAGGGAGATCAGCTCCTGAGCCCAGCCCTCACCCAAGTCTGAGCTCGGGAGGACTCTGACACATGTCCTCTTGTCACACTGTCACTGAACCAAGCACTGTAAATGGATGTACATACAAACCTAGAGCTCAATAAATAGCAGAGCCCTGCCTGTCTGGAGTGTGCAGTGTTTGTCCTTCACAGGAGGGAGAATGGGGTGGTTATGGGGGTGGCCCTGTCATCATTTGGTGGCACACGGACTGCAGGAGGGCTATCACGGCCCTTGAGCTCTTCGTGCCTGTGCAGAGGGAGGTTGTGGTGCTGCACAGTGATGCTTTGTCCTTGGTCCAGTCTGTAGGTACCATCCAGTAGTCAGCATCCCTCTTCCTTTTATGTATCCCTGGGGCTGGCACTAAGGAAACCATGAGCAAGGCTTGAGAGGCCATAAGTGAGGGATGCAGGGACCTGCCTGTGTGTGGTGTGATGCTCTCTGCTGCTGGTGTCAGCAAACTCCTGCTCACAGATTCTGCTGCACATTTGCCTGCTTTGTTAAACACCCTACTACTATCTGTGTTTTGAGGCCAGCTTGAACTGAGCAGAAAGTCATTTAAGTCTTAATGTTCAGCTTCAGGACGCGTCTGACGGCATCAAACTTTTCCCGTATCTGATCTGAGCAGGTGAGTGTATTTTGTTATATCTAATTCATAACTCTGTCTGTTATTGGAAGAGCTGTTTCTGAAGCTTGGGGAGTGTAGGGAGAAATCAGATTGTGGGCTTTAAATTATGCAGAAGCTGCAGGGAGACAAATATTTCACAAAATAATGACCAAATCCTGCAAGACAATTGAATTTGAGCTAAACTTTGGAGGGAGTTCCTACAAACTGTTTTGTAAGTGCCACTGTGATTTTTGGTCTCTTTTTCCTTATCTCTTACAGGTCCCACTTTTCATGCAGACTCAAGCTCCTCAGGAACTGAGTCTTTGCACGGGCTGGCAGCTCTGTGTGATGTTATGTCTATTCTTTGGGACTGCCAGGAGCAGGTAGTAGCAAACTCCTGATCATGTGCAGCAGCCAGAGGGTAGGGTGCACCTTTTCTCACCTGCTGTATTTGGTTTGCAAACCTCTTTATCCTCTTCCTTGTCATGGCTGTTGCCTGCTGTGATCCTGCATCCACAGCCCAGGGGCCATTCCTCTGCAGGATCAAGCTGCCTTCCATGTGAGCATGTCCTGGTGTCTCTTGTGGGGTGCTGTTCTCTTCCTGCTTGAAGAGTTTGACACTCCCTGCTCTGGGGTCCTGCAGACTGTTGCATGGTGGATACCAGGGGGTGAAGTCCCAGAAAGAGCCGTTTCCTAGACAGCACTTGCACGAGGGATCAACTCCAGTGTTCTCCACCTGCTTCCCCACGTTTCCCTCCCAGGGTGGAACTGCTCTCTTTCCTCACTCCCACTCTGGTACAGAGCAGGCAGAGGGAGTGGCTGTTCCCCTGCCAAGTCACAGCTGCCACTGTGTGTATTGGGATGGTGTGTGGCCAGCAGTTCGTGGTAAGATTTACAGTGGACTCTTGGCACTCAAAAGCAGCTCTTGGTGTCAGCACTGATGCCTTTTGGATATTTGTTCTCATCTCCTGTTGGGGCTCTGTTTTCCCATTTGGTACTTACTGGGATGAGCACATCATGCTGGACAGAACTATGTTCCTGTGGAGGTGATGGGTTTTTTTGGCAGATGAGCCATTGCAGTAACCTCAAAGGAAAGAGGTAAAGCCCAGCTTTGGGAAACGTAGAAGTCCAGAGGGGCCAGGATAAGATCTGCTTTTCCCCTGGTGTCAACTTTGCCTTTGATGATGCTTTCATGGGAACGGCAGAAAGAAAAGTAAGTGGTAAACAGAAGTCTGGACCAGGGAAGGGCTGTTGCAAGGCCTGTGGAACCTGGAGGGCCTTGGGGCTGCTAAGAGTCCTTCGTGCTGGCCAGAGTTCTGGTTCTCCACGCTACAGCACAGTGTGGTTGTGCCCAGGTGGGCACTGATGGAGCAGGAGTGATCCCAAATACAGGCAGCGATAGGTGTGATAGGTAGGTGATAGGCAGCACCCTCGAGGAAGCATTGCTCGGTGCCTTTGTCTCTCTAAAGCTTCTTTGGGCCACCTTGGCAGGTGCTCAGGGATGCAGAGCTCAGATGTGACCCAGCATGGCTGTTACCCCTCGGGGTTGTGACTGACTGCAAAGAGAGATGCTCAGGATGGGGCTTCCCCAGCCTCTGCCTTACAGCTGCCCACACATCACCGAGGACCAGCAGCTTGTGCCCAGAGGAGCCCCTGCTCTCCTGGACAGAATGGGGCTCCCCTGGAGCCCCCAGCATCTCAGCACATCCCAGAGGGCCAGAGCAAGCACAGGGTCTTGCGCTGCCCTTTCCCAGTTTGGCGGCTGCTGGAGCGCAGGCTGGGCCATGCTCTGCAGCCTCTGCTCTCCGTGCTGTCCCTCCAGGGCTAATTGAATCATGTGGCTGGAAATTGAATCCAATTGAATAGATTAAATGAGCCGGGCTTGCCGCTCACTGCAGCACAGCTCAGAGCCTTGCCAAACTGCTGCCAGAGGCTGGGAGCTCCCAGGAGTCCCGTGGGGGCAGGAAGGGGCTGAGGAGGCTGCTGGGAGATGGATACCCACTGCTCTGGGCTGCTTCTCCAGCTGTGCTGTGGCAGACGAGCCCTCAGCCACTTCTCAGTGATGCACAGCCTGGCTGTGTCCCAGGGCCCGCAGGTCACTCTGCTACAGGCGTACAGAGGTTGGGTTGGCTCGTTTCCCTTCTGAAGCAATTAATGACTAATTAGCTGGAGCTCCCCTGCTCCAGAGTTCAGCCAGGGCCCTCCCAGCAGTGCACAGGGGCCAGGATGCTTTAATGACCTGTGGCTGCTCAAGAGCTCCGGCCCCGTTGTTCCTCCAGCCTACAAGTGGAGCAAGCGGTGCTCCGGTAGCACCCACCTACAGCACCCCAGCCTCACACCCTGCTTTCGCCCCCTCTGCTGTAGCCATTGCCAGGCCAGGGGGATGAGATGGGATGGGACAGAATGGGATGGGCAGCTGGGAGCAGAGTGCTGAGACCACAGTCACAGGAGAGACATTCTCTCCCATGGAAGTGAGCTCAGGCACAGGGCCCTGCCCTGGCAGAGCAGGAGGACACGTGTCCGCAGTGCGGAGTCGCTCGTGACAGAGACACACATCTGTTCTCATAGCAGACCTGAGCTGCTGAAAGAGTCCCTGGTGTGGCATCCAGCGTGGCATAAATGAAGGTTGGAAATAGTATCTAGTTCCTCTTTAAATAAAAGCTGAGCCCACAGGCACTGAGCACACAAACATGAGATGCTTTGTAATGCTGGGAGGGCTCGTGAGACTCAGGGTATGTCCTGAGCACAGGAATGCTCCACTCTTCACTCCTCAGACCAAGTCTTTTCTTTGCACAGATTTTGTATCTGTAATGCAGAAGTGGCAGAGAAACATTCTAGGTGGACACGGAGCCCCCTGCAGCCCACCCAGCAAGTGAGACCATGCTGGGGAATCCTTCCTTGCTGGAGGCCTTAGCAGGGGCAGGTGACTGGCTTTCGAGGATACAAAGTGTGAGGCAAAGTCTTTTCTCCCTCCTGCACACCCAGATTTCTCACACCTGCTGGTTTGCATTTGACAGAGGAGCTTCCCTTCCTCCTGCAGTATTCCTGCTTGCAAGGCTCTCCCAGCAGCTTGCAGCATCATCTGTTCCTCCTCCAGCTTTGCAAGATTTTCAGCAGCCGAAATTCCCCCTGGGTCTGAATCTTACAGTGGCTCCCACCTGCCCATGTGTGTCTGCAGGGAGGGTTAGTGGAGATGGGAGCAGCCCTCCCCTGTGTCCATCCTGGTGACTTGCTGGTCTGCTGTAGCTGTTCCAAGATCCCAGAGACCCTCACACTCATCTCCCTGCAGAGACCAAGGAGCTTGTCTGGGTCTTGTGCCACCCAGATCCATTTCCTCTGCACATGTAGTACATATTGTGGTGTATTCCTGATTGAGGCCATTTGTCCTGCCTCAAGCCTTCCCCAGACACTTGTACAGCCGTGAACATCCCTGCTCCAGACTGGGGGCTTGTCTGGGTCCTGGCAGGGGAATAGCCCTGGTGCAAAGCTGCTCATCTCCATCTAAGGTGGTGTTTGCTGGTGTGTTTGCAAAGGGTGAAGCTTGTTTAAGGAGCTCCTGTTTCTGCCCTTTGCCTCTGGAACCAGACCTTGGGTGCTGCACTCCATGTCCCAGCCTGGGAGCTGCCTGGGAGCCCTCACTGCTGTGGAAGAAGATCTGTCCCTTGTCACTGAGTGTAAATCTGAGCCCAGAGATAGCAGGTGACTGCAGCCAAAATAGGATTAATGGCATCTGCTGGGAGCACATCCCAAGGACTGCTATTGATGACCATGGCTTTAAAATACTGTTAACAGTGGATAAAGCACCGTGATTTCGAGCACTCGACAATTACATCTGTGTTTGAAATTTCCTAAAGATAGGATCAGACTCCTGAGTCCGGCTCTCTGCTTTTTCGATAGAACTAATAAGAATGGAGATACGCAATTAGAGAGCATGCAGGCTGGTAGGGCAGATCAATGCCTTGTAGTTACCTAATGAAGTGTTAAATTACGTCTTTCCCTCTCTCCCTGTCCCCCAGTCACACCCAACCCAGGCTGTTTGCAGAAAGGAGAGGGCCTGGGGGAGACCTCCCTGCATTCCTTTGCCCCTGGGGTGCCGACCTCAGCACTCTTGCCTCCTCTCCAGGGTCTTCTTCTGTGGTTTGGGACTGTGTTTAATTTTGTGTTGAGCCCAGGTTTTCAGCAGGGGAGTGTGGGAACTTGTGCCCCCAGAGCTGGGGTGTCCCAGCAGGGAGCAGGAGGCATGGATGAGCCAAAGGAATCAGCCCCGTATTGCAGGGTGAGCGTCCTGGAGAGGAGCAGGGGTGGTTGTGGATGGGCTCAGCTCAGTCCAGCCTGGGTCTGGATGAGGCTTGGTGGCAGCCTAGCACAGCTCTGCCTCCAGGCAGGCTCTTCATCCAGTGCATTCCCAAACTCATCCCCTTCCCCAGTTGTGACAAGGCTGCACTGGCCCGATGCTGAGCTGGGGACAAACAAGGCTCCTGGACAGCATGGCCCTGCTCATGCTTTCCAACTCTTCTCAGCCTAAGAGTAATTTCTGGCTGCAGCTTCACTACCTGGGGAGCAGCAGTAATCCTGTGCAGATATCCCTTATCAAAGCATTGCTGTCTCTGACAGGGGGACAGTTAGGGCACGTGCCTTGTGCCCAGACCAATGTGAATGGGTGATTTCCATCATGACCAGCGTGCCTGAGTAGTCCTAGGGACACGCTGCCTCTGACATGCACACGGCCTGGGGTGCACCTCAGGGGGCAGCACCATTTGAGCCCCCAGCCTGCCGCCCTTCTTTGATTTCCTACCCATCCCACTCCTCTTCTGGCTGTGCCAAGCCCTGGTGCTGGTTTACATGGCTCTGTTTCTCTTGTGGCTCTCTGCTGCTGTCCCAGAGATGAATTTGGGGACCTGGGATGCATCCACAAGGCCCCTGCCCACCCCAGCAGGCTCAACCCATCCATCTGCCTGCCTTTCACACTTCCATGGCTCTGGGCTTTGGAGTATGGGCTTCATGGTTAGCTATGCCTGTGGAGCCTGTGCCATGTCTTGGCCAGCTAGGGCACAGCCCTTCCTCCCAGTTACCCCTTGTAACTGGGATCTGGATTCTCAGGAGCTGACAGAACTCTATCTTGTGGAAATAGTTAATCCAGTGACATCTTCAGCAGTGCAGACCAGCAGCCCTGCCTACAGACGGCTCCTGCCCATCCTGGACCTGCTGATTGCTTTTGTGGTGGACGTGGCCAGCAGCAGCTGGGCTGCACAAGGCATGCTTTGATTAAAGCCTCAGACACTGCTTAGGTGATTTTCCTCAGCCTGGCCTGGTCTTTCTGCATCTGCTGCACCTCCTGGTGAGACTGAGACGTGCCGCAAGGGATGCTCAGCATTCTGGGGTGACTTTGCCGCCGTGCCTGTCCCTGGCCAGACGTGTTCACCAAGGCATCTCTGAACCCAGTGCACCCACAGCAGGACGCCTGTCTGGGTCTGGACAAGAGGGCAGACACCAGACCCATTCCTGCTTTTACCACCCTGGCATCCTGCAGACCCCCAGCTTCCAGTGCCCAGAGGAACATTTAGGGGAGAATGTTGTATTTTTCCCAAGCAGAGAAAGGCTGAAAGGCTGTGAGTTCTGGCAGAATGCCCAGCCCTCGTGTCTGCTAAGGAAAGGAGCTGTAACCAGCGCTCAAGTGAGTTGTGTCCCCCTTTTTCTACACTGTGGGGAGGGTGGGATATGTCAGCCTGGGCCTGGGGCTGCTGCATTCTACCCTGTGATACCCACCAAACTGCCCAGCTTCCCCCCTCTTCCCTGGCAAAGCATCTCTTGTTTGCCTGCAGGAACAGGAGCACTTAGCTAGGATAAAAATAGCCATGTTTGCCTCCCAATGGACCAGGGATGGCAGAAGGTGAAAACTTCCCTGTGCAGCTCTGCTGGGCTTGCCACATCTATAGCAGGATGGACCCAGAGGAAGGTGAAGGCGGTGGGTGAGCTTGGGCATGGATCTCAGAGCCCTCCCAACCTACTTCCCTGGGACACTGCTGGTCCCCAAGAGCCACCAAGAAGATGTGGCTGAGGATGTGGTGGAGAGGTTGGAGGAGGGAGGTTGAGGAGGCCAGGGAGCAGCAGGGTGGACAAGCCAAAAAGTGCAGGGGATCTGTGGGCTGGCCAGGTTCCAGCTTTGCTAAGTGGAGGGGGCATTGTCAGAGCTGTCCTGGGAGTTTCTCTCCAGCCAGTCAGTGCATGCAGGCTCTGTGCATTGGCTGGGCCACAGGGAGAGATGGGGGAATGTGTTTAGTTCTCCGAGCATTTCTCCACTGCGTTTTCCTTGCTAAATGGCTCTTATTTTTAGATCCAGGCAGTTGCTAAGCATCACTGCCTCGCTAAGGCGGCTTCTTTCATGGCTTGACACCAAAGCACGCTGACAACACGCTGCCTCGTGAGCATGGCCCTCCCTCCTTGCTGATCTGGATTCCCTTCTGCCTTGCGGCTCCTGTGGGCCGGGCTGGGCACAGGGATCAGGAGGAATGCTTTGCCTCCTCCCGCAGCCCCTGCTCTCCTCTGTCCCTCCGCATGGATGAGAGAATGAAGGGAGGAGCTCTGGGAAGCAATGGGAGCTGGGCAGCCCCTGAGATGTACCCAGGACCTCTGTCATGGTGCAAACAGTCAGTACTCAGGCACTGGCATGACAAAAGTCCCTGGCTTTGCCCGTGGAGGGGACTCTCCAGCACAGTCTGCGTCCCCCGGGGATGGCATCCTACACGGATGGCAACAAACAACCAGGGGCAGCAGCGGGACATCAGGTTCCCAGTGCCAGGTGTGTACCGGTGGCCTGTGAGCTCCTCTTTTGGCAGCACCGTGCCTCTGGAAGCCTCTCCAAGTATGCTGTTTCTTCACCCTTTCCCCGGGGCTGCAGGAGATGGGGGTAAAATCCTGCTAAAGACTCCAACCCTGCATGGAAAGCCATGCTCGGGGTGGGGATGGCTGCTCGGCCTGGCCGCCCTCCCCACACCTCTCCCGCATCTCTTGACCCGTGCCCATCCCCTCCATCTCAGACCGAGTTCTCATCCAGCTTCTCCCCCGATGCGGAGATGCAACAGCCGCACGGGAGTGGACAGGGCTGGGGTTCCCCTTCCTGGGGGTCCCACGGCGCAGCCCGGCACTTGCACAGACCCGCGGGGCTCGGGGTCCCTCTCTCCCCCGCAGTGAGCTGTGGGGGTCTGCCCCTCCTGCCGCACGCCTTCTCCACCTCTGTCCCCTTCTCCGTCCCTGCGCGGTGCCGGACCCTCGGGGCTCTCCGGAGCCGCCGGAGACCGCATCTCAGTGCGGTCCGGAGCAGCTTTCTCCCCGTCTCTTCCCGGGAGCGCCCCCGCTCTCCGCCCCCCGCCCGTGCCTCAGTTTCCCCGCGGCAGCGGGGCCGGGCTGGCGGCTCCCGGGAAGAGGCGGGGAAGGACGGGAGGGAGGGGGCGGCCGTGCCCAGCCCCGGCGGCGGCGGCGGCGGCGG
>VZTX01030109.1:0-50079 GCA_013400915.1 Pardalotus punctatus | reverse complement strand
AAAAAAAAAAAAAAAAATCAAATCAACACTTTAAGGCTGTTGGCCTTAAACCCATACTGATATAAAATCCCAGATTTCACAGGCCAAAAATATGTTTTCTGTAGGTCTGAAGAGGGACACACATTATAATTTTGTTGCTACTCAAATACTATAGGGTATTTCTTCAGGTTTACCAAAGAGGTTTCATGATTCTTCTCTTACTATATCTGCATTTGGCTTTTCAATTTCATAATTATACATCTAATTGATGTGTGATATAATGATATATATAATTACATACAATATATCATATATCACCCCTTCACATCCCTTTACTGTAAGCCTATTTTGCAAAAAAACAAACAAAAAACCCCAAAAAACCCCAAAAACAACAAACCAAAAAAAAAACCCAACCCAACCAAAACCAACCAAACATCCAAGTAAAAACCAACAACCAACCACTCACTTGACCCTAGGACTACTGGACCTAGGTCTACAGATATCTGAAATGCAGAATTTCTCTCCCAAGTCTGAGCAAGCAACATCGTACCCAGTACAGATTAAATATAGAAAAAAATTAATATTTTACAACATAAAACACTAAGCATTTTCTGAACTGATGAAAAGAATTTGTTTAGCCAGCTGAGGACTGGAACACTCAGCTAAGGGCCAGTGCAGTTACAAATGTGCAAATAAAAAATGATATATATCTGCTCCAATCCTGATCTTTTTTGCATAATTTTATATTCTATATTTAAATGCATTGAAATCAATAACTTTACCTCACCCTAGGAATAGTCTAAGGTAAAACAGAGTGAGACCCAGAGAACTCCCTCTCTCATTTTGCTTCTGCTTAATAGTTTGCTAGTTGCTTGTTAACTGAAGATTTAGGCACAGCCTTATTATCAAACACCTGCCACGGTTTAAGGCATTACCTCCTTCTGGAAAAACCACCCCCCAAACTGGTAAAACAGAATGTATTTGGCCTCCTGTCTACTTCACTGAGAAGTCGTGCAGCTTTTCAGTAGCAAGGCACCAGTATTTTAAGTCACAGCTGTTTGCTTAATGGAAATGTGTCTAAGTTTTGAAACACATTGTTACATTTAGGTTGAAAGGCAGAATCTCGGCTGCACCAGCAAGGTGGCAAATTCCTCAGGGAAATCAATTCTGGTTTCTCAATTAACTAGCTAGATTTCTATTGTTAAAACACTAGAGTAATGCTAAGACTGTGCTGGACCATCAGAGCAGACATGATCCCAAGGAGCTCAGCCACCATGTAAGACTGTGCATTTACCACACTCCTCTCCCTCTGACAGCACACCTTGCCAGAGACACAGCAGGAGGAAGGCAGGCACAGAGGGGGATGTCAGTAGTACTGATGCCAGCTATGCCCGCTTAACAGCTTATGGACGGGTGAGATAGAAGGGCATTTGAGAGACAGGAAAACATAGTGATGCTGAGATTTTACATTCCCAAGGAAAAGAAATCCATTAGGATAAGAGAGGGGAGGACTATGTGGAACTCGAGCTTCTAGCAGAGTACATCTACCTGGTGTGATGAATTTCACAGGGAATTCAGCTATGCTTGACCATGCTGCATATTCTCTGTAATCAGCTCTCACCTACTGGAAGGCAGAAGGATTTGGGCTGCAAGTCAGCCTGCTGAGCATGAAATCATGTGGCCTGTAGGAAATATCTCCTTGCATTGGCACTTCCCTGTCTCTGTACAACACAAAGGAAAAGGCTTTATTTGTCTTTTGAGATATTAGGCATAAAGATTATCTTCCTCAGTCCCTACTAACACTGATGGAAATACTGTTTCTAGTCCCTACTTTTCAGTAACTCTAAGGCCACCCAGTGTTTTCCAGTCTGTAGTTTACAGCAAGATGCAAATTATTTGTCCAAAAGAAATAGAATAATAAAAGAGGGGGGGGGAAAGTAGAGTAGCACACAGAGTAGCACAAAACTTCATAAGTAGGAAAAAAGGGTAGAGGTAATACCTGGAGGGAAGCAGTTTTCATTTCCACACAAAAAAGCTGAGGATTGCATCCTCAACAAGAAAACTGAGCACACCCTCAAAAAGTCTGCAGATGATATAAAACTGGAAGGAGTGACTGATAACACCAGGTGGTTGTGTCACCTTTCAGAAGTACTATCTTGACAGAAGTGCACAGAAAGCAATGTCCTGAAGTTCAGTAGGGGAAATGCAAAGTCCTGCACATAGAGAGGAACAGCCCTGGGCACCAGCATATCCTAGGCATCCACCAGCTGGAAAGCAGCTTTGACAAGAAGGACCTTGGGATCCTGGTAAGCAACAAGCTAACTGCAAGCCAGCAATGCACCCTTGTATCCAAGAAGACCACCAGGAGGAACACAGTTGCCAGCAAATTGAGGGAAGTGATCCTGCACGTCTACTCAGTGCTGATGAGGTTGCATCTGGAATGCTGCCTCTCATTCAGGGCTTCCTGGCACAAGAGGGATCTGGACTTACTGGAGTGAGTCCAGTACAGGGCCACAAAGATGATTAAGGGACTGAAGCACCCGCTGTGTGAGAGGCTGAAATAACTGAGACTGTCTGGCCTGGAGAAGGGAAGGCTCAAAGGATCTCATCCATGTATACAAGCATCTGATGTGTAGGAATGAAGTTGAAGGAGTCAAACTCTCCTCAGCAGTGTCCACTGCCAGGATAGGAGGCAACAGGCACAAAATTAAAAAAATATACAAAACCAGAACAACACCCCAAAGCCAAAGCAAACAACATAATATCAAAATTCCACCCAAACACTAGAAAGCCTTTTTTTTATTATTTTTCTTTTTTTTTAAATGTTTTTACCATTAGGAGTGTCATCAGGCAACCTCTCTGGTCAGCCATCAGGTTGACCAGAGAGGTTGCCTGAACAACTTGGTTTACCCCTGTTTGAGCATTGAGGTTAGACTAGATGATCTTAAGAGAGCCCTCCCAGCCTAAATGAAAATGTTGTAATGTGAGCATTTACTGTTTCCTAAACATGTTATTCATGTCTAGCTTTATGGGACTAGTTTACAGAACACAAATACTCCACTAAGCTTTTTTAGCTATTAGGACTTTCACCAAAAACACCCTTATGACATCCAGAACTCTTTAATGTCCAAATACTTATTCTTAGAATTCCTACTGGTTTATGAGCTGCTTAACGGAAAACATTCATTAATAATTCCAAAACCATGGGTGCTGTTTTACTCCCTCACTCTTCTTCCCTCAATATGGTTCCTACCCTGAAGATTATACAAACGAAATGAACCTCTAACTGCAGAACAGGTAGAAGAGTGACTGTATTTTTAATCCCTCTAAAATGCAAGTATTGGAAGTTTGGTGCCTTTTTTCTTAGACATTTGCAAAGCATCATTACCTCCACCTTTCAGTTGGGGACATGCACTCTGCCTGTAGTAGTTCACCAACAAAGCTCGATACAGAATTTTAAGGCTGCTGTTCCCAGCAAACCATTATCGTCAACACATTCCTGACATGTAGATGCTGTGGCCACAGGATTTAATTGCTTTTCTCGCTAACCTGCAGCCATACTTCCTCAGTGCAAATCTTTCCTTTCACCAGTAAGCACACAAATTTACTCGTATAACCCCTCATATATGTTGGCTGCTTGCACTAAAGGTGTCCAGGTCACAGAAGTAAAATTCATGAGGTATCCGTGTAATTTGACTTTTTATTACTCTTATTCTCATTTAGTTCTTAAGGGGGATAGAGATAGTGCCACACACTGAGAAACCAGGGGATTTCAGCAGTGTCACTCAAGACCTAAGGGGCTTGATGCTGCAGAGGTTGTGGCAGCTCTCAGCAGAGAGTGGTGTGCTCCTGCCTGCAGATGGAGTCACGGTCCCAGGGAACATGATCTCACACACTCCTTTTCCCCCAACTTGAGCAACAAACAAATGATGAAGTTGTGGAGCAGGGGGGTTGCCCTTCTGTGTGTTTCCCACCTCAAAAAGCAACTCTATGAATGAAGACTCAAGGGTCTTAAAATGGAAAAATAGATTCACTCAAATATTTTCTAGTCTATCTCTTTGCTTATGTCCCCCTCCCAACAAAAGAAAAACAAAAATCACGTTTTTTGTATTTAAGAAGAAAGAGGAGTAAAGAGAAGATGAAGTGTTCTTAAAGGGAGGAGTACTTTTTCCATATGTCCTACTTGGAGGATTTTGCACAAGCCATAATCAATAGGAGGAGGTGGGAGCCTGAACAGTAAGTATTTCTTGCCTAGCCAGAGAAGCTATGGATCTCCCACTTAGTCTTGTAAAGGTCATCAAGCAGAGGATAAAAGGAAAAAAAATCAAGGTGAATGATTTCTGGAGAAGAGGTCTATCAAGGCCGTAGACTTGTAGACAAGATTTAAGATGTTGTTGTCGGGTTTTCTTGGAAATCTTTATTAAATTTTGGAGGTTTCATTCATTCTAATGTATTGAATGGCACCTTATAAGAAAATGAGTAAGCCTTCTTGGTCTCAATAACCATTAAGTTAGGTGGCCTCTTCCCCAAGGTGCCAAGAACAGTGTCTATCAGAAACAAAACATTTTGGTTGCCTTGTGAACCCTACAAGGGCTGTACCATGTCAAATCAGGAGGGAGACACTGTGATACTTTCATTTACATGGGGGAAAAAAGCAAAATCAGGGGCTTTAAAATTGTCATCTGAATAGCAAAGCAATTGGGAAGTGGGCCAAGAAAACACTCAAGTGCACCTTTCCAAGAGAAAACAGAGGGTACCAAATGGAGCAGAGTTTGGGAAGAAACAGTGTGGAACATCTTTCTGGTATTTTAGTGTAAAAAAAAAATAAAAGCTCTCCTATCTAGGGTTTATCATCCTTATATGATTCATACAACCCTGCAGTCCCCACAGCTGTGATAGCATGTTAGACATAATTACTTCTGCTGTCCAGCTGGGTATGCTAATCAAGAAAGCTGGATCAAGTCTGACACCCCACCTACTTCTCTCCCTTCCATAGTTTTTAACCAATTTATTAAAAATGTTGATAACTCCTAACATTCTTCACTGGAGAATATGAAAATTTGAAGACTGTCATCATCCATTGCTGACATTGTTGGAGACCTTCGCAACATATGGTCCTTTACCAAAGGTCCTGCTTTATGCACCCAGTGCCTCCGAGTATTCATAAAATAATTATGTCCAACAACTTAATGGGAGCTAGATACTCCAGGTTCCAAAACAGGAAACAAAAGAAGAAAACCAAAACTAAAATATCACCCAGACCCCACCCAAATGAAGCTAAAAAAGGTGAGGATATTTTAGGTTGCAAGGAAAGTCTGAAGACTTCTGGCTTGACTGCTCAAATTGTCTGAATTGTCTCAATTGGTTGAAATTGTCACACCATCATATAATAAGAGAGAATATCTAATTTATGCACATTTAAAGCTTAGAGTCCCTCTCTCTTCCCCAAGTTACCTCTGAACTGTTGCCTTGTCCAGTTCCTTACATCTCCTTGCTTTTCCCATTTTATCTTCACAGCTGAGGCACATCCCTCCCCTTCATCCACCCCAAGACATTCTTCTAACCTACATGAACATCTAAGCTTTATATTCTTCCTCTGACTGACCATCCCATCTAATTCAAATCTTCTAGTTTAATTTGTAACTAGAGGTCAATCATCCTTACCATATTCTTTCCCACCTCCAAATTGCCATGTCTTCAGCAAATTTCCATAGTACAAGACATTTCTGACCATTGTCTTTCAAAATGGGTAGACTATACTTTTCAAACTGACCTTCTCTGACAAATTGCTCCTCTCCCAGCCCTGTTAAAGTCTCCTATTCCCTCAGTGACACTGCCTCCAGTGAAGCTTCCCATACTACCGAGTGTCATATTCTTTTTAGCTGCTCCCTGTGGAACCGAGCCTCAGGTTTTTACTGGCACTGTAAAGTCATCTTACAGACAAAGTGCTAATATGTGATTTTGCCATAGGGTTAGGAAAGGAAAAAAAAAGAAAACAAAAAAAAAAACCAACCAAAAACCACACCTCAAGGGCCTTTAGAGGCCTGTCTTAAGGGACTGTACCTGCTCAGACTCCAGGCTGAGGCACCTGTGCTAGCCAGCACTGGGAAGGAAGGTGCTTTTTTCACATCTAAAAGCCAGGCAACTCTTCAGGCCTTGCTCACAAGCACGTTAAGACAGGCAACATCCTAATGCCTCTACTCAAAATCCTATTCCCAAAAGACAGAGAGTCTGCTGAGGGAGAAGGCTGTGCCAATACACAAGAGGATGGCAGAGTCACCAATGAAGAAAGGTTAGGTTACAGGCCAATGCTTGTTTCCTAGTGATAAGGTTAACAATATTGAAGATAGGAGTGACTTATTTATGGGTGCAGAAATAAAAAATCCTGCTCGAATTAAGTGATTTTTTTGCATCTCTCTAAGCAAGGATAAGCTTGCCATTCCATGAGCCCAGGACTTGGCTGCCTGCTGAGACACCCCTCACCTCCATGATGATCCCGGGCAGAAGGAAACCAGGACCAGGCAAGCAGAGACAGAGCACCCAGAGCAGTGCTGCTCTCCCAAGGCACTCCCTTGGCTCTGCGGGTCCCTTTCCCAAGGTTTGGGGGGAGCTCCTGACTTTGCCGTTCAGAGCAGGGCGGCAGCAGGCACCCGTCTCTCCTCGTAGGCTGGAGGGAGCGGCTGGGGGAGCAGCGCTCTAGCTGTTTCCGGAGCGCATCCCCGGCCCGGCGGTACGAGCAGCCCTGAGTGGACACCAGGGCGCTGTGGGTCCACGGGACCGGGACGGGGATGGCCGGAGGGGCCGAAACCACCTCGCTGGCAGCACAACAATCAGCATCTCCAGAAGCGAGTTTAAGGATGTGCACACCCTGCTCTGTTGCAATATTGGAGCCGACTGGGACAATTCCAGCCCTAACTTAAGGATAGAAGCGAAGAAAGCTTTGATTTTTACAGAGTGACTCTTAACATGGTTTTGATGGAACCACGGTCAGCTCAAAGAAAATGCTTTGTTTCCTTTGTGTAAAAAAGAAAACAAAACTAAAAACATTTAAAAAACAATTACCTTTAAATTACCCCCCCCCCAACCCAACCAAATCCCCTGGAAACACATACAATACTCTGTGGCACTACTGTTTCTATTCCTCTAAGTTAAATATGCTGAATCACTAAAAATTAGATGATTAAAGCAAATTTCAGGCAGGCCTTTAGCTGCTATACAGTAATGACAGCATCTGAGTAAAACTGACATAAGAATTAGGGAGCAAAAGCACCCAAGAACTCAACAACAAACCAGAAGATTTTATCAATGACATCTTAGAACTAACCAAGCTGGTTGGCTGTGTACTTGCATAGCTCAGTTTGTGCCTGAGTATGGGGCCAAAGATACTGTGTTGAGCAGCCAACTTTTCCCTTTTGCTTAATTAAAACGACAATGTGTATAGCAACGTTTTAAAGAAAATGACGCAGTAGAACAGCACATCTATCTACACTTTTAAAGTCTCTCCACATACTCTACTAGACTGTTGGTGAGCCAAAGCTGCTGTCTGTCTCTTGACACCTCCCCATTTCAGAAGCTTTTCCAGAAGTTTCAATATCATACAAGATCTGCTATTTGAGCAGTAGCTTTCACTTTGTCCATTTTCACGGGGGTTTAGCTGTGGAACTGCTCATTTTTAATGCAGAAGATGTGAATGAGACTGTGGAGGAGTTATAAATTTCACCCATTAATCTCAAACCAGACCAATTTGTAAACACCAATGCTGTTAACCATTCAACTCAGAAACAAGTTTTCTGCTACTGCAATTTCCCAAAGTATTTGTGAGGAATCCTACCCACCAGGAAAGCACAGAGAACAACTGCTGCAAAAATGCACACACTCCATAGCAGCATCAGAAAAAGAGCTAGACACAAAAATTAGGATAAAGATGACTTCGCATGGTATGTTATCGTGGTTTAGTAAGTTGCTGCTCATCAGCTGAGCTTCCCTAACTGTTCTTGCATACCCTCCTTGACTGTTGTAATGGCAAATACAACCTGTTACATTAAAATACCTTCCTCTCACTTCAAATGTGCCAGAAAGGAGAAAAACATGCAGTCAGCTACCTCATGACATTGTAACTCAATAGCCTGTGATAGTCAGTACAATCCTAAATCAGTGGGTTTTAAAAGTTCTGAATTGGAGAACACATACTGAAAACAAAGGAGTCACTCTGCCAATTCATTCTGGATTTAGAAGCCAAGTTTTCAGTTATTACTACTCACCTGTTTTAGTTCTACCATTTTTATTATATTTTTGATGATCAGGTACTGAGCATCTAGAAAAGTGGTACTTTTACCACTGAAAACAGGGTGATTTCCTCAGGTCTGCACTTTCTACCTGTTCACTTGATTTTAAGCTGGTCATAGCAGCAGCACTACTGATGCAGTCATGTTTAAATGTGAGAGAAAGTATCACAGTGCACAAACACAGAAGATACTGGTTTAAAAAATTGATCTTTTTGTAGTCTCACCTCTAGGGCAGAATCCAGAATTGTGTTAGACTACTGGGGTCCCCATATAGCTCATGACTGCAGGTGCCTCAGAACCATATTTGTAACCCAACCACACCCTAAGAAGCTGCCTAGGGCTAGCAGAAAATGGATATTACTTTTACAAGTGGTTTGTACATTTTCCTCAACAAGTTTCCCCATCCAACATAGCCGAATACCAGGTAATACATGCACATTTTCCTTCAAGAAAGGCATTGAGCTTAGCTTACCTGTCTCCTCGGGCTCACTAAGCAGTGGTCTGCAATATGAAGGTCCATGTGTCATCAACCTTTCTTTTAGCTTCTTCCCTCCTCCTCTGCTCCTTTGGTCTGGAAGAAAAGAGTAGCAACACTCACTGGTGAAACTGCATGCCATGTAGTTCCGTCTCAGGTGGATTTTAGAGAATTTTTAACAACGGAAGTTAAGTGTAGGTGCTTCCAGAGCCAAACAGCAGCTGAAGATTTTTTCCTTAATTACAGTCACAGATGTAGGTAAGGTTTAGGTTGGGGGAAGGAAGCTGGATAAGTTTGGCTTTTTTTCTTAACTGTTAGACACTAGCCCCTGAATACAGTTTTGGCAAGCAGAAGAGTATGGTATTTTCCCCACCACCACTTCCAACAGCTCAGTTAATTTTTGTAAAAGAGAAATAGTAATAACCCTTCCTGGGTGTTTGATGGAAACAGGCTGTAAAGGTATGGGACAAGTGTTAAGGAGTTAAAATAACAGGATTTTGCTGTTAGCCTTCAGCTATATTCCTGTCACTCTGTCATAATCTGCATCTTCATTCAGGGAAGTTCTCCTTGTCACCAGACACTCTCTCTCCATACATAAGAGTTTCCTCCTGAGGGAAACCAGGATTCATTCTAATGCAAGACTCAGGTGGCAGCCAGGCTGCTTATCTACTGACCAAGACTTGCAGGTGCAGCTGATCAAAGTATTATTTTTCCTCCCTTTGGTGGAACACCCCAACTATTTTTTTTTATTCTCCCCTCCCCCAATTCCCCTTGAGGAGTGGGTGCTAAGGAAAACAGTGGATCAAACCTGATCTTGAAATCCTATCAACTCCCTTTCTGTTCTACAGTATGTTTTTTTCAAATGAAAACCAGCTTTTCCCCAGACTTCTTAATAGGCATAAATTTAAAATCTGAGTTTCCTTTCAATTGTCCTGATAAAGCCACCAGTTCTGCCAGCTTGTTTTCTAGGCTCATACATCTTTCACTGATTCTCTAGTCACAGTTCTCTATAAACCAGCTAGGGACAGAAAACATCTATCTTGGGAAAAAAAAATTCTCTACAAGTAGTATCTATAAACAGAAATTGCTATCACATCAACATGAAATGAGAATGCTTGTATTTACCACTGACATAATGCCACCATTTTACTGAAAAACCCTTTTCTACTAAAGTTCTTTCTTCTTTTTTTAATCAGGTTTTCCTACCATACCTGAGTACATACCCACAAATACTTTAGGCAGTTATTTAATATGCCTAGGTCAACAAGCAGTGTGTGAGAGCCTGAAGAGGAAAGAACTTACCCTTCATGCGCTTGTATAGTCCTTCCATGCATCCATACCCATCCGCCAAATCCTACTTTTTAAGTCACACCTTTTAAAGGTAACACAGGGATTTATGAGCCCTGCTTCCCATGCTGAAACACCAAAAAATCCCAATCCAGGAGTAAACAGTTCAGCTCTAAGCAGCAACACAACTGTTGCATATTTGCCATAATTAGTAATTACTTACTGTGATTACTAATTAGTCATGAATTAGTGAAATCCTGGTCCCATTCGATCAATGACAAAATCCTCACTGATCTGCTCACAGCTGGGGTCTTGCTCATGGAGGATAATGATTCCAGCTCTCATGCAGGAAAGTGAATTGTTCCGCGGTTTGAGCCACTTTACTGCCCCCAACTGTTCTTTCCATCCCTTTGCCAGAAGTCAATTTTCCCATAATAGAGTCAGCAGAATTAATCATATACCTTCACCTTAGCCACTGCATTTTGCAGCCCAGGTGTTAAGACACAGCCAGGCAAACTCAGCTGCTCCTGATCCAGATGAAATGGCTGCTGGCCCATTTCTGATGCCCTGCCAACCCTTCCTCCTCCCTCTGCTCTGCTGATTTCGCTTTCTGCATTACCATTTTCCAGTTCAGATTTGAAACCTTTTTGTTTTAAGGTTGTTTTTTTTTCCTAATTTAAGAACACAAAACTTAGGGTAACACACTAAGCCTCTGCTGGAGTGTGTGCAGTGTAAATAGCTGCTTGTGCCAGGGGAACACAGGTAACCTGCCAGAGGTTGTCCCACAGTTCTCCCCTCCCAAACCAATTCCGCTTAATCGAGCCACTTGGCTGTTGACAGAGTTTCAGATATGCAGCAGTGTCAGGTTTTGTTCCAAAACTTTTTGAAATTAGTGGAAGATACCAGGCATGGGGAGTTTTAAGCAGTGGATAACAAATGCAAATTCTGCTAATCTTCAGTATGATGGAGAGACAGTAATTTAGTGTAACCTAGATTTCTAGGTTACTTGCTGTCAAAAGACAGTTAAGCAATTGTTCCCCTTCCTGTGGAAGTTAGGACAAATTTCTCTGGAGAAGTCTTGCTCACGCTATGGACTGCAGAAGGAACTGAAAGACTGGTTCAGCTCAAAACAAATTTGTAGGTTCCTAAACCTAGCTTAAAGGTGAATTCCAACTTTTAAAAATTGATTATTATTTGTTTAACTAAAAGGAATGTCATTTGGCTAAAATGGATGGTATTTAACTAACAGGAATGCTGTGTCCACATGTAATCTGACAGCCCAGTAACACGGTGTGGTTTGACATTCAGTGGCAGTACAGAGTGAGCAAATCTAAGCAATTGCCACCCACCTTGTCCATCATTCCTCCTTTTCTGCACCACACTAGCAAAAGCATTTGTGTAGCACACAGTGAACAAGACTGGAAAACAGATGTTGCTAAAATTAACTCAGGAAAACAAAAACTTGGAGTCACTCATCATTCAGATGAGTTCCCAAAGACCCTACAAACTGCACCTCTAAAGCAAAAAAGAAGGGCTGCCTATGACTGAATGGCCATTAGAACCATGCTGGCTAAGACCACACACTTTGCCTGCAGTCCCCTAGGCTGTTGTACATTATTAAGGATTTCACTCTATTCTCTTTGTCCATGCAGATGACCATCTCTTAAGAAAAGACTAACACATGCCCTACCTTTACTGACTGTTGTGCCCCTAAAAATATGACATGTGAGGAGCTGTTAATGTGTATGGTATTGCATAAGCTCAGTAAGGATGTACACAAGCAGAGCAACAGTGTCAGAAGCCCACCTGCTAAGCCACTCTCTTCCCATCCCAAATCTGTCCCTTCCAATTGCTCAGCACACAAGGCAAGTTACACAAAGCTCTATTTGCTCACCCGCAGTTTATCAGAATTAGCTGCTACTGTGTTTGCTAATCACCCTCTAGAAGGCTTTTGTCACACATCAGACTGCCATAAGAAGCACACTGGACCCACCACGATGAGGAGGCCAGCATCGCAGAAACGACAGATTTTCAGGACTGATAAATCCTACTAAAGACTCATTGAAACAAGCAGTTTCCTCTGAGAAGAGCAGGGAAGTTTGCAAATATCCTCCTAGAGTGACTTGAGCAATTATATTTTCAGGTAAAATATTGGCTAGCCTGGCCCTGGAGGTCAGTCCAACGGGGGTTTATGCCTCTTCAGACCAGATAAAGAGGATGCCTTTTCCCTTCCACCCCGCCAAGATGTAATTGGGTAACTTGCTGGTTTCTTGATCAGAATAAATCTGTCATGAATTCTTGTTGAAGGAACTTCTTTTCACTGCAGCCACACTTCCTGCATTGCCATCCCAGCAGGCTGCTTCCACCTCTGACAGAGATCAGGTAGCACAGCCCCACCCATGAATTCCTAGATTATATCATCCTCCCGTGGGGCAGGAGAAAGATCTGGGTCAGCAGTTTCTAAGTCAGAAGGTCACACGTCAGCTGAGTGACCTTGGAGGATTAGGAAAGTAACAAGTAGGATGTCCTGCTTGTATCCATCACACTGTATCCCCATTACAGCTTCTGTGAATTCAGTTTGCCACCCAGTTACATACATTCCTGAAAGTTGCTTTAGCAGCCCTCCCTGCAAATTAAAATGCTACTTGTCACTAGCAAGTGTTATCTTCACTGAAGCTGAAGATAAGAGAAAGTGAAGAGGAAAGAAAAATCCCAGTATTTACATTCTATAAATATTTTGCCTGTCTATTTCTCCCTCATTTGTGCTACTGATTGGTTCACGCTGGAATATTAGGCAAAAATTCTAGTTACCTACACACCTTTCCCTGCTCTGATAAATTGAAACAAGTTGGAGGCCTTAATTTTCTCCTCTGCAACATTCTTCACACTTTGGTGTAAAGCATATTTAGAGGAAATGTAAATAAGCTAATCAATACTTTATACCTCAGGTAAATTACCACAAGCAAAATGTGGTTCTGATTGTCCTTCTCTTTGGAAACCCAATTAGTGAGGAAGCTTGGACCCAATTAGTGAGGAAGCTAAGGCAGAGGGAAAAAAGATCTGATTTTTGAGGGTTTTTTTAATATTATTGTCTCACTTTTCCCCCCCTTCTTTACAGTAAAAGTTTTAAAAATAGAAAATAGAACTTGGGTTTTTTGCCACAATCTCCGGATGATGCTTTGAAATGTTTAATTAAACATGCTATGCAAAACAATGTAAATGAGACTGATTTCACCTGTTTTTCAGTGGCTAAAGTAACGGAAAAAAGTGTAGTAGTAAAAAAAATTAAGGTTGAGATTAAAGAGGCCTACAGTTAATGACAGGCTGAAGTAATTCAACTGTCATGTAATTGAAAATATTTGAGAATGGACAATAATTAAAGTCAGGCAAAGGATGAAGCCCAGATTATTATAATGAGATATGGTGTGTTCTTCAGGCTATTTGGAGGTTAATGTTACTTGGTTTCATGTGGTTACGGGTAAGTAAGTACTGTACTACCATACAGTAAAAATAATGTAACTGGATACATTCTGCTTCACAGTGACCCAAGGTTAATGGTAGTTGCTCTTAGTATATTTAAAAGGTTTAAAAGATGTGTAACAACCTCAGCATTACAAACCCAGTGCAATGGCACTAGCAAATGGCACCAAGTAGGCTGGCATAGTACTGGTATTCTTGGCTCCATGAAAGCAGCTTCTAGAGTAATCTATGTCGGCTTTTATCTGTATAATTATACTGACTGTGTCCACGAATTCTTTCATTCCTGAATGGCACCACCTTTTGAGCAATAGATCATTGGTATACATCACTCTGATAAGGTATTACACTAATATATCATTAAAGCAACAGATGTATTAGTGTAATACATCACTGGGACAAAGCACTCTGATGATGATGTATTCCTGAAAGGATGGCACCATGCAGAGAAGATGAGGCCCACGAGAAGACTTTTGCTCAGTTTAATAGAATAAAAGGCATGCCTTCCTGGCACAAAAAATGTGATGCTCCCTATAAAGATATGGCACTGCTATTAACTGTATTCCCATTTGTATTGGTAATTTGAGGATCATATGGCTTGGAAAAAAATTTAATGTGGATGAGGAAAAGATGTAATTTAAAAACATAACCTATCAGCCTATTTCACAGTCTTTTCCCATGATGTCTCATCTCCTCAGCTCTACAAACACCTCATCAGAAACTTCCCTGTGTTTAAAAGCCTTAAGACACCTATCCTGTTCTGGAGCAATGAGGCTGTGGGATGGTTCAGGGCAGCTGGTCATAGCACAGCCTTGCAGAGTTTGCCTGAGGAATGGGCCCTGCTAGACAAACAGGCAGAGGCCAAGGAAATCCCTAAAATTGGCCTTGGAAGCTCTTGCTGAGTCACTGCTTCTGAGGGCAGGGACTATGCCCCGGCCCCTACACCAGCCAGCACAGGAGTTGTATTTAAATACTTAGAGAGCCACATGCAGCTTGAGGCACAGACTGGCCAGTTCTGTCCCAGCAGAACTGTGTATCAGCCTGCCTCAAGCCTTCCCACCTCTCTGGATTCCAGAAGTCCCAGGTTATCTCACTTAACCAGTTCAGGGATATACTTCAAAGGAATCTCATATATTTGATTACAAAAGCTGCATGCTGAAGTATGAAAAAAAGGTGAGGGCTGTGAACAACCAGCCCTCTGAAGCAGTCATCCTTTGTGTTCTTTCCATTTTCAGTCCATAAAATTTCTCACATAAATAACAATTCAAATGATAAATGACATCATCTGAAAAAAATTAAAATAATTGCTTAAACACAAGGCTCTGTACTACAATACCTTTAGTTGTGCACAGTTGGGCTGTATTCCTTAGACCTTGTAAGGGACTGCTTGGATTCAGTGGTGATCTCAGTTGGGTCCTAAATGAAATTGAGATATAATAGTGAGTATATTGTCCAGTTTCAAAATAACTCTGAACAACTACAATAGTAAGAGGTAAGAGCAATACAGCTATGGAGAAAGAAATAGGAAGAGAAAATAAGAATAGAGAATAAAAATAAAAGCTGTGGAAAGAAAGGAAATGAAAGAGCTCAGAGAAGAGCTGGAATGGCAAGGATAGAAGAAAAAGGGGCAGAATTTCCCTCCCAGTTTACAATGTTGATTTTAGCATTCAGAAGTTATAGGCACACACAGAAACACACTTTTCAAAGTACAATTGAAACAAACAGGCCCCCTGGACCCAATTGTACCAACTTACCTCAGTGAGGACACTAGTGTTTATACAAAGAAGGGATAACAGCGGTATAAAGATGAAAAACTAGCCTACCCAGATCTCTCTTTCTTTGTCTCTTAATAGGACTGTTGGGGCTCTCTGTTAGTACTTTTACAGTCAGACCTATATGGTCTAGTCCGGAGAAAGTGGGCAATGCAAAATAATTAATATGTGGCATGTCTTTATATAATTTAGTTTTACAGTCAAATTATTATGTAATTCTTCTCTTTACCAAATGCTCTCCATCAATCTTCTATTATTCTATTAAAAATGTTTGCATAACTGTTGGATAGCAAAAGATAGAGGGCTGTTTCTTCCGTCTGATTTTTTAAAAATTTTTTTCTAGTGCATTTATTTCTCACATACAAAGTACAGCACCTAATTCTCACTCCCTATAAATGAAATTGTCTTAACAGATCTATGTTGATTTATTGTAGCTGAAGATCTGTTTCACAATTTGACTGACATCACACAGAGGGAAATAGAAGCAGTCATTATTTCATATTTTTTGTTTGGGTTTGTGGCACTTTCACAAATGATGACAACCCAGTGCCTTGCAAGTCTGAGTTGAACAGATGCACTATGAGGGGAGATGATATGTATGATTTGGAGCCTTCCCTTTGCTTTTCTAAAGAGATGAGCACCTGCCAAAAAACTTAAGACCCAAAGTCAGCTATGCATTGCACAATTACTCAGCTCTACAAAAGAAATGTTACTACAGCGTGGCCATTGGTATTGTAATCTGGTCAGTGTCCATGCAGATGTGCTCTTACTTTGCAGAAAGAATCTAGAAATAGCTAACTTCGAAGATGGTATCTTTTCTATCATACTTATCAACCTGTGGTCTGCAAAACTCAGAGAGAACTAAGGGAAATACAAAGGGAAATTCAAAGAAGCAAATCTATTCTAAGTAGGTTAAATTTGCCATATACCTACACTGGAAATCAAAAAGGATTACTGATTTATGTGAGATACAGTTTTACATTCTTATATCCATCCTAAATATTTCCCTTAGCAGTTTCTTCTATGTCTTACTTGACTTCTATCCAATACCCTATAGTTTTCTATTTCAGTTGGAAACTGAGACCATGCTTTAAAGTTTCTTTTTAAACAGAGAAACAAATTATGCAGTAAGTCTCTGTAGAACCTGTCACAACTCTTTCCTTGAATTCCAGGATGGCCAAGAATGCCTGCAATAAAAGACCATTCAAACATAAGAAACATTCTCTGGGGTAAGACCAATGATCCATTCACTCTGGTATTGTGTCTCTGAGAGCAGGGAAAAAAATGGGGAGCAGGGGGTGTTCTGGCAACTGTTTTCATTTTTTCATTCCTTGGAGCTCCACAGGGAGTTGTAGGCACACCTGGGTGCTTTTTCCCCATGTTTCCCTCCACTTCTCTATCTATATATTATTTATATTCTGACTCCCTTTCCCCCTTTTTCAAGCTATTTCACCTGGTGCTGTTATTGCACCTCAAACAGTAGGTTTTTTTCCTCCTTTATTTTTTAACTTTTTCCTTAGACCTTTCTCCCTGAGAAGTTTGCAGGGGGGGATGGGATGGTGGTGGTGGTAGCTAATGCCTGGCCCATAATAGAGAAACCAGAGGGATAACAACAAAAGGAAAAGCTATTTCAGGAAGGCATGTGAATTTGGCAACTACTGGCAATGTATTCCTCTTCTGCTCCAGCATTCACTGCTGCTGTAGAGATTTTAGAGGTTACTTTCCTGCATAATCATTCCAGCATCCGTTTATGCACGTCCTATCCATGAAGTTGTCTAATTCCTTTCTGAGCTTTCTGATACTAGGAAGATTTAGCTAATCCATCACATCTGTGATTTTCTAAACATTTATCCCATCTCCCCTCACCTGTCTCTCCAAAATGAAGAATATGAGCTTTTTTTCTCTCCTCACAAGGCTGTTGCTACATCATCACAAGCTTTTTGACTGACCTTCTCTGTATCTTCTTTGCTTCCACTGCCTCCTTCTTGAGAGGTGGAAAACAGAACTGGCAGCACTGACTACAGGGTGCACCACAGCTTTTTATGGTGACAGAATGTCACCTCTCATTTGTACTCAGTACTTTCCTTGGGTTTGTTTATTGTTTGTCTGTTCATTTTTGTCTGTTTATTTTCTGCCCCAGAACGCTGAGCTCATGATTTCAGAGAACTGACAGCAATCACCCCAAGATCTCTTTCCTGAATTCAAGCGTTCAGCACCTCAGTTCTGAGTTCAACATCATGTAAGTAGGGATTAGATTATTTTTCATAAAATCACACTTAGCTACACTAAAACTTGTGATGCAAAATCAGTTAATACCATCTTCAAATCCAAAATTTTCACTGTTCATTCTCTTCTCTAGCTCTTTGATGAAGATACTGAATGAAATTGGTCCCAGGACCAATTTGTGGGGGACTTTATTTCCAGTTCTTTCCCATCCTGAAAAATGCCCATTAATCCTTACTCTTTCTCTTGTCCAGATTTTAGTCCAAACAAGGACCCTTCTTCAAGTCTAACTCTACTTTCTGGAATAACCTCAGACAGCTGGACTAGATGATATAGGTTCCTTTCCAACTGGAACTGAACTATTCTATTCTATTCTATTCTATTCTATTCTATTCTATTCTATTCTATTCTATTCTATTCTATTCTATTCTATTCCATTCCATTCCATTCCATTCCATTCCATTCCATTCCATTCCAATCCTTGGAACCTTGGAAAAGGCATTTTGAAAATCCAAATAGATCATGTCCAATTGGTCCTCTTTTTCCATGTTCTTATTGTCACCATCAAGGAACTCCAGCTTAAGGAAGGTGTACTCCCCCTTACAGAAGCTAACCCAATCCCTTCTCAACATGTCAAATTTGTCCATGTGCTCTCTGATCTCATTATCACCATTATTACCACTGCTGTTAGAGATGGTACTCCATCATTATGCTAGGAATGAGAGTAAGGCTCACTGGTCTGTAGCTCTCAGGATCCCATCCAGAGCCTTTTGGTAGATGGCTGTACACTCACCCTCCCATACAGTGGCTTTTTGTTATTGCATTTCACATCATGGCCAGCAGTCCTACAATTTCATATTCGATTTCCTTCAGGACTCCTGGGTGGATGTTGTCTAGTCCTGATGAGTTACTGACCTCCGACTTGTCTATTTGGATAAACATATCGCATGTATTTACTTCAAACTGATCCGTCTTTTCTGACTAACCTGCTACAAAGAATGCATCAGAATTGGGAATGAGACAGTTTCTTCTATAAAACCAACTGAAAGAGCTCACACTGAGGTTCTTTCATCTGCTGCAGCCTCTTCTGCACCTTGGTCATTGTGTGGTCCCTCTAATCCTCAGCTGGCTTCCTGCTTCTGGTGTATTTACAAATTTCTCTACTCTCAGCTACAGCACTCTTTGCAAGGCTCTTTTCACATTCTTTTTAGCTTTCTTAATTTCTCATTTGAAATTGGCCTGCCATTTTTATGGCTTTTCCCATTCTCATTTGAGACAACTTTCCATTTCTTAAAAGCCTTCATCTTTTTTTTTTGATGGACTACATAATTTTCACATTCAACCATGCAGGGGATTTTTGGACTGCCTTGTTTTCTCTTTGAATTGTAACACAATTTTTACCTATGTTTCTAACACAACTTTGAACAGCCTTTAGGTTTCTTCTAGATTTCTTGTTTTTCATTATTTGTAAGGGAGAACTGTTAGAACTGAAATATCTAAAAGCTCAGAAAATTCCAACCTCATTGCATGCTTGAACTTAGAGAGCTGACTGGACAACTCATACTGTGGAGTACCTGATCACAGTGCAGCCCTAACACCTTTGGCAGCTGAAAAGGACAATCTTTATAATGGTCACTCAGCTTGCTGCACACCAGGAGTGAAAAAGGGTCCTTGATGCATCACTGACTTGTAGGGATCCATGCAGTAGAGGAGAGAAATCCATTTAGTTAGAAACACAGAGCAAAAACTACACCCAAAGAAAGATGGGGAATGGGCTGGGAGAAATATGCCTGGATGTGAAACATGAGTGAAGGTCAGGGGCAGACTCTGAGAGGAGGCCCAGAAGACAAATTTCCACATCCCTCTGCAAAAACCAACAACCACATAACTGAAGATTATCATAAGACAGACATTCCCAAAGGACTGAGATAAGGGTGTACTGCAGCACTGACACTGGCACTTCCTAAATCCTGAAGGCTTCATTCCGTTACCAGACTGGACATGGTTTTCATGCAGCTCTGTGTGGAGCAGACTGGAGGCTGTCCTACTGTAGCTGCCAAAACAAGCCAGGCCAGGCTGGTGGTGAGGGACGAGCTCGGGTACAGCTGCTGTTGAACATCTGCCATGGGCTGCACCTGCTCTGGAAGTGTCCCTCCCAGTTTGGAAGGGAAGTAAAAATTTAAGGAACAATTAGGCTTCCTACCAAAGTTGGAGCATAACCAGTAGACTTAAAGTCCCTGTAATTACAGCAGCACGTGCAATTTTGTTTGGGGCTTTTTATTTCTCTACCTGTCTTGAGCTAGCTGTCACCTTCATTTACTTATCTTTAATTATTGATATAATTTTTAAATTAAACTACATTATGAATATAAATTGCCAGGGTTTTTTTTCTTTCTTTGGCATGGTAAGTGAATATCTGGGTGGACATGACATTTTTACAGAGATGTTAAGTAATCTGTTGGAGGGTTATCTTTTTTTATTTTTATTTTTGTGTCAGAAATGAATTAAAGTGAGAAACCTTCAGAGGTTAGTTACATAATTTTGAGGATTCATACACATGCACATACTACTTTGTAAGTTCTGCCATAAATTTAGTGCATTCAAAAGTATATAATGTTTCAGTGATGCATATTTTACTAATATATATAAATCTAAGGCCATGCACATTAAAATGTGATGTCTCCTTGGTAAAGACTTGAAAGAAATAAAGTAGCAGCAATGGTTCCTTGACCTTTCTTTCTTATTTAAAGATTAAATAGGAACTATATTGCTCTTTTGAAAGCCTTTCTGCATCTTTCCCAGTGGCATAAGAGGTCAGTACAATCACCAGGACCCTGACATCCTTTCCTCTGTTATGAAAAGTCCTTAATAATATGTATAGTTAATAAAATCTAATTGCATAATTCAGCTGTAATCTCAGTCATGGTACTTGTCAGTGTGTCAAACCCATCTTTCATCATATGTGCTTCTGTGACATAAATCCCCCCAACTCTATTTGACTTCTCCATGAGTAAGAATGTGCACTTTTAAATATTCAGTAATTGTAGGTTCTTGTCTAAACCCAACCAAATTTGGCACACTGTAATAAAGTGAAAGGTCATTTCTTATTGCTGCTCCTCTGAAGGTGACATTTCTTTGGTTGAGCTTCCTGACACTGTGTAATTCCTCCTTCTGTTTATTTTACCACTCTGGTACCTCATTAGCAATTGCAGAAAAGAGATTTCTTTGACTGTGGTTTGCACAGAAGACAGAACATATCAATATGCACTTAAAGAGTGTTAAAATGCAGACTTATGTAAAAGCCAGTGTTTAGGGACAACCTGTAAATGTAAATTAATGAACCAACAGACCATAGCAACTTCAAAGCACTGCAAATATAAGAACAGAATCAATACTGATTGTTGGTAGGTTGCTTTCATTCTTCTGCAAGGAACACAGCTGATTTCATTATGTCTAAATTCTTCTTACCGGAGAGATTCCAAATCTCAGCACAACCATACCAGAACAGCCATTTCCTCACTCCCTGACAACCTCTTCTACAGAAATAAAGTGGGGTCAGAGTCAAGCTCTACCTGACAGGTCTGCTGAAAACTAACTTGCTCTCCTGTGAATTCATAAGAAGGAAAATGAAATAATTAGATCTTGCTGACTAGGGACAGTTTTGGGGTATCAGCACAAAAATTCCATGGCATGGGTGCTGTTGTCCTCATGCCCCACAGACTGAACTCCTGGTGCCTTCCTTTGCCTGCTTGAGCTGAAAGACAGAAGGTGACTGTCTGCCACCACAAAGCCCTCACCCCACTATCCAGCATCCACTTGGTTTTCCCTGGCACAACCCTCAGATGGAGCCAGCTACATTTCACCTAAATCTACAGCTCAGACTGTCCTTTTTGTTTTCATTGGCAAGTCCGAGTCCTCTTTTCCTTATTATACCCCTTTTTAGTTATTTTTAAAATTATTGTGTGTCACTTCAGCTTCATTTTTTTCTAGCTGGACCATGACAACATTTCTTAGTCTCTCTTCGAAGGTCCAATTTTTCAACTTTTTGGAATTTTTGTTGCTATCAATTAAACTCTTCCCAACATACTGTGGTAATTTTCCAACCTGGGCCGCACAACTGAATCAATCCTTGCAAATGAGACTTGTATGGGACTGTCAAATAGAATAATTATCTTGCTTGTCCCTGCAAATAATTTATTATCAAAACTTGTGTGATACTAAGCTTTTAATGACAATGTCTTGTTTTTAATTCATGGTTGGACTATGGTATGGTTAAGTGTTTATTTTAATTTAATTTTATCCTATATTTTTTTTCTCAATTTCTTTAAAAGACATGTTTAATAGTAACAAAAAAATTATATCTTTTGCTCTCTCTCTCAAGGATTTTGTTTTCTTCTAATTTTACTCTCATCTGTTGTCCCCCATTAAGTCTTCCACATGTCCAACACTTAATCTCTACATTAATTTCACCTGCTAACAGAGAGTAATGTCACAGATAGAGTCCTCAGTGAAAAACATTGAGAAGGAAAGTACAGTGGATGGAGGGGAATAAAAATCACTATTATTTCCCTTAAATTTTTTGTAAAATGAAAACTTTCTTTTACAGTTCAAAACTGAGCATGAGGGATAATTTTAAGAAAAAAGTGACACTTTTTTTTACTTACACTTACTTCTATTCAGAGAAGCTGCCATTTTATACTTCTTATACTTTTATATTTCCTATACTACTTTCTGAGAAAAATCTAAAAACCCAAGCAAAACACAGAATGATGAGGTTTAAGAAAAAATCTCTCATGCTTTCATTAGAGAGAAATTCAAATCACAAATTTTAAAATGAGACATTAATAACCTGTTTTTTTTTTTTAAAAATTCAAGCCATTAAAAATTTAATAAAGGTGTTCATCATGTACAACTTTTCTCTTCCAAATGGGGCAAGGCAAAAAAACCCCACAAACCAAACAAAAAAATATAAGAGGTCTCTTTAATTTAAGGGGAAAAAAAGTTACAAAATGTCAGTATTTCTTAAGAGAGATTCATTTAGAGTTTTGGAGGATGGAAATAGAAAATTTAGTTGCTAATATAGAGCAACTACCTAGTGTTTTGTTATCTCACAGAGTAGCATCCAGTGAAATGGAAGTACTGAAGAATGACTGGAGATTTATCTTATACCAGCCTGATTCCTACACTGCAGGTCAAATGAAAAGTACTGTGTATTACTGCCTTTAAAATAAAAATGGGGCCTGTAAATACATTGTAATTAGGAGGCTCAGCTCTCCCTACCTTGACTTCCACGACACATCTATGATTGCAGACACCAGCGGAATGCTCAAATGAGACACGTCACCTGAGAGGCTCCCCTATGGCTTTCCGTGCTTGCTAATAAGAAAAGGTTAATTGTGATCCTTTGAATTTCCCAAGAGAGACCCAAGAAATGCAGAAAGGTTCAGGTGTCTGCAAACACGGAAGTGTTTGGAAACCTGTGCCAAAGGTGGTTATTTTGCTGGCCTTGCCCCTTGTGCCCTGTAGTTCTCAGCACCATCCTTCTGACAACATCCCCTGAAGTATCCATAAAATTATTTCACAGGACACAGGAGTGTCACAAAGGCTAATTGACTTGTGCTGCTGCAATGATCCGTGCCTGTATATACCCAGACAGCAAGCATTGTTTCCAGCCAAATGTATACATGCATCTGGAAGTGGAAACTGGGATTTGAATTCATAACCTTTAGCTACCCAAATGCAGGTCTTTATGCAGAGAGTTAGAAGAGCAGCTGTAGTCACACAAAAACACTGCTATTCGTTAGGACGTTTACTCTGTTGAGGTGAAGAGCAGCAGTGTGTGCTCACTTTGGCCAAAGTGACAGATTTCCCAGGGAAATCTGCTTCTGGAAAAATGCCAATTTCCTTATGGTATTTGGGGAATCTGTTCCTGGCTACTACTGAATAGCAGATACTGGAGTCAGACTGAAGTGTCTCAATATCTTTTGTCTCTGTGCCCCAGTTCCTGGCCTTCTCCTTGTACCCCCCATTCTTCATTTCGCCCATGTTTTGTCTACCTTGTCTACTACACAGAAACACAGTTTACAATTACATTAAAGCTGCTTGAATTTAAGTATGAAGTGGACTACTCACAGCACAATTACTGATATTTAGTTAATAAAGTGAACATGTTCATAATTGTTGCAATGTGTCAGGCCTTAGTACAACTCATTGCTAAGCTTTCTATCTTGTGTAATACTCCAGTCTAAGGAGATCTTTTAGGATTTAAATATGTATTTAGAAGGATTTTCAATGCTTATACTTTTTAATTATATAATTAAGGATGAGGAGGATGTGTTTCCAAAACTTTCTAAAGGATTAGACTAACACACTTCCTGTCGAGGTAAGATAACCTCACCTGCCACACCACCTGAATTAGAAAACTCCCGTAGTTACAGAAGCAACGCTGGTTACCTTCAGTAGCTTCCTCAGAAACCAGGAGAGCTGTTTGTACAGGGCAAAAACAATATGCAAGTGTTTCAAGTGTCTTTTAAAAAACTAATCAAAGAATTTGCTCTGCTTATAGCAAATCTGTGGTTTGGAAGAAAACGGGATTACCACAAAAACCCCTTATAGGACTAATTGGCTGATGTCCAAAGATCCAGATCTCCATCCCAGGAGCAAAAAAAGAGGCAACCTGCTTATACATTCACTTGTTTCCATCTCTGTGCACAGTCCCCATTTGTTCGCCTGAAGGCACAGATTCCTGCTTTCAGTGACCTGCATGGCATCTGTTGCAGTGACACAGCACAAGGTAAACCAAAACCCTACAGCCAGTGCAAGAGAGGTGGTGCCATCTCTTTCATACTGTCCTCAATGTGGCAGTTAGGGACCTAGTGCAAAAGAAAAGGATTTAATGTGTCTTCCTGGTGCGGAATACTGCATCGTCAAACCAGAAGACAGGTTATGACACTGTAATATGACAGAGACGTCAGAAACAAAACATGAGTCTGTATTTTACTAACAGCTAGATCTGGGCAAGACTAGTGCTGAACAAAAGCAAGATAGAAGAAAATGAGTAAGGTAATAATCAGCATAAATATAGACCTGTCCCAAATAATCAAATGTCTTAAATATTAAAAATTGGTTGTATACTGATTTTTATATTTTGCAAATGCAGAACAGCTTACAGTTATTTTGAAATCATTCAAGGACATGAGTCAGATTCCTTCAGTATTGTTATTCCTATTTTTAATAAAAATGCCGCAGTGTGAAGTGCAGATATCTTAGTTTTGCTTTCTCATAGTATAAGTGCAGAATAATAATAATAAAATCAAATTGTGCTTACTAGCTTTTACTGCCTTTCACATCTAAATAACCCAAAGCATTTTATACATCAGAAGGGTCACTGAGACCAGGCACTCAGCAACTGTCAGTGTGAAGCTGCCTGTAGTGACATCAACCTGCTCAGGACAGGAAGCCAAATGATACTGAAATTTATGAAGACTGAATTTAATTACCTAAAAAGGCTTGAGAAGGGCTAGAACTGCTACTCTTACCAAGAACCTTATGCGCCCAAAATGACACCTCTCTAACAGCACAACTCATTTCAGAGCTAGGACTGCCAGGTATTTGTTAACTCCTTTTATTTCCTGGTGCATATGTATGCATTGTGATGATTTACTATTCAAATAAGACCCTTTTCCAGCTTAATGAAATCCAGACTGGTTGCAGCATCAAGACGGCCAGCTCATAAAATATAACTCTGGCTCTTTTTTTCTCCAAAAATAGGGCAAAAAGCTCTACTGGTACCAAACACCAAATACTGGATCTGCTACTGGATCAATTATGTTACTCAGCTATTTTCTGAATGCAATGCCTGTCCCCATTGCATGGTGATTTTGACTCTTGTCTGTCTGTTGTTCACAAATAATGGTTCTAATGCATTGTATAGCTCTTCTATAAGCATTGAAGTGTAGCTAAATACCAGCATACAGGATGTGATAAACAAAGTTAGAAATGGGAGAAGGAGAGGGGGAAAGAAATTGAAAAAAAAAAAAAATCAATTTTAATAATAGCTTGACAATTACAATTAAATAATCCAAAGCTCAAGCTGAGCGTTTTTGTTACACACTTCATGAATGATGTTTGTACTTTGGAACCCTTAAAATATTTAAGTAGAGAAGAAATGACATGAACTGCAACCAGTTAAGGTCATCCATTTAGGACAAAATTGATAAAATATTAAAATGAAAGAAATAAATTTTCATACAGAGATACTGAGGCCTCATAGAGATGTATTATTCAAAGCAGAGGAACATGTGTGACCTCTAGGCTATTACATAATGGAGAAAGGATACGACAGTTCAAATGTGCAGGAACTATAGGCAGCAGAGGTAGAGACGGAAGATGGATTAACCATTCCATAAGCCAGTGCCTGGCTTCTAGGATACTTTAACTGGACCCTTGTATTATAGCATTACACTCTCAGAGCCAGTTCTTGGACCCCACTATTGTGTTGGCCTTAAAAACCTGTGGAAAGATCATAGATTTTAACTAAAGAATGATTTTGTGTCTAGCTGAGCTTGTTGGTTCCCAGATGCTGACATTTACAGCAGGGGTGGTCCCAGGCTGCTGGGTTTCAGTGCCTCAGCTTCTTCAAAATTGTCACTCTGCCCTTACACACCTTTCTATAGAACAGCCTGGAGTCAGGACAGCATGGGCTGGCCAAGGTGTAAAGCATCACACTCCTCCCTTGCTGTGCTCAGCGTTGCTGGCTCACAGCCAGCCTTCTCCTCATCCATCTCTGCCCTAACAGGCCTTGAAGATGTCCAGTTTATCCTTTGGACATCTTGAAGGGGAGTAGTCAAACTCTAGAAATAAATTATTCTATTTTAATTTAAGGCCAGATTCAGTATTTATTACACAGGTTTTACAAAATGGGGTTTTGCAAGGATCTCAGCTCTTTTATATCTGAGGTTCTTGGGATAAATCTCCCCTAAATGAAAAAGTAGCTGCCTGAAACAAGAAGTATCTCTAAATCCCAGCAAAATCTGTCTAACAGCAGGGTCTTTGCTCCTTTGAAAAATTAATTTCCACCTAGCGGAGGGCTCTTACCTTCAAGCTCAGTGATCTGAGGCAACTCCATTGCTCTCCTGTTGGCAAAACGTGTTCAGTATTCACACAGCCACAAATGCTGTGCCGAGCACAAGGTTTGGAACTGCACATCAGGTCAAAAAGTTAGGGCACATAATGCCAAAGCTTTTTCTTGGATGCATATTAGCCTCCCTAGAGGACATACAAAAGCACCTAAAACATTAGGAAAATTAGTGTCACTGACAGTCATTTGTGATCTTGTCTTCCAAATGTTTTTGATCCTCTTCCCATTTTACTCAGTTGCAATCACTCCATGTAAAAAAATAAATCTCTGCATTTGCAGAGTAAGCATTTATTTCTAGCTCTCAAAGCTCCTTCCCAAACTAAGTATCAATATTATTAGCTTGATTTTATAGCTGTCCTAAGTGGAGAGACAGGGATCGTTTACAAATTAGGTTCTATGCAGGTTGTAGGCCTAACCTGCAATACTTCTCTGTTCCTGGCACTTCAGGGTCTTGTTCTGACGAAGTATTCCCGCAAATAATGCAAAAGTTTCAGATCACATTTTAATTGTCCATATATTTTACGCCAGAATTTGAAAATATGACTATATTCCTTGTGCTTATAATTGTCAAAAGTGATCATAGAATATGATCCTTTGAGTCAAAGTTAATTTTTTGTTGACATACCTCAGACTGACCATACTGATGAAATCAAAGGTCCAGGCCACCAGGTACCTTCCCTCCAGCAGAAGCCAACAGCAAGTGCCTAAGGAAGTGAATAAGAAGCGGCAAACATGCAGTGACACATCCTCAGCATAGTCCTATAGTTTCTAGTGATCTAAGATTCAGGGATTTTTTTAATCAGTCTTTTTTTTTAAGAGTTACTATCTACGTATTTTGAAAGTCCCTGACAGGTTTCCCTCTCATTAAGTTGTCTGATTACATTTTCAATAGATAAAAAAAAGTGAGATTAGTAAAATCTTGTAGCAATGAGTACCACAGTTAATTACAAGTTGTGTGAAAAAGATCCCCTCTCACCATCTTTCTATGTTTCAGCTGCTATTCCTCTTCCTGCTAAATCCAGCAGAAAAGAAAATCCATTGATATTGGTGTGTGGGAGACTGGACTCAGAATTACCTAGAATAAAACCAAGAAATACGTTTTCATTAAGCCAATCTTTCTTCCTCAAAAATCTGGTAAAAGGAATTTATACAGCAAGACTGAAGAAGAAGTGAGCTACCCTTTTGAGATAATAGAGGAACAAACCTAAATCAGATAATTTGGGAAACTCACACCAACTTCATTGAAATTTTGCCGAAACATTCTGCTATGCCTTCAGCACAGACAGGAATTTTGCAGCCAACATAATTTTAAAAACTGAGATACGTATGTGTGGGGGGAGGGAATAATAGAGCTTTCTATTAATAGAAAGCAGTCCGGCTGCAGCCTGAACTGTGGTGTCTTCCCTCCCCATAATCATGGCATTAATTACTTCATAGGTCAAATTATGCTTCTGTTTGAAAGAGTTTGGCCGTCTACGTGAATCAGGGCATGCATATTTAGATCTACTGTATCCTCTAGCATGGGCTTTTATTCTTGTTTGATGCATGCAGGCTACTAATTTAGTTTTTCACTGAAGATGGCTATTTTTTCCTCTCCTGCACAATGGCAGTCCAGTTCCAAAATATATAGAACAAACACACATTAAGTGAATCTGAGGACAAGTATATTTCCTCCTTCGACCATATGGACAGGATTTTTCTTTAAAATAAAAAGGCCAAAAAGTGACTGGAACAATGCCCAAAGGGGAGAATAGAGACAGACATTTAAAGGTGAGCTCACTAGATTTATAATAGCAGGGGACACTACCATCCTTTCCAGTCAGCTATCTGGTTAGCAGCAATGCTTGTATCACAAGAAGGGCCCAGGAGATCCTTCTCTAGAAAATAATAGCTACAGCTATTAATATATGGGAGAAGCTGTAGCAATCCACTGCAGATATTGATAAAAAATTACATTGTTCAGATATGAGACTACACACTCCAGGCAGGCAAACAGAAATGCAGGTTTTTTGTGCATATCAGTGTTATTTAGAAGAGCTGCTCGAAAAAGTTTTAAGGAATTAAAGTGCTTCTGTCCAGAAAGAATAGCCAAGAGCTTTGAACAAAAATACTGCTCATCATTTAAGCACATTAAGAACCTGGATGAGACAATAGCTCAGGGCTCACAGGGAAGGTGCTGCTTCTTATGTTAACCCGATCCCACTATTTGTAGGAACAACTTGTGAAATTACTTTGACTGTATCAGAAGACATAGAGAAAACATCAAAATATTGTAGTACATAGCAGGGCTTCTTCAATCAATGAAAGCCCTTTCACAGTAGCATTAGAATCATCTTTAAGAGGGCCAGTAGTGACCCAGCAAGCCACCCACTAAAAACCAAGACAAGCAGTCTTGGTCTCCGATTTTTTTAGAGGACTAACTTGCTCCCATGTGCAAAGAGATGTAGGAATTTTGTTGTCCAAAACTTAAAATAAGAAACACAATGGGGTAGCAGGAAATAAGCCTGAAAATGCCAGGACTGATAACTCTAAACACAGTAAAATATACCATGAGCTTGTTTTAAGAATTACTGTACTTCAGAGTCCTGTGATATTTCAGTCATCTGGTTGGTCTGCTGGTGTTGAGATAAAAGGATTCAATGTTTTTACATTTCCTCAGCCACAAAGGTTAGACATTTGTTTGTTTGTGTAATGAAAGCAAATATGCTAATAGTACCACAGCTATGGGAGCTGAGAGCTGTAAGAGCCCTTAAAAATCATGACCTTGTAGATAAGGTTGTGAGCATTGTCATGAGTGAGCTCCAAAGACATTTCTGAACTCTGTTCAAGATCCTTCTTTTCCGATTTCTGACTGAGCATACAGTACAAGAATTCTCACTGAAGCCTACAGAAGTTAAAATCCCTTTTATTTGCGGTGCTCAGTGCTTTGTCAGATCAGAGCATAAGCAATGCTTACAAATGAATACAATCAGAGATTGTGGGGTTTTTTTTAAACTGTACCTTTTAAACTGTATTGCAATCTTTAACACCACCTTTTAAAAAAGTCAGACTGTAAGAAGATAAGCATAATACAGCAAGTTTAAAAAATTCCCTGACTCCCTGGCACCACAGATTCAAGTCTCGGGGTCACTGAACCCTTTGCCTTTCTCAGATAGATAAGATGACTACTGCAATATTTAACACAAGATAAGCCACACAAGCATTTGACTGGATTTGACCTCTCAGACAGCTTACAAACCCAAGAGCTTGTGTAACCTGAACCTCTGCAAGGAAATGGATATTTGTACATTCTCCCGTAGCTCCAAGAACTGGAGACTTTGGAAACATCAAATATCATAAGACATGCTGAAGGTGCTAGCAAGAAATACTGCTGAAGATGTTTCTTGAGCTGTATCCTCAAGAATCAATGGCCAAAGCTGCCACTTAACCAAGCAGGAACAGCAGGCTGAGCTCTAGGAGTCTGTGCAGCTGGAAAGCTCCCTTCCAGGAGCAGCTGCACCTCAGAGACAAACAGTAGGCACATAAGAACACCAGACAGATCCACCAGGCCAGATCCTGCTCCTAAGTGACAACAGGCTGCTTCAAGACAGCTCTTTGCATGGGAAGCCTGGAATAGTTCTCTGTTCTCCCAGGTACATCACATTATTTCTGTGTAACTTGGGGGTGTGGCAAACACCCTGCATGGTCAGACGGATACACAAACATAACGTTTTGTCCTCACAACCAGAGAGGAAACCCAGATAGCCAAGAACATCCACCTCACATGATTTTGCTGTTCCAAGAATTATCCTGGTACAAGCTCTGGTCCACCAGAGAAGCCGGGCAGGAGAAGACAGAAGGCTGCAGGTGGGCAGCATGGACAGCCACAGGCCTGGCCAAACTCCACTGACTCCCAGTCTCCCCTAACCAGCTGGCCAGGAGTCCTTAAATTCTTCACACAGCTCCTGTACAAGTATTTCTACTCACAACAAGCACATACACAGTTTCATAGCACATTACCCCGTGTTCCCATGTGACAAGGTTTCTCTCAGTGGCTACTGTCACAAATGAAAGCCATGCCTGAGGAGAGGTACTCACAGTTTGCCTGCCAGCTTAGCTCAGGCTTCTCATGTACCAACAGATGCTGTCATCCATATTACTGTGTCACCCAAATCTGCTCTGAAAAAAGTTGCTATCTGCTGGTAAGGACACACATGGCTTGTCTGCAGTTGGGGCTCTGGTAGTGTCACAGGCAGACTAACAACAGTGGAAAATTCTGAAGCGCATACAACCTCAGACAGACACAGAAATAATCCACCAAATGTCAACAAACTTGTGCAAAGCATTTCTGTTTCAGAAGCAGTAATTTCTGATGAAAGTATTTCCATTTCATACTTCATACTTCAGGGTGCACTTCAAATGTCTCTAAAAGTCCATGACAAAAATGCTTGTCTTAATCCAAATGTCCTCTAAATAGCAATGGAATTTTGAAATTGCCTGTAAAGTGTCAGAAACTTGGGGACATTTTTTCCCCTTCTATTGTGGCATCAGCAGAAAATGTAGATGACACAAACTGCATAGGTGAAACTAACATTCCCCTCCTAGCTGAGTTTTAAACAACAAAGATGTTGTCTTGTTTAGCATTCTTTATGAAGGTTTCTGGGGAAGCCAGGACCACTTCAAACCCACTTCAAACTGGGTGGGACCACTTTGACTAAGAAGAAATAAACAAAACCACTGCAAAAAAAAAAAAAAAACAACTATCAAAAATTATTAAATGTAAAGTAATGAATAACTTTTATATGTTCTTAATGCTATACTTATTTGGTAAAAAGAAAAAATAATTAGAAAATAGTAATTAGAAAATCTAGTATTTCCACTGTAATTGCATTTGTCTGTACAGAAATATTAATTCCTGTTCCAATTTGGTCCTAACACAGCATTGCTTGTATTAACAAGTGGCAGGAAAATACGTTCTTGTTTGTGATTGAGGCTATCTAATCAAGGACATATTTTTGGTACTGAAAACAAGTACAATAATAGAATTTTATCTAGCCCACAATTTATTTTTCTTTTAAGAATGGAAAGTATGGTACACTATAGATCACATCTGGTTTTGATGAACTGGAATAGACTTCTACTTGCATGTTTACTTTTCTTTTCCCAAATGATTGTCAATGGGGATTATTTTTCCTCATTCTGACTGAAGTTGCATGAACTTTTCCATATGTTTTTGCAAGTTGATTCAAGAATTTTTGTCCAAACCATTCCACATTACACAATTCAACATTTAAAAGATGTGGATTCAAACTAATCTATTGCTTTTGTAGTATTAAACTTGATGCTAACCAGCACAGTCCCAAATCTGAAAACACTTGCCTGAAGTTATGCAAATGGTCACAATTACTTCAGTAGGTCCACTGCCATACTTAAATATGTGTGGTTTCAGGTTCAGGAACCTGGTGAGTCTTCACCAGCTCTGCGCCTGTGCATTCTGCAGGTATCTGTTGGCTGCAAAATTCTCCTGCAGAGGAAGAGATGAAATCTACAGGCTGGGCAACTGTTTGCAAGATGGATAAATACAATCAACTTGCCAGAGGTACTTCCTTTGTGTCAGATTGTTGCAGTCAGAAAGACCTGACAACCTGCACCTTCAAAGGCAACAGTTCAAGGTGGCTAAGATCAGTTTCCTCAATCTGACATAAACAGATATTAGGTATTATTTTCCTGACAGAGACAACAAGCTGACCTAGATTCAGATGCAAAGGTTATTTTTGTGTAAATGTTACATGTATTACTAAAATTATAGAACGTTTTTAAAATCAAAATTAACATTGCATGGTAATGGTTCTGAATATGTGTGTAATGAACAATAGGTTGCCCATAAGATCTGAGCTCTGTTAACCCTGATGGCAGTGACAGTAAACTGATGCTGCTATAGTCCAGGCTGACAAAGGGACAAATATGACATTGTCAGGAGCAAGTCACCGGTGCACTTTCTTCTTGTTACCTATAAGTTAGCACTAACTGGTTGTTACTGCCTAGTATGCAAGTGCCATGCTTTTAATATAAACACATACACAAATACATATATATATATATCTATATATCTCACATATATAACACACATACATGAAAAAAAGTATTCTATATGAGGATTCCCTGGCCTTCTAGAATTTGCAAAGACCTCTCATTGCTTTCTTCAAAAAAGTACAGCTCTGAGTTAATTGGTTTCATTAATTTTACCCAAGCAAAACTTTTCTTTCACTTCTGCTTGGGCAATTTTTTGAACTGAGCTTCTAAGTAAGCTCTGTTCCAGCCATGGATAAACCAGTTACAGTTAAATGCCACCCTTTCCATGAGCTGCTGTTGTATGGATTACTCACCACATTGATTTGGTAGATGAAGGCCAGTATGATGATCGAGTTCCCATGACAGCAGAAGACAAGGCATTACTGAGTTAATTTCTAGTGCACTCCCCTCAAGGGGGCGGTGAACTCGTGCTTGAGCTGATGGTGGGACAGACTGCAGCTCATCTCCTGTGAACATGTTTCGAATGGCTAGAGACAATGTCTCCAACCCTTTGTTGCAAAGGGCTTCTTACACCAAGGTTTCATTCTGAAATCTTTTGTGTTAACTCAGTGACTTGTGTGGCATTCGGACTTCATGTTCTGCCATTATCTTATTTTATATTATCTTAACCTTTTTTCCCTTTTGACCAAGCAGGTTATGGTAATGTTAACAAGGTGATGACACCCCAGAGCTGTGCCTCTATGCCCCACATCACTTAATTTGCATGCAACAAATGGTACATATTAAAAATAAAGAAGAAATCCACTTTTAAATATTGCCTTAGGATGTTCACCTAAAACAATGATTCCTTGGAAAAAAAAGGGGTGATAATAATTTCAATATAATGGCAAGATCTGACAAGTTAGTGATCATTTGATTTTACAGTGGCCAATAGCAACAGAGTATTTCAAACCAGACATGCTACATCTTAATGTAGACATTAAATAGACATGTTCTCTATCCTAAGGTCATAAAACAGAGAAAGGAAAGATAACTATGAAGGAGATTTCAAAATTTCAGAGTGACATTGAAGTAAGCAGCTTTTGTGTATGTTGAATATTTTTGTACCTTTGGAAATTGTGCCTTTCATAAAAAAATTGTGATTTTTTTTCAGATATCTAAATAATGGTATGAAATAATTGTATTTTGGGTTTTCTTATTGGAAAATTAACATATTTAGTTCTCATATATTTAATAATATGCTCTGAGGAGGAAATGTAAGGACAGAAGGGTAGGTACAAACAGGATCAAGCAGCATGAAAGTTCTCCTGGGACAACAGTATTTCAGTGGAACCAGCTCAAGAGTCAGGAGCACAGGAGAGACAACCTGATGAAACTTGGCCCATGTTTTCCCTCTCAATAAGCAGAGTTCAAACATAATGGAATCAGCAAACAGAAGCTTCAAGATATTTACACATATCCAGACAGAGAAGAAGAGTTCACATCCATAATGAATGGCCATCAGAAAAAAAGAAAAAAAAAACAAAACCAAAAAAACCAAAAAACCAAAAAAACCCAAAGCAAAACAAAAGCAGAATTTAAACCAGGGCTGACTACAGCTGCTTTTTGTGACTAAGTCCAAAATTCAGCTCAACTCTAGTTAAATCATAATCTGACAGATAGACTTTTTTTATTACAATTCTCTGCTGAATCATTTAGTTTGTGGAAGAAGCATGGTTCTGGCACCATAACTTAAATTATGATAACTATGAGATCATTCTTACGATGTAAAGGTAGTATCAGGCTCATTTGCTAATCTCCATAGTTTACCCAGGCTATTTTTTGTCCAGGAAACACATATACTACAATGTTTAGCAACCTGTAGTAGTAGCAGTGCATTAGTTACCTTCTCAAAAAGTCCTTGCAAGGTGTGTAACCTTCTTAAACTCCATGGATGTTTTTCCATTTTACAAATGGAGAGCCTTTTGCCATTGACCATATTGTACAGCGTTCAAACTTGTCAGTGACATAAACAAGTGGTTCCCAAACAGTAGAGCACATACAAACAGCTGTATATAAATAACTTCTGTGTGGTAGATGATATAAAATTCTGTGTGGTAGATGATGGAAAATTGCCACTGCCAATGAATGGACTTTTTAAGATGATGTTTCCAAAGTGGCGTACACACAAGACAGACCACTGGGATGAAGGAAGAAATTCTTTATGCGCATGCCACTATTAATAGTTTTTTAGAAATAATTTAATAAATTTAATCTTTGACTCATCCTTTTTAAAATTCCTATTTTGTGCTCATCTTATAATTTCTATAATTGATTAGCACAATATCACATGTTCATAATTTATAAATAAATGATTGCACATTGAGTGGGGGTGCCTTTTTTTGCTGATGGGGTACAAGAGAAAGTTTGGAGAACAACATTTAAGGATCAGTCCCTCACTGACCAAAGTGGGTCTCCCATTATTTGACAATTATTCTCTAAAAGGTTGACAAATGTCTCTTGGGAATTCTTGCAAAGATCAGTGAAACAAATGGAAGCATTTCATAAAAACTCCAAGTGGATTCGGATCAGGCCTCTAAGAAGTACAACGGCAGAGGTAAGAGGAGGTATCTGTCACTTCTGAATCCTTTTCCTACAGTGCTGCTGACATTGTTCTCCCACAAAGTATTGTATAGATGCAGAAGAAGTAAAAAGTGCTTATGTGTAATTCTGCATAGCAAAGGAGTAGTTTTATGGTGAATAAAGTACTGATATGGGGCAAGATAAACACTTCTTGGATCACAGTAAATGTTACAGTTAGCAAAACAAATTTAGCTGTCAGCTCTGTAATTCTTCTAGTGCTACACAACATAATCATAACAAGCAGAACACTTGACACTGCTGTAATAAAATAACCAAATGCACAGCCCACTAATTTCGACAAACAATTGCATTCTATCATCCTGAAAAAGGAAGCCATCTTATTCCTTAGCCTGTTACTTGTCCACTCAGGGCACACAAAAAACCAAAACAAGAGGCACTTTGTGGCATGAGGCACAGCCCTCTCCTGCCATGGATTTCCTTTATTATCGGCAGCTATGTCTGGATGGCATTGATCAGCCCCAGCTTCTTACTGACCTCAGGCCCACAGCCTGGACAGGAGGTGTGCTCATCCTTGATGCCAATCATGCTGTCCCTCAGGCAGCTCAAAGGCATGCTCTTTTCTTGGATCTGAGTGATGACGAAGGGCACCTGAAATACAGCTATTGCTGCTGCTGCACTCTAGAAATGTGGCAATGTAATGCAACACTTTTATGCACCAGAAATGATTCTATCACTATAAAAAAAGGTAGGTGCATTTATTCAAACATCTAAATCAATCATCAGCCACCAGGAATAGATCATGTCTGAAAAGCTATTGCTTATCTTCCTTACTTTCAGTAGTGACTTCACTGGAGGTCTGTCTCTAACACATATAAGTGAATGGGAGGCTCAGGATGAAGAAGTTTAAGAGCATCAGCATATTTTTCTTGCTGTGAACCTCCCTCCACTAATTGAAACTTCCTTCCAGTTCTCTCATCTGGCCTGTGGGCTCCGTATGGATCTGCTCCATTGTACCACATGCAAAAAGATGACTGACACTTCCAGGACATTTTTAATTTAATAAAACACAGTTATTAATAATACTTATAGAGGATATAATTTGAATTGCATTAGCTCTAGAAAAATACACTAATATAAAACCAAGGCAACATTTTAGCACTAACACACTACTAGACCATTTTTGTTAGTATATCAATAGGACATTGACTGATGGGTCTGCACTGGACTGTTCTCTAGGCATTGCCACACTTGTGCTGTGGCTCTAATTTCGATCTATACACAAGAGAGGGCCTCAAATGATTTCAGAGGGTGCAGAGGGGCTCATTCATTAGTCTGGCCTCATAAAAACTCACTCTACTGCAAGCATCGAACTGGCTACACCTTTTTTAATGCAATTAAAAGACTGCATAAATCAATGTCGCAACAAGTATTCCCCTTTAGACACCCACTAATGATCTTAGCTCTTAGCAGAGAGCTTTGCTTGCCTTTCCTGAGTGTCAGGTCACTATATCTGGTTGGCCTTCCAGACACGGCGGAAGTCAGATCCTGGACAGCCAAGTGGCTACAGGTATTCTCTGGCATCACCAAGCCATTGTAGCCTTGGCAGCTGCTCAACAGACTTGCTTCTCTCCATGCTCCTGGCAGAGAAGGTGTGTTGGGTTTTTGGGGGACTTCACTCTTTTCATAGTTAACTGATATGGGTCTATGTTTTGGGTTTGTTCTGGAAACGGTGTTGATAGCACAGGGATGTTTTTGTTATTGCTGAGCAGGGCTTGCACAGATCCAAGGCCTTTCCCACCTCTCACCGCCCCCCAGCAGCAAAGGGGCTGGAGGTGACACAGCTGAGACCAGTGATTACAACTGACCCAAGGGATATCCCATAACATCTGGAGTCACGCTCAGCATGTAAAACTGGGGAAGAAAGAAGCGGGGGGGGATGTTCAGAATGATGAAGTTTCTCTTCCCAAGTCACCATTACACGTGACAGAGCTCAGACTTCCTGGGCGTGGCAAAACACCGGCCTGCCCTTGGGAAATGATGAATTAATTGCATCTTTTGCTTTGCTTGCACCTGTGGCTTTTGCTTTACCTATTAAACTGCCTTTTTCTCAATCCATGAATTTTCTCACTTTTACCCTTCCGATTCTCTCCCCCATCACACCAGGGGGAGTAAGGAAGTGGCTGTGTGGGGTTGAGTTGCTGGCTGGGGTTAAATCACAACAGCAGGCAATGCTGACAATTCCTGCATCTCACTGCTGTCCTGCCTCAAAGATCACTGCTACTGCTAGTGTAGGAAAGAGGCCCTGGTCCTGCCTCCAAGCACTTTACCACGACAATATATATCCCATTATGCACTGTTTATAAAACAGAAGTCGCAAAATGTTTAGGTGGTTTATCCAGGATCCAAAGCAGCATCAAAGTGGTAATTCTTACATAACTCTTGGGGAAAAGCAGCATATTTGACTGAATCATGATGCCTCCCAACCATAAACTGTGATACTTGGATTCAGCACTTTCAGATCTATAAGCTGTTTGGTCCCAGATTGATGACTAATGGAATAAACTCCTTTTATCCTCCAAAACCTGAAGAAAAATAGGGTATATTTCAAGCTTATTTTATGAGTGAGCCATTGTGAAACAGATAAAAAGCTGGTGGTTCCCAGGAGACTTTTCATTATAACATTTTATGTTTCTGGAGACATGCATATGATATTAAAAATAGGAACTCCAAGGAAACAGAGACTGGCAGAATCACACCATGAAGAAATGGACTAGGTCAAACTCATATATGCCCATCCGCAATGAAGAGCCCCACACAAAGCCCCGTGGGCTGCACATTAGGTAGGGGCAAGGCTGCTGAGGCTTTGAAAGGAGGTCTGTCACACACAGACAGATGTATCCCAAAGCACAGATCACTCCAGGTTCATCCCTTCCCTCTTCATTAACAGCACCCTGACCTGCTGTTCACAGAGGTGAAAAAGGGGAAGGACACAAAGCCCACTGGACACCTTCCTAAGGTTTATGTTTATCTGAACATGCTTTCTATCATTGTTTTATAGTCTGGAGCATGTCAACAGGAGATAAAGAGGAAAGATGACTGAAGAATTAAATTATCTGTAGTGCTGAGCAAGCCTTTTTCAGCCCACTGTGGTTCAAATTTGTCGCCTGACATGAGAAGGTAACCTTTTCTAAGTTATGTTACTCTTCAGCTCAAGATGCACCTGCCTGGGAAGGCCTAACATCCCTCATTAAAGAGGACAGTGCATGACCCAGCACTGAGGTTAATACTAATGCGTTCCCCTGGAGCCAGGACTGTGGTCCCTCATTACCATCACCCTCTGGATGTTGCTCTAAGCACTGGCACTCTAATTGATAAACAGAATCAGTCCATTTCAGACCTCAGAGACAAGCAGCTAGAATTTGAGATAGCCATCCTTTGATAGGCAAGGAGGGCAATTTTTATTTTTTTCTTTTGCACATTAGGTGTCAGCAGAACTTTAATCAATCTTCACATGTTGCCAATAGTTCACAGATAGAGCTGCAGTGCTTGAAGGAAATAGGTTATCTTTTCCCACTGTGAGCTGCTAGTTCTAAGGAGTGTTTGATGCAAGTCTGAATTAACTGTGCAATCTGAACTTGAAAGGACCATTAACCAGGAAAAATTAACAACATACTTAGAAATGACTGAGCTTGGCTGGCCAGTTTTCCAGCTATGACCTTTAATTCTCCATAAAGAGAAGTTGCTTTAAAAAAATCAAATATTCTCACCAGTCTGGTTAATTAAACAGAATGGCAAATGATGCCACATATGTGGAAGCAATCCAAAAAGAGTTTGGATGGAAGGAAAGAAATTGCGGTTATAACCCAGTATTATTTAAAGGAAAAAAAAAAAATTAAGCATATGGTATAATATTTCATAAACCTGGGAGAGTAGTGTAGATATGTAATTGCACTAAACATATATAAATATTGCACTAAACATTATAAATAAAAATAAACTGTGAATGAAATGATTTTTTCCCTAAAAAAAATTCTCAGAATACTCAGCATATAGATATATATATCTAAGGAAGAGAGTGCAAGCACGCTAGCCAAGTCTCGTAACTTGTAAGCCATATTAAGTTACTTATATGAGACTCAAACTGATTAGTGCAGATTAGCTGGCCACATCTGATTGTCCTGGTCTAGCAAGGATGTTGTCTGACTGTGCAGCCCAAGAACAAATGAAACCATAGGCACTGCCAAGATAACATGCCAGCATTAGATTCTCTTGGTAGCTTGCTGTCTCTAGAGGTAAAATTTGAAAATTAAATGTTCCAAAAAATGAAGTTTTAGTACAGGCAAACCATGGAGTTTATGTTGAAAGTAAGTGGCTGCCAGCCTGTTGATCCTCTTGATTAATTATAGGCTCAGGTATAAATTGAGTGCCCCTTTATGTCTTAAGAAGGATAACAGGAATACAGTATGAAAAGTGCTTGAAATTGGCCTGTTTTCAGTCATTGCCCTTAAACCTGACAGAGTGAAAAGACAGGTCCTGCAGGTCCTGTCACAAATCTGAAATCTCTACATTATTCCATCAGTCAGCTGTGTTCTGTAGTAGCCAACCATAGCTAGTGTTTGTAAATATGAAGTTGTGTTTGTAAAAGTTAATTTCTATTAAGATTATTTAAGAGATCTCATTATAACTTTTATAACTTCACATAGGACATAATCAGCTGCTAAACTGTAGAAAATAACTCCTGCTTCTGACCGTACCCCTCCAGTGCCATGGCATCCTGCTGCTAATACTTACAGTGCTAAATCTAAGTTTAGGCTTGAAGAATTAGATCATGCTTCCTTTTCCCTTTCCTCACACTAGAAGTGTCCTCCTTACCTAAGTACTTGGTTAAATATCTCCTGGCTGTTCAGCAGGAGCCCTTATGTTCTCTTTCATCAGCAGAAAATTATGAGCTCCTGGTCCAATATACAATTACTTAAAAATGGTATTATCATAGCACCCAGTCCCAGTCACAGACCATCACCCTCTTGCATCTGGCACTGGACAAGCATGTGCAGAGGCAAAGTACATTCCACAGATAATTTTCAATTCAGTTGTGAATAAAGATACAATAGAGGGATATATCATGGAAAGCACAAACAAATGAGATTGGTTGATGTAACACAGTAGATTGAAAAACGTTGCTTTGATATGGCTCTTCCACATTTCAGTCTTCCAAGAATCATTAGAAATAGCAAAAATCCCTTAATTTCTTACCTAATAATTGTAATAATTTCCCAGGTGACCATATGCCACAGGGATGCTGCATGATCACAAATGGGAAAAATACCAAAGATCGTAAGGGGAATGAGTCATGAAGCAGCAAGACACGTTCTAAAAATATTTACAAATCCTTAGTTAGAAGAACAAAACAGAAAGGCTGCTGCAAATAGCACTTCTTGGACAACAGGATTCTTTGTGTGGACAAACAGCACACATAACACAAGAAATGGCAAGCTTTTCATGTAAGACCAATTTTCAAAGAGCTTATGAATGTTTCTCTCTTGAATTTCTTCTTCAATTTTTGCTTAAACTATCCTGAGTCTTACATATGGAGAAGGAACAAGCTTAATCAGGGCAACTGTAAGCCTTTGATCAATTCAATTATCCGGTAAAGGGCTCACTCGTTGAACTCAGCCATAAAATGTTAGAGTCGCAGCGCTGCTCCTGTCTATCAGCTTGTGTCCCTGAATTCTTTGTACCCTTAGGGATGTTTTATCTTTTGAGAAATGTGACAGTCTGCCTTTGGAGACTGGCATCGGCACAGCTCCATAACCAATATATTGACAGATAGAAAGTAGCATGGAAAGTGAAGCAGTTCAAGACTTGTGTCTGTCAAACTGCTTTCCTCTCCAGACGTGGGACCTTTAAAAGTTATTACAGAACCTTCCAAACCATTACCTTACATTAATGACATCAGATTTTTTTTTTTCCCAGGATCTATAGCTCTACAGCAGCATCACATTGTATCTCACTTCCCAGCATTCCTACTTTTTGGAAAATATAATTAAAATATTATCATAAATCTAAGCATACATAGGGCTTATCCTCGAAATGTACTTTTGCTGTTGGACGAACAGGCTTTAAATGGGAGAATTCACTGACACTGCCAGTATTTCTGCCATTTTCTACTGAAATGTGACTTGGTTATTTCTGTATGTAAACTTGAATTTGCAGTTTTGCTTCCCTCCATTTCAAAGTGTGATGAAATAAGATAGCAGTTTCAAAGTAAATTAAACCAAATCACATCACCTCTAAGAATACACTAACTTATAAAAATTAAATTCAAAGAACACAGGACTAGCTTTAGAACATTACAGGCATCATCATGAGGTCAGCCATCATTTCTGGTTTTGCAGGACACACAGATATGCAGCTGTACTGACATTAATGCTTCATTTTGGGGATAACACTATACAAATTGTTCAATACTGTTATTTCCTCCTTGTCTTACCTTACCTGAATATCACTATTTCTGTGCCCCAGAACCCTGATTAGGAGAACATGATGGTTCAGAGCCTCCTGAAAACCATTTCCATTTAAAATCAGGATTTCTGCAAAGATAATAGAAAACAACGTAATTACTTCTTATGTTGTTCTTTTCCTCCTTATTGCAATCCCTTCAAGATCAAACTGCCAAAATACCAAAGGACACAATATCCAAAGCTGATTTTCTGAAATTTTAGCTTTGAGGAAGCAACTTTCTTGAGGAGATAGCTGTATCTATGTATATGACAAGGTATTTTAATTTCCTGTCTTTAACCAAAGTCACCAGCCTAATGCTAACACAATGTACTTATTGGACCTTGAGATTTCTTGTTATTTTGCGGCCTTTTAATCTTATGCTCTTGTATATGATGTTTAAGAATGGTGCATCTTCAGAATTACATGATAAAAGTTTTCAGTCAGGAGCTGGGAGCACATTTAAGAAATGCACATTTTAAGCCTTTAAAATCGCTGTCAAATATTTCCTAGACAAAGTAGTAAATTCTCTGGTCTAATGTAGAATGAAATCCTTAGGTTTTGGTACTGGGTTCCTGTCCTTTCTCTCAATGAAATAATCATGTGTCCAGCTAATGGTGGACTATGTTGCTGTCAATATCACTTTCAAGTTATTAGGTCCAATCAATGCTGGATAAAAGGAAAAAGGGTGGTCAACAGGCAATCTGGCTTTCAGTTTAACACTCCCTTGAGGATTTTCATTATCCTTTCCTTTTCTGTTCTCAAGGTTAGCTTTAGCTAGACTATTTGTAGCTTCAGCTTCCTGGAGATAATGCACATCCACAATAGCCTTGCTCCTCCAACGTCAGAGTGCCCTTCCACCTGAGTAAGCAGAGTCCAGTCTTTTTTCTATTATTTGTGACCTTTTCCTGGGTTAAAAGGTGACTTCTGAAGCAGACAGGTTTCACTTCTTATGGTGATTGGAGTGCAAAAAGCATGCTTCTACCTTGTTAGAAGTGACATCACTGTACATTAAAGACATCATATCTCCTTTCATATTAAAATGCCTGTCAGTTCTGCTGCTCGCAGGCTGTAAATCTGCCACAGCATCCCGTGCTTGGGAGCTTTCATTATGAAAATATGGAAGATAAGCACTCAGCTTTACTGTCAAAAGGAAAAAGTAGTCTCGTAGTAATGAGGTTACTTTAAAAATAAATACATGATTCCTTAAACATAGGTTAGTTGATGTGGGGTAATTTTTGAAAGCAAACTTTTTTATTTTAATTGCTAAAAAAATTTAAGCTCAAAAAATAGTACGAGTAAAGCATGCATACACATTCCTGTAGAATTTATTAATGCATAGATTTTGTACTTGCTCATGCAGTAAATCATTAGTTTTTCCTTTGACTTTGGCCCTCCAGCCTTGAGAGAAACGACATACTAGAATTTAGCCTGTTTTTCATCTTTATATCACACAGATACAAAAAGACTTGTATGTTCTGCAAGACAGTGACAACATCCAGCTGCTGTGCATTTGACTGTAGGAAATATAGTCAGTACATAAATGCCTCCTAAATAGCAAAGAAAAATATAAATAATTATTGATCATTTTGTCGCATGGAATTATCAGGGTCTTAATAATGCCTTTCTATTATATTAAGTTTTCATCCATTGATCTGAAAGCACTTCAGATATATCATTCTTTTTGTTTTACAGATGAGAAGGTGAGACACAGAGGTGTGATGACTTGTATCAACATTTAAAAGCAGCTCAACAGAAGAAGTAAGAACAGATCCTCCCTCTGGACTAACCTGCCCCACACTTGACTTGCTCATTGCAAACTGGAAATTTACACTGTTTGTGGGTGTAACCCTGAGTTGTTTACACAGCATGCAATTATTCACTTATTATTCATTATTCAACACTGTGCTAAAATTATCACAGATATTTCTTTATTATAAAAAATGTCCATATTAAAAATCTCCTTACCTATTTTGTGTGAAAATACTAACCCACTGTTACTCATTTCCAGTAGAATTCCCTCCAGCTGAGGAAACTTCAGCATGTGAGCATAGCATGTGTATTTTCAAATTTCATCTTTCAAATGACATACTCTACTGTTGATACTCCATTTGAGGAGCCAAAATGAGCAGTTTAAGAGTTATTTATGGATGATGAAGCCTTTCACCTCCAAGGCATTGACTTTAATGTTCAAACCCTACATCCAGAGACAGGAATATATATTTAGGCTGTCCTGTGCGCAGTATGTAAAATTAATTGGTAATGTCAGTCCCAAGTAGACAAGCACACAGGTGAAAGCCTTGGGGGGGAAAAACCCCCAACAAAATAAAAACAGAAGAAGGAAAAAAAGAAAGGAAATTATTTGGATGGGGAAGGTGAATGTCTAGGAAAAACTTAGTAGCTGAGGAGGTGACATGGCTGGGATATGGTCTGATAAGGTAAGACCAGAGGATTGCACTTATGTCATGGAGGAAACCAAGAACATGTGTCACTCAATGGAGCTGGAAATGAAATGAAATACGAAACCAAAGAAAAGCATGTGAACGCAGTGTGCTTCTTCACCTTCCAGTTTCTCCTGGAAGCAGAGAGGATTTTCTTCCCCTTCTCTGTAGAATGAAGTCCTCTGCTGATACAGAGCAGAGCAGAGAGTAGTAATGAGAGCTGTACTTCTTTAACGGTCCAAGTCATAAGGATTTATAACCCGTTTTACAGCAATGTTGCCAACACCTTCCTGGCCATAAAAGCCTGCAAGGACTGATCAGGCTTCTGTATCATCTGTCTTCTGCTTAGAGCAGGCTTTTGAACCTTTGCAGTTCCACAGTCACAAACCCTTGTCTATGCTGACTGCTTTCATAGCATTCTCCACTGTTTCCAAAATCCATGCAGGTCCAGCAGCAGCAGCAAGGGTGAGATTTTTAATGCCAGGTGGTCTGGATTGCTACAGGCACTTTGTGCTACTGCTCTCTCCATTTTTTCAAGTAGGATCAGGTGAGTGAGAAAAGATGGGTGTTGTTTTTTGCCCTAAAGCTCCTACAATTCCTAGGAGTGGCAGAGCTGCACTGATGGCACAGATGGCAATTTTGCCTGAAAGGCGTAAACCAGACTGTGGAACAGTGAGTCAGTTGCCCTGTATCATTCCCCTCTCCTAGCAGATAACATTCCCTCAAACCTGTTACTGCAGATCTGGAAGAGTTAGTACCTAACCTTCAATATTGTTTTATATAAATTTTCTAGGAATATATTTTTTCTTGTAAAAGCAGACAAGACTGAAGTATAGAGGAATAGTTTCCAGCATGTGTGAACACCAGGGAATCAGATCTGAACATTGTGTTTGAGGTTATACTACCTCTGAAACTGCAGGCCCTGGGGACTGGGTCACAGGCAGTCACACCAGATTGACAGATCTATATTTATAGATAGCATCTTTATTTTCACTAGTGTATCCATTGAATTTATAATAGAGTTTAAAAGACAAGAGAGTTGTATGATGTGTTCTGTGAAAAATTAACTTTTGACTTAATATGGAACTTTATGTTATTGTTATATTCCTAACAAAACAGTTTATTTCATATATATACAGCATCTAGTCCTTCCTTTTAATTTTACCCATTTTTGTTGTTACATTACAAAAGCATCACATTCTGTTTCATTCTCGTAACCTCAGAAATAATGTCCTTTTAGTCAATGGCCAAAAATTGGGGCCCATTGTAAAATACCAGCTCACAAATGCTCTGGGAGTGACCTAACATTGACATTAAATCACATTTTATTTCTAAAGAAATTGAGGTCTCCTCTTAGTAAAGGCACAGAGTGATTATAACATAATTCCCATTATTTTAAATATTTAAGGTGGCTGAACACCCTTTAATCTTCCTTCTTCACTGAAATTCAGGACAAGGTACGTATTGTTCTTACCACACTACAAATTAGATCTGACTGATGTTTACTTCATATCCCCAAGTCTGCACCAGAAGCATTTCTAGGGAAATGGGAACTAACTTTGCAGATGTTTTGTACCCACAGGTCAATTTAAAGTGACCACTCCAACTTGTGTCTGTGCTTAAACTTGATACCAGAGTTTTCAACCTGAAGTACTGAATCAGCTTCATCAAACTGGCTACGGAAAAGTTTACATTGAAACGTCATCTGGAATTGATATTCCACAAGGAAAAGATAAAGAACGTGTGTTTGCTCTAATGTAAATATTCCGTAAAGTCTAAGCACAAAAGGCTTTGTTCCAATTCCATTGTAGACATCAGATCCATCTACCTAAGATGTACCTAAGTGGTGCAAAAGGAATCAAGTGGGGTTTCCAGCCTTCACTTAATAGAAAGCACAAGTCTGACATGATATTCCACACTATATTTTAACTGGACAGAAAGCAGGAGAGACAAATGTGACAAAAGGTCATCAAGTCACTTAAGCCATATAGGAGGAGATGAACATCCCAAGGTGATGAGCACAGCGTAAGAAGTTGAAGACAGCAGAATTTTGTTAGGTTCTTCTATCTAAAATCTGCAGCACAAGCCCAATACTTTTTTGAGTAAGGTTCCATTTAAAAATGCATTAACTTTTTAGTTGAGAACATAGCAGGATATCAGTGGTTCTGATTATCTTAGCACAGCATGGAAAATAATACTGGATACCTAAGCCTCTGTTTACAGAGAGGAAAAAAACATCTTTGAAGTTTTACTGTATAGGCACAGAAAGACTATCATTCAAATGCTGAAAGGCTTGAACTCTCCCATCCAAATGCATGTGAAGGGAAATATCAGACCTCTTAAAGCTCATGAAAAACTGGTCCTGTGGGAAGCCAGGGAGAGCATTCCCAGGAACTTGGAGGGGGTTAAGTGAACTCTGAAAGCTTCTGAGGATCTTCTCTTTCTTTTGCACAGAATTGAAAGTGTAGGAGACAGAGAGAAAAGCCGCAGGCTGAGTTCTTACATTAGTCTCCCCAGCTCCCCTGAAGAACTGCTGACAGTTCCTTGTTCACCAGGAAGTTTGCAGAGGAGGAAAAGGAGGAAGATCCCAATACTTCCTTTCTCTTGCTTCTTCATGCACCCTTTAATTCCTTAATATCCTATTCCTCACACTCAGAACATCAGAAGAAAACTTCTAGGAAGCACAAATCAGAGCAAAAGAACACAGCTCCAGAAGAACGGTTTTGAGACCTCAGGTGTATTTTCATTAACTTACAGATATCCTTAGTACACAGAAGTAATTAGCAAAACTTCTGTTGGCCTTAGTGAGAGCAGAATTTTGCCTTCCACCTCTCCAACCCCAGAAATGTACTACTGTTTTTACTTCAGGGCCTTCAGGAAACCCTGTAATAGCTGTGCTAGTCTTGAATTGCAGAGCTTCTCCACCTCGACACTATTTCATGGAGGCTGATACCTCGTTCTGCCTCCCCATTCTCAGAGGCTCTGAACAAAAAAGTTTCCCTGGATTTGGAACTCGATCTTGGCCTCTTATTTTATTACATAATTTAAATTTATTTTTTTTTTTTTTTTTTAGTAACCTAAGAAGGCATCAATGTTAATTGTTAAAATCATATGGTACACTGTAATTTGGGCCAGAATGGATTTGTCCTCTCTGACACAAGTTTCAGATGAGGACTGTTTGAAGATTGTGGCTTTTATTAATCTACTGCTTGTAGCTGGGGATTGTTCTGGGTGAATTCAAAACGTGCCACAGACATACTTTTGTCATATGAATTGTTGTTCATCTGCACTTAACTGATATAAACAATGTGCAGTTCACAGGAAAAGGAAAAACTGGACACTCCTTCTGACCCATTCTCTGTTCTGTAGCCATCTCACTCTGAAAATGCTTTTATTTCAAGTAGCTGGGAGAGAAAAACCTTCCTAACTTTGAAGTGGGTTTTATTGCATTGATTATGAAAGAGAGAGAGAGAGAGAGAGAGAGAGAGAGTCAAATCCCATTTCATTTTTAAAGTTAACTGTAAAGTTTTAATTAGGTCCTCTGAACAAGGATTCTGTGATGCTTTATGTTTAAAAGTTAGCAATAGTACACGATCCACAGAGTTCCATCTTAAAGTTCAGTTGACAAAGGCCAACACAACTCTTTTCTTTGTAACTCTGTAACCATTTATGTTTGAGGTGAAGATGTTAATATGGAAATTTTGTGAGCTGGGAACGACTACGAACTCTATCATTGTAATTTATGACCTTTCATCTGAGGCCAAATGTAAAGGCAATTGCAATTGTTCTATATCTCAAGGCCAGCACATAGCAGATGTGTGAAATTTGGAGTGCTAGACATAAACTTTTATTACCAAATTATAAATAATTTCTATCACTTACAATGTTCACCTTTCAAGTTCATCTTGATTAAAACGCAAGGGCAGCATCTCGCTGATTTCCATGAGTTATACAGCTGAAAAAGCTCTACATGGTACACTAGGAAAGGATAAAGCCATGCAGTATTTAAAAGAATCTACTGATAGCCAGATATGCAACATTTTAGATCAAAACACTTTTTCATCTAGCTGACAAACAAACAAAAGATAATCATTAGCCAATGACATCTGAATTCTATTTTCACTCTTGGAGCTTTGGAATCCTTAAGGAGTCCATTTAAGGCAATTCTACCCCTAGGAACAGCACATGAGACTGCTTTGAGATCTGCGGCAAACCAAGGAAAATTACCCAAGATTTGGGTTCATGGCTTGGTCTCAAACTATGGAAGAGGGGAGCTAAGGATACAGAACCCGCCAATCTCAATGCCCGTGATTCAAATCTGATGTGTTTGGGGAGTTCATGGGCTGTGAAGCAGGAAAGTACAACAATTTTGTTGACTGACAGCAGACAATCTAGGTACCCACACACACAGAAACTGTAATTAAGTATAAGTCTCAGCTAGTTAGAAAGCAGCCTATTGAGCAGAAGGCAAAACAACTCATCAGTTTCTGATGGCTCAGAGAAAAAGAAATACAAGCTCTGAAAACAAACTCATAAGGAATAAAACAAAGAGGAAGGCTCACAAAACAAAGTGTCCCTGGTTGGATTTGCAAAATTGTCATGCAAATTTACCAGCCCAGGCATGAAAGTTTTATTTGCCCAATCTTTATACTGGAGATTGATAACAACGAAAGCAGGAATATTCCCTTATCAAAGCATTACTCGCTGAAGCCAGGCAGCCAAATAAAACTTTGCAAGTCTGCTCCCCAGAGTAACTATTTTATGTTCCTTTTCTGCTTCAAGTACTAGATACAATCAAGCACAGTTGGATGCTCCTGATTAACATGACGGTTGCCTGGAAACACAGGCACAATGTGGCCCAACTTCCCTGTCCATGCCTGTGCTTGAACTCTGGGACAGGCAGGTGAGTGTGGTTGGGTTTACAGTCTTTGCCTCTTAAAGCCTTTTAGTGTAAGCTTTGGTGAAAAAATTGTTACAGGACACATGCTCAAAAAGAGAAGATAAACAACTCTAGAAGGAAGAGAGAATACAAATCTGTGTTCTGAAAAGCTATAGTACACTTTCTTCATATCATGAGAATTGAGAGGTTTGGCAAGATATTAAATCAATAACGGAAGAAAAAAAAAGCCCAACAAAACAAAACAATCCAGAAGCTTTCACAGATGATTAACTCCTGTCATAGTACTAAATCCTAAAAAAAAAAAAAAAAAAAAAGTGTGTATTTTCCAGGAGATAGCTGGGGGGAAGGAGGAACAACAAGTGAGATGATGGGAAGAAGTAGAAGGTGGGTTCAGTTTTATATTGTGCCAAGTTATTTCCAGGTGACTTTAAAAAAAATTTAAAAAAAAATCTTATGCTTCTATGTTCACTCATTCCTCAGTGAAATGAACGGAGCAGCACCTTCAGCACTTTCCTGTCTGGTCCTGGACAGGACACCTCACCGTATCTCCGATAAGGACAAGATCATTTGGGAATTAAGGGGATCTCATCAGAGGAGAATACAATTATGTACTAGTTCGTATTGGACATAGGAAGAATTCCTTCACAGAAAAGGCGATCAGACATGGGAATGGGCTGCCCAGGGACGTGGTGAAGTCACCATCCCTGGAGGTGTTTAAGGAAAGCCGGGACATGGTACTCAGTGCCATGTCCTGGTTGAGAGGGCGGTGTTGGGCAATAGGCTGGACTCGATCTCTGAGGTCTTTACCAACCGACCTGATTGTGGGCTTTTTTCCCCACAAGACATCTTTCTCCTGTAAGATTTCCCTCCGTAGGAAACCGATGGGGCGTTATTTTGTGTGGAAGTCCAAGTAAGACAAAAGTCACCGCACCTCCGCGAACAGACCGCAGCCCCTCTGCCGCCATCCCCTCACGGGGCCCGGGGCTTCAGGAGCGCGCGCTCAGCCCC
>VZTX01030108.1:2747-17427 GCA_013400915.1 Pardalotus punctatus | reverse complement strand
GGACAGGCATGGACCATCCCACATAGCCTGGGACAGGCGNGCATGGACCATCCCACACAGCCTGGGACAGGCATGGACCATCCCACACCTCCTGGGACAGGCATGGACCATCCCACACCGCCTGGGACAGGGCAGTGGCGTGCAGGGGCCCTGTGTTCCCAGTTCGAGACATCAAGATGAGAGGGGCACTCTCAGGCATTCCTTTATTTCTGGAGAAAGGAAAGCAGACCAAAGGGAAGCCATGGGATGCTCCAGCAAATCCTCTGTTGCTGCAGCAGAGCTGGGGAAACCTTGAGGAAAGGTGCAGAGCTGTCAGGTGTGCTCAAATACATCAGAAATAGTTTCTGTGACCAACTGCTTAACAATAGTTTGTTATCCTATTCCACCCCTAATTTGCTATAGTAATTTAGAAAGATTAGAAAATATCAATTAGAATTGAGAAAGATTTTTCCAATCTCCTTTACTGTTATTTATTTGACTTAGGCATTCTAAAACCAAGATTAGAGGAGGTTCCAGTCCAGAGGCTGAGCCAATGCCAGGTTTGGGTGTTGCAGATAAATGGGATTTAATGTGCTGGGTGTCTGCAGCCCTGTGCTGGATCAGGGAGTGGTTCTGCTCTCTCCTTCTCTGCTCTCTGCTCCATCCTTGCTGGCAGCATGCAGATAACTCATTAAATCAATCTGTGTAATGAGATCTGTTTGACTCTGGTTAATTTTGTAGAAAAGCCTATTGAATGTAGATGGGATCAGGGAAATGCCTTGGCAGACAAATGTCTGGGGTGTGCTGGGGTTCCTTTGGGTGTTTCTAAGTTTCTCTTACCCACAGAAAAGGTGTCAGCTTTGGCCTGAGCAAATTGGCAGATTTGAGCCTGTGGATTCAGCGAGGCACAGCCCCAGCAGCGTCCCAGTTCCAGGGGGTTTAAAAACCACCCCAGGAGACTCTAAAATCTATCAGCAGGTGAACAGGAAGTATCAGAAGCTGAAAAAACACTAAAGAATTGGGTAATGTGGTGAAGAAGATCACAACCAGTGTCTGCTGCTTCACTGAGGCTTAGATAATTTCCCTGTAGCCAGTTCTGTTTGGAAATGCAAAAGTAAATGTTTTATACCGCAAGAATGGTTGCTTCTCTAGGGAAAACAAGTTGAAGGTTGTTTTTGGTGTTTTTTTTCCCAATTTTTTGGTTTTTTCTGGGCAAAATTGTTGGCTGGATTTCTATTATTCGTGGGGTTTGTGGAAGCTGGCAAGTAAGTCAGGCAGACAGGATCCAAGATGGCAAAGAAGAGAGATTTATTTACAAAAACTTTTTTATATATGCACTAATAAACTAGCAACTATTGGTCAGGAGGGAATCCACCTCCTAAGACCATTGGTCATGGCTTATACAACATCTAACACAAAACACAGAGATTAAGAAAGTACAAGGAGTACAGTTTATCTATATTCTCCATGAGAGAGAAAGGAAGATTCTAAAACAGTGCAACTACACAACATCAGTGCAAAAGGGCTGACAAACCTAGAAGTCACAAGGTGTTAAATAAACTTGTCCTCGATAACTCTGCAAGGTCTGCCTCTCCCACTGTTGTAAATATAATATGATTCTATGGCATTTTTTCTTGATTTTGAAGCTGTCCTCAAACTTTGCATCCTACAATCCTCAGTACTTTGCAAGCTGGCTCTGGTGTAAATTGGCTTTGTTTTCCCCTGGTTCATCTGCTGTTCTTGAGGGTGAGGTGGGGCAGGAAGGAGTGGAACGGAGTTCTGCTGCTTGTGGAGGATCCCTGTCCCTGCAGCTGCAGCTTTGTGCATTGCCCACGTAGCCTTAAACGGTGGCAGAAATGTTAAAATACTTAAGACACTCATTAAACTCTGAATTCAGCATTTACTCGTTTCCATCCCAGCAGTTGTTGCTGGCATTCAAAGCCCCTGGGCCCAGTTGAGGTAACTGCGGTGGCTCTCGCCCTGTTCTTCTTTCCTGCCTAAATGAGAGATCTCCCCCGAAAACAACAGCCTGGGATGCAGGTGGCACAGCTTTCAAATGTTAAACCACACAGCAATTATCCTGGCTTAGTCACTCATTTACAATAGCCCAGTTCTGGAGTTGGAATTTTATTTTGTTTTTTTTTTAAAGCAGTTGTGGTTGCTGTTTGATATTTAAAGACTTGTTTGCTTTTAGCTGGTTGTTAAAGGCATGGGCTGTTCTCATATGTGGGAAAGGCTCCTGGGACAGCCCCTGGGACAGACAGATGGACAGGAGGAACCTGGCTGCTTCTCCTCTCTGGAATGCTCCAGCACACAACAGGAGATTGTCCTGCTCCCACTCAGACAATCAACTCTACTTCCATTTAAATTTTATATTTGCCAAGTACTGTATTTCTCTGGTTTTGGAGCTTTTTTTAAAAATTGCCTTTAAAGCTATAACCTAGAGTACAAATCAAGTTAGGAGACTCTGTACAAGCTGATTTAACTTCAAGTTACAGATCCTGAACTTGGGTTGTGGAGCCTCTTGGCTCTGGAAATGCCCTTTGCTTTCTCTCCCTCCTTCAGACAGTTCTTGTAGTAGATGTGAAGATGCAGAGCAACTTTATTTTAATTTTCTAGGGTTTTAAAACAAAATTATTTTGGATCAATTGGAAGAGTAATGTGTATTTTTGAAATACTGGTTTCTGAAATTTGAGAATTAGGTGATTTTGTATAATTTCTCTGCAACAAAGGAAATAATTGCATCTCGAACAGGAAAACATGGAGGAACTTTGCTGCTTTTACAGAATCATTTTGCCTTCTGTAGTTTCTCTTTGCTCAATATGGAGTTTGGATGGCAAAGGGAAAAAGAAGCAGGCAGGGTTAATTCATTTCAACACCTTCAGGAAGACTTTTCCCAGTTTATAAACACACCAACCCTGCTATGTACCTTCTGATTTGTAAAGTCTGTTTGTGTTTCGTGTCTGGCACAACCTTTAAGAATCTAGTTGGATGGAGTAGTCAGTGGAAATAAAAAGCGGATTATTTCTTGTGTAGAAGAGATAAAAGAATAATGAGGGTAATCTGAAGCAGGAGAAGGAATTACATCATCCTCAGGAATTAAGGTTGATGTATGTATACATTAAATAAACTAAGCAGAAATATTTATGGAGGCAGAATCTATCAAAGATCCAAAATCTGTGTTTGAGCTGGGCTTAAGCATGTATTTTATCCCTTTGCTATGTCGTAAATTGTCAAAATAAAAACTCCTAGAACTTGTGGAATTTCTCACAGGGATATGACTGGAAAGTCTGTAGCAAGATGAAAATACAAACTTTAGGGTTTGTATAAAGGTTATTTATAATCAAAGTAATAAAAAAATATTAGAACTTGCTCTAGCCCAGGGGTTAAGACAACCTTTGGTTTGGGAGTTGTAGGAAAACACAAGGCAACGAAGCTGTAAAAGCTGAAAAGAAGGGGAATATAAGTAATCATACAGTTAAAAGAAAAAGAAAAAGGCAGTAATAGAAAAAAGGGTTATAAAGGATAGAGCAGATGCCTTTAATGCATAGCTCAGCAGCATTAAAAGCACAATAAAAAGTAAACAAATTCTGGTGTGAATGAGCAGAGTGAGTGGGAAGTGGAGCTCCCCTGCGATGGCAGGGATGCTACAAAGAGATGAGGGCACAGCCAAGGCCAGGCTGGGATGATCTGGGGTTCTGAGGAGGCGAAAGTATTAGAAGATGTCTGAAAACCAGGAGTTTAATACAAAATAAACGGTGGAAAGGATTAATGGGGCTCGTTGATTGATAAAGGTGTTCTGCTGGGAGTGAAATGGGCGGGAGGTGCTCCAGGAATGTCTGAGCTGCTGGAATATGTCAGGACAAGGATGGAGAAGTTCAAGGAAGGGCTGTGCACATCATCTCAGCTCTTGGAGTGAAATGGGCAGGAGGTGCTCCAGGAATGTCTGAGCTGCTGGAATATGTCAGGACAAGGATGGAGAAGTTCAAGGAAGGGCTGTGCACATCATCTCAGCTCTTGGAGTGAAATGGGCAGGAGGTGCTCCAGGAATGTCTGAGCTGCTGGAATATGTCAGGACAAGGATGGAGAAGTTCAAGGAAGGGCTGTGCACATCATCTCAGCTCTTGGAGTGAAATGGGCAGGAGGTGCTCCAGGAATGTCTGACCTGCTGGAATACATAAGGACAAGGATGGAGAACTGCCATGAAGGGCTGTGCACATCATCTCAGCTCTTGGAATAAAGACAAATGCACCAAACAGAGGCTTTCAAGGAGAAGAGTGGGGGAAATGCTCTAAGTACTTTTAAAACACTTGCTAAGCTGTAACTCAGTGTAAGGAGGAAAAGGGGGAGCAGCTTTCCAGCAAATTTTCTTTACAAGAGAGTTTTACGCATCTAAAGTCTTTGCATTTTGTTGGAATAGTGCTGGAGAGTGGAGATTAAGTTCATGTGCTGCTGGGATCACTGCCGAAAATCCTGGCTGAAGAGTGAAAAAAGAGGGAAGAGAAAGGCTCTGTGGTTGTACTGAAAATTAGGCACCGCTGTGGTTTTGCTGTTAACCTGGTTTTCCCCCAAAAGTCTGCAGTAGTTCTAGAGGTGTAGCATTGTTATATGAATTTACTTCAGGATCCATGGCATCATCTGTGGTACTCCTGTGGTTTTCTCTTCTTTTATCTCTTGGATTGACTGCTCTAATGATACATCTCTTTAGATTATATTACTATTTATTTAGACTGCACTCATAGTCAAAACAATGTGTTTGGATATTTTCTGTATATTCTAAACATGACATTTGGCCAGGCTGTGTGTTTTTCTGGTGGACGAGTATTTAATAGATTTTCTGTGCTGGTTTTAAGAGACATTCTGTTTATTAGCTCGTCTAGATGCTTATTGTTTATATGTCAAACTTTTCAACACTTCACTTGTACTGATGATGTTTTTCTGGCTGTGAAGACGTTGCTTTGTCCTGAAGGAATGATTGTTGTTTGTCTTGGTGGAGAAGAGTTAACATAAGTATCTTCATAAACAGTAAATAGAACAAAACTATAAACATTGATTCTTTTATTTAAAAACATGTTTATTTTTTTCCTGTGTTTCCCAACTAATTCTTTCAGGCAAAAAGGGAGCATTTAAGCATTATTTTTGCTCATGAAACTGTAAGTTTTCCCAGAATGTGGGCTTCAGGTTCCTGGGTTGATTTTGACATTTGTACACAGGAATGCAATTACTGCAACGTAAAATTGCCTGGTAAAATTGAGAAAGGGAAAAACTGAGCCCTATTTATGATCTTAATTTTTGGACACGAATGATGGGAATCCTTTACCATCTGTTTGTCCTGCCCTATCTCTGTGTGTTTGGATATTTTTGCAATTCCCATGAAATATGTCCAGTGACAAGCATTCCATCGTTTCTATAGGAAGTTGACTTCGCTTTGAGAAAACATTGTGCAGAATCCAACATGGTTGTTTATCGGGTTAGTTGCTTCTCTTTGGAAGATCTTTCTACTGGAGGAAAAGAAAATAAATGTCCTCTATCAGGTGAATTTTGTCTTAGTGACATTCACAGATGTGGGCAATGGCTGCTGTGGCGTTACGAGAGTAGAAGTGGCTCCGTTTGGAGAAGTCTCTTTGTCTTTCAGAGTTTTCTCCTGGTCTCCAAGGTGTGCTGTGAGGAGTAACCGGCAGCCTGGCCCTTGGAGACCTCCTTACCTGGGCTCTTTCCTCTTCCAGTCAGGAATCCCTTTGGGAAAGGTGAGGATGCTCATGGAGAAGCTCTCGGTCATTGGCAAACAGCTGGCTTTGGTGGAATCCAGGATAACGTGTGCCCCTTGAGGATAATTTTAAAGATAAATGGATTGTTCACTGTCTTAGGACAATCCTATCACAAACTTTACCGTGTCTCTTTGCTATTTGAGGTCTGCCCCTTATGAGGAGATCTTGAGATCTTAAACCCCATTAGCAGGGAAGGAATTGCACTTGAGAAACATCGCAGATCTGTGCTCATTGTACAATCCTGGCAAATAACAAAATCAGTGTTGTCTCCTCATGCTGAACTAAAGCTAAATGGACCTTTGTGGGCTTGTTTGGTTTGTGGGGTGTTTGCTTTGGCGTTTCTCTTTCTCATTCCCACTCGGTGGTTTCAGTACATCTCTCTCAGCTTTCTTGGAGCTTGGCCAGTTTGCAACAGTTGAGAATTTAATTTTCTTCTTCAAGGTCTCCCTATCAACTATGTTTGTTTTCCTAAGGAAAAAAAAATTAGGAAAAAATCTTTCCCCCTTTTGCCATTCTGCAACCTGTCTTTCTCATTCATGGTGCTTTTCAAAGGTCATAATATCTTAGCACATTCTAAATGTCGCAAAGGATTTGAATAACTTCTACTTCAACATATGGCGTGGATCAGCTGTGAGCTCCACTGCAAACACCGAGAGCAGAAAGCAAACTGCACGAGGGAGGCAAGGCAGAAAGCAAATTAGGTGGGAAAAAAATTAAAAATGTGGAATTAGTGGAATAATGAGATAAATCAATACACTCGTTTTAAATATTTGGATAAAATAATATGCTTGAAATTCCAGGAGAAATTACTTGCTTGGCTATGCCCACGTTTATTTAACGTCTTCTGCCTGATTGTAATGTTCTTTTAAAAAATAATTATTATCTGTGCACATTTGATATAATTTAAGTATTGACAGAAGTGGGGACTTGCAATTTAAAAGTAATTGTCTTTGTTAATTAATATCCAGAGATGAGCCAGGATGAACTCATTTGTGGTCAGACAAGGTCCACAGACAACTCGTGAAGGAAGGAACATTTTCCTTTCATGTCCCCACAAAACCCCATGTAAACACAAATTATTTATCAAGATAACCCAGGTCAGAGGGTGACCTGCTGCCTAATGGTGTTTTGTGGAATTTTTTTTATTTTTCTTGCAGTTATTTCCAGTTGATGAAGTGCTCTATTATGCATCAGTGTACAATGAGTATATCTATAATCATTGTGTGTGTATATACAGTCTTGGTACACTCATGAATAAAAGATAAATATGTACATATATATAGGCATTTTCTGCTGAGGAAGGACGGAACAAGCAGGGCTATATTAATGAATTTCCACGTGGGTTGTTCTGAATTCACTTTTCCTGTTGCCTCTTTCCGTGGCAATGCGTGACTCCAGCCTCCCTCAGCTGACCTGGTGCAACTGAACCTCCAGGATCTCCAGTGGCACTCTGAAGGGTGTAGCTGTATTTTTCCAGACTCTCCCAGTCTTGGCACATGGCTGGGTGCCTTTCCAGAGCTGTGAGGAGGTTGTTTTGAGCGCTTTTCCATATCTCCAAATATTAAAAAGGCAGTTGAAGTGCCCTGGAATAACTTGTGCGGGTAACTTGGAGGAGGACAATTCTTCTCCACTTCTAACTTGACATTCCTTAGAATCATGGGATGGTTTGGGTTGGAAGGGACCTTAAAGCCCATCCCATTCCACCCCCTGCCATGGGCAGGGACACCTCCCACCGTCCCAGGCTGCTCCACCCTGGCCTTGGACGCTTCCAGGGATCCAGGGGCAGCCACAGCTTCTCTGGGCACCCTCACAGAAACATTTTAATTCTTGATATCCCATCTATCCCTGCCCTCTGTCAATTTGAAGCCATTCCCCTTGTCCTGTCACTCCAGAACCTTGTAAATATTCTCTCTCCATCTTCCTTGACAGTTCCCTCAGATACGGGAAGACCACAATGAGGTTACCCTGAAGCCTTTTCTCATCCATCTCAAATAATCCCAGCCTTTCCTCCCAGCAGAGCTGCTCCATCCTCTGCTCACCCTGGAGCCTCCTCTGGGCTCTCTCCAGCAGCTCCAGCTCCTCCCTGTGCTGGCCCCAGGGCTGGGGCAGCTCTGCAGGTGAGGTCTCAGTGGGGCAGAGGGGCAGAATCCCCCCTTTCCTGCTGCCCACTCGGTGGGATCAGCCCAGGACGAGGTTTCTTCCTTCTAAAATCTCTTCTTGCAGCGCATTCTGCATACGTGTGTGAGAGATAAATCTTATTTATCGTGTCGTCTGGCCTCTGTCACCTCGCGTGTTCGGTGGAACACCACTGTCCCACTCAAGGCTTTTTTATCTCATTTTGTGTTTCTGGTGCAGTGAGTCAGGGAGAAAAGGTAATGGCAGGGAAATGTTCTCTGGTGTTCTTACATTGCAGTGAAAAAGGTTTCGTTTAACTTGTGACTTTTCATGGGCTGAGCAATGTGTGCTTGCTTGGTTTTGCACAAAAGGTGGAAACACTGAGGGCAGTTTGTCTCCATCACCTCAGCCTTTGGCTCAGCCCTCAGCAGCCGAATTCCCCTGGCAGCAGCAGGAACTGGGACTCTTGGGAGGGTCCCAGTTTATCCCATGCACGTACAATACATTTTATTCATTTAATATGGACTTTCCTGTATTTTAACTGAGCTGTGCTGCTCTTGGAGGCATTTGCCACTGGTGGGTCTCACTTTATTGACTATCCAAAACAGAGAAGTTAAAAAGCACGTTAAAGCTGAGTGAAGAACTGCTGAAAAATGAAATACAACAGAAGTCAGATATCCCTATATGTTTTACAGAAATGGGACTTGTCAGAGGTATTTTTTGGTGACTTTACAGCTGAAATTGAATTTTCTAAACCATGTCCAAAACTAAAAAATGACACAGTGTAAAGACGTAAAGATGTAGATAAGCACAGAGCTTCTGTGTGGAAGCACAGAGGGGATCTGTGGTAATTTCAGGAATAATTCCCCTCATATGAGTGACATATGTAACTCCAAAAAATCCCCTCCTGAGTGACGCTTGTAACTCTAATTGTGTTTTTCCAGTCCTCAGCTGTGTTCTCTGTCGAGGCAGAGGCTGCACCGCAGTCCTGGCGATTTGAACAGCTGTTTAGAAGTGTGCTAGAATTTTTAAAAATCCAAACAAAGTTGACATGCCCATGTTTTCAAGCAGCATCTGCAATAGAGGCTGGCGCTTGTTTCCACATAGTCATTACAGAAAACTTTTGTACGTGTTCCCATGCCCGGCTGCTCTTTTGGGAGCTGACAACATAACTTTTTCCTGTCTGTGTGAGATGATGGAGACTCTTGCAGTGCAGAGCTGCTGTTGTCCCAAATCCCTGTGGGTGGTGAGGCACAGCCCATTGTCCCCATTGCCACACCCCGGGTGAGGATTTGGGAACACATTTGTGTAGGATGCCAGCTTAAGCCGTAAATTATTCTGTGTTATTGCAGTGGTACTGGGCTTGTTCCTGCTCATATTCCAGTATGTTCATGTCTTTTTAGGGGGCAAAAAAGCCATGGAGAGTTGTAGGAACCAGGACACTTGTGCACCTTTGGGTGGTGCCAAGGACTGTTGGTGCAAAAGGGTCAGAAAAGAGTGAAAAGCTAAAGGAGCTCCTGAGAGGAGCACAGGGAACAATAACGCAATTGAGACCCCAGCCAAAACATTCCTTAAAATAAGACATTACATTAAAGATTTGTTATCAATGGCTTTGAAAGCCACAGCTCCAATGCCTGCCAAGGGCAGGGACACCTCCCACTGTCCCAGGTTGTTCCAAGCCCTGTCCATCCCAGCCTTGGACACTTCCAGGGATCCAGGGGCAGCCACAGCTTCTCTGGGCACCCTGTGCCAATTTTGTTTTCTTCCCTTTTTTAAAATAAAAACTTATTTAAGACCCCAATTCATTAAAACACAAATACTTTTAAGGTGATTGATACTGCATCTTCCAAATGCAAAACGTTAGAAAGCAAAATAAAAGATTACTTTTATTACAATATTTTAAAAAAAAACTGAAGCTCTTGCAGGGCTTTGCTGTTCACGTTCTCCGTTGGGAATGTGTTGGTTGCACTGTCTTTCTTCCCTATGCATCCAGCAGTGGTTGTAGGTTTTGGTTTTTTGTTTTTTTTTTCAGATTAGTTCTATCACTAAAGCCAGATTGGTGGTTTTTTCTGCCATTAAATAAAAAGATTGGTTCAGCATTTGGAAAAGCAAGTCTCTTCTGTAAATACTTGCCCAGCCCCCAGAGCTGCTCAGTCCATTCAGAATCAGTTTGTGTGCTCCCTCTGGCTCCCTTCTGGCCCTGCTGAGCTGACGGCTCTCCTGCCTTTCTAAGGGTGCTCATCTTCCTCTCTTGACCAAGGACAAATAAAAATCAAATCGGACAGAGCAAGAGAAATGTTGGGAAATCATTCACAATGTGAGTAGGTTTGGGGTTTTAGGAGATGGCAGGCTTAGAAATTTGGGCAAGTGGCTGTTAGTGACAATTTCAGAGTCTGCCTGAAAAAAAATGTGTCTGATATTTGCTGTTTGTTGTGGGAGCAGTTGTTCCTCACTTGTAAAAGGCTCAGTGATCCAATCCAGGAATAGAAGGAGTGCTTTTGTTGCTTGGAGGCACATGTTGTGATGAGCAGAACTGAACAGTGAGTAACCCGTCAGCTGAAAAATGCCACATACAGGATTTAGGCTATAGCAGAGCCCAAACAATTTCCGAGGTGTCAAGCTGGGTTGGTGAATAATTCATAAATGGGAGAATTGTCCATGTTGCTGGGTAAAGCACTTTGTGCAGGGTTTTGTTCAGTCCCTTTTCATGGTGGTGACTTATGAGCATGTGTAATCCTCCCTACACCCCCACAACAAACCTTTTTTATTCCATTTATTTCATAGCTGGGTCAGGAATTCAACTGGCATCCCAACCCTCCTGCCAGGGTTTCACAGGGAGCTGAGATATTGACCCCTGTGATCTTTTCTTCAACAGATGGCCTGATGGGCTAAAAAAAAAATCTGATTTACACCAGGGTGGCCACTTCCATGACTTCCCCAAGATCCTGCTCCCATGTGAGCAGAACGAGTAATGCCAAGCATGTGCTGTCACGTTCCTTCCAGGGGTTGTGGAGCAGCAGGACATGGAAAGCTGATCCCTCATGGAATGCTGGTATGAAGAGCTGGGTGTTCACAATGCTTTTACATTTTTTCCCTGTGGATTTTTTCCTTCTCTGAGAGACACTTCATACCAGGAAAGCAGGAGAATATCAGTGATTTATTCATTTTGCCAAGCATAACATCACCCTCGCTGAGACGAAATCTTCCAGGGAGTCGCAGTTCCGTGTTTGTTTGGTTTTTGATGTTTTAGCAATAAGCAGAAAAACTCTGGCCTCAAGGGGCAGGGAAGGCAGCTGGCACATGAATAGCAGAAGCAGCTGAACCCCTGAGATGTCTGAATGATTTCCAGAATATTATCACCTCCTTTTTCGTTACTGCATTAGTTTATCAAAAAGACTTGGTTCTTTGAACTGGCTGGCACAGTGTTCACTGAAATATTTTGCCCAGCTCCCACCCCTGGCTTGCATGTTAATAAGGGAAGCTCAAAGTCTGACCTCTGGTTTTGAAATCTTCTGGTAGCATGTCAGGACTGGGGAATAGGCTTGTAATTGGATTTTTAACAGATACGAGTATGTTTTATGTCCTCCTTGAACTCTGTGAGTAGAACTGGTGGCACACACCAGTAAACAGGGAAAAGGCAAGTAAACACGGGGTTTAGGGCATCGTGGTCACTCTGCATCCCCTAATTTCTCAAGGAATCTCTGGGATGTTCTTCCATCAGGTGCAAATAACCAAGGTCAAAGAGCTGCTCTAAATAATACTGGGGACAGTTCAAATGAAGATTCAAGTGAGACATAAAGATATTCTGGGTTTTTTTTTCTTTTCTATTTCATTATTCAGCATAGAAAATCAATGTATGTATACATGCTGTGTGCATTAAAAAGGTGTTATCTGCAGCACCTGGATGCCTTGAGAGGCAAAACCCCCAAGGAAACTGCAAAAGAAAACTTAAGAGTTAATATATTGAGATCAGACAATATCAGCCTTGAAATGCCCTGTTATGAGTGGAACAGGACTTGGCTATTGTTGTCCCAATGACTTATTCATTAAAGAGAAGAAAATCTATATGGAAAAAACAAGATAAATCCATGTTTGTTCACAAACATATGCATCAGCACAGGATCCAGCAAGTATTATAAACGTGTGCACTGTTCCCTCAGCCCATCAGAAGGGGGTGGGGTGATCTGAGCCATCCTGGCTTTAGAACAACAATTGTCTGCCCATTAATTAGGGAGCACTTTCTGTTGTGTTTGCCTTCAGTCAGGGAAGCAGCGCTGGTTGGACTCTTTGGGAAGAAGGACAGCTCGTTTTCTTTTCCCTTTTTTGTGTCTGCTTTCAAATTTGTGACATTTTCAGGGCAGAAAGGGGCAGCTCCTCAATGAAGTTGAGGTATCAGGACCACAAAACATCGGGAATGTCTCTATTGATTTAGGAAAGAATGGAAGTTCTGAATTTTATGGCATTGGAGGTGACCTTCAGATCCTTGGCTTATTTAAAATTTGTCTTAGCAACAAATTCTCTGGTAGCACATCTTGGAGCAGTAGCAACTCTGCTGTGATTCACTGAATAGAATTTCTTTTCCTTGTGATTTTTCTCTGTAATAATAAGCCTAAAACATCTTCGTTTTGAAGGTTTCAAGGTTGCTAACTAATTACCCAGCCTTAGAAGGCTTTCTCTGAGAGGTGTTGTACTGCAACTGTTCAGTATAAGATTTCTTGTACTATTTTATTTGAAAGCATAGCTGCATCTAAAGAGAAAATACCAGACTAATTAGTTGCTTATCAAGTGGGTCTGTCAATTTTTATATCCTTTATCTGAAGTAAAACCCACAGTTTCACACTGTTGAAATATAAAACAATAGGACTAATTTCAGGTTGACCTTAATGCTCATTTTGTCTTTGCTTTGAAAGAAGAACTGTTCTCTCAATATTTGCATTTATTAGGAAAATGTTGATTTTTAAGGAGTCTCTGGGAGATTTGCAGGATGAGGCAGCAACAGAAGTGATTTCATGGCTTCAGTCCTGCCTCAGCCATTGGAACCACTCCTGGCTGTGCACTGCCAGGCTCAAAGCCGGCTTGTGGTTTGTTCTGTGGCCACCTTGGCTGGGTAAATGGCATTTCACACCTTCTCTCTGGCTGTAATAAATGGAGGAATAAGTCCTGAGACTTCTTTCACTGGGAGCTTTAGCAATGGCATGGGAGAGCTGAGAAGTTCTATGCCAAAGTAGAATAAAATTTCTTTTTCTTGTGATATTTATCTGTATAATAAACCTGAAACTCCTTCAGCTGTACTTGTTGCCAGTGCCTTTAGCCTTCAGTGCTGCCACAGTGCTGGTCAGAACACTTGGAATTGGATATGTGTGGTGTGAAGGCCCCGTGTTTTGGGAGGTGTTTGGTGTGGGAAAGATGAGCAGGTGTTCCCTAAATTCCCATCATTTCCCTGGTGGAGTCCAACCCTGACTGTCCTTGGCTCGGAAATTCCCCTGGCACCCTGCTCATGATGCTCCGAAGCACCAAACTGAGGAGGGAAGCTCAGAGATTGTGGCTTGGCTTACCTGTAGAACATTTTAGACATCAAAGTAGTAACAGCAACATTTCTGGGAGCTTGATGGGGAATGAAAGTAATTTCAAAGTTACAGGTAATCAGTGCCTCACAGTTTAGCACATCCTATAAAACTTTGCCTGTAAAATTGTGTGGTTGGAATCTCAGAATCACAGAAAGCCTTGGTTTGGAAGGGACCTTAAGGATCATCTAGTTTCAAAGAAACCCCAAAAGCCCACAAAATGTTTCAGAATTTGGTGCTGCATAGAATTTTAGATTTCGTTTGATGCTTAGTTTCTAGCACCATTGTGTATGAAGTAGACTTGTTTGTAGTTTCCTAAATAACAAGTGGTTAAAATAACATTTTACACTGAAGTGAAATAAAAATACGTTAGGAAAAAAAAAGTATGTTAATGACCCAGAGAATTCCAGGAGGGTTAAGGATATATTTTTTTAGAAACACAGCTTTTAAGAAACTGATAGGGAAATGGTCGCATGCTGAGTCTGACTGATTCTGGAAACACGAAGAAATTACATTCCCCTGTTCTTCCAAATTAGTCCCCTTGATAGAGGCTGTGAAAGTACAAAATAGAAACTGAGCCAAATGGGGCAAATTATCTTAATTCTTGTTAATTCATTTATGCTTTGTCACAATAGACTGACCAAAAAAAATCTCGAACTGTTTAAAATGGTGCAACAACAGATCCAGTATTTTAGAAGAAAAGTAGGATAAGATTCTTAAAGATGATTTACATTTTTTTTCAGAGGAAGGATTACATTTAGCATGTGATATCTACAGCACTATGAAATCAAAATTTCATAGAGGTATCTGTGTTGCAGAAGTAAATCTAGAGCACGTTAGCAGTTTGTAGCAGAATATTGCTGTACAAAGGTGAAACATGTTTGTGTCTCAGGAAAGCACAAGCTGCAAGTGTTCCAAATGGAAAGGTGTGTTTTAAATGGACTGCCTGGAGATTTGGAAATTGGATTCTTCCTTCTGCTGTAGCTAGGCAAATCTGCCAAGCGATTGTCAGGTGGAAGGACTGCTCACACTCTGCTCCTCTGGTGGCTCCCATCGTGGGGCTCAGTGCGGGAGAACACGGAACAAATGGAAAAGAGCTTTGTTTTTCCACAGGTGGTTTCTGCATTTGCATCCCAATCAGAAGCGATCCATCTCGAAACATTTCTTACCCAGCCACTGAAAGTCGTGTTTGCAGAGCCCGTTTGAGCAGAGCATTAAGAAAGAGCATCTTAAGTCATTAAGATTTTTACTCTT
>VZTX01030107.1:0-15716 GCA_013400915.1 Pardalotus punctatus | reverse complement strand
CCGGAGGGGACGGGCAGGGGAAGGGGCGCCTGGGCGGGACCGGGCGGGCGATCTGGGGCGGGCGGCGCCGGCGAGGGGACCCTGCGGCCTGACCCGCGGCGGAGGGGCCCGGAGAGGGGCGTGAAGGGGCTTCGGGCCGAGGGCTGCGGGACCGCGGGGCGGAGGAGGCCGGCGGAAAGGCGCGGGGGCTGAGCGGACTGGGAGCCCCGGGGTTCTGGCCCAGCAGAGCCCGGCAGCAGTGTGGGGTCGCTGGAGCCGGGGTCAGGGGTGTGGAGCTGCTGAAAGGGGCTCACAGAGGCTGGAGGTGAGAGACGGCCTGAGCAGTGGGAGAGCACGCAGGTCAGGATCCTGGGAATGGCAGAGAGCTGGGGAAGGTGGTGGGAACAGTTGGTCTGGGTGGCCAGGATGGTTCTCACCACTTTGCCTGGGGGCCAAAAGGTGAGGGGGGCTGGGTTGTGACTCCCGACTGCATCCCCAATTGCCATGTTGTGTTTACCTTGGTGTCGTGTGCTGAAACGTTTCTGCCATCACTTTGTCACACGTAGAGCTAGTGATGCCATTGCCCATTGAGTCTTGCCATGTGCCCCAAATATCCTTGACCCGTTGTAATGGTTGTTGTGACACATGCGCCCTTCATTTCTATGGCGTGACCCTCGTGATGACCACAACACGGAACAAGGGTACTGGGAAGATGTCGAGGTACTTTGTGGCAGGATCTTGGATCCCTGTTGGCTGTGACAGCATCTGTCTGAGGGCAGGGCTTTGCTTCCAGGGTATTCCAGCGTTCTGCATGAGGAAGGTGCTGCCCTGGCCTGTTGGCCCATCCGCCATGGTTTGGCCTTTGGTGGAGCACCAAAGCTCCTGCATTCATTTGTGCCAAAGTGTTATTTGGGCACATTGTTGGGCCAGAGTGCTTCCCTGGCGCCCTGCACTGCTGTGGCTCAGAGACGTCTATCCAGGGGACATCCAGGAAGTGTCGCTGTCTCCTGGGTGAGGTTTGGCTGTGGAAGATCTCTGCTGTGACATTGATGGGGCCCTGGTCTTCCTGAGCAGTGCAGAAGGTGGTCCATGTGTCGTCTGTTCATTCTCTGGCCCTTCAGAGGCATAACATGCAGGGTGAATCTTGCTTCCCTCTGGCTACAGCTGGAGTTTCTGGAAAATGGCCCCATGGTTAAGTATGGACAAGGCAGAGGAACCAGGAATGCTTCTTGCTGAATCTGAAATATGTGTTAGACTGGCTCATGAAATTATGTTACTTATTGAAGAGTAACACTGGAAGGGGAAACATCTTTTTTTTGCTCACTTTCTTGCAAGAGTGGTTTCAGCCTGTAGAGTTTTCTCTGGGGAGGCACAATTGGCCTCACGCTGGGAAACGACTTTGTCAGTGCAGAAAGCTCAGGCTCTGCCTCTCCCCATGTTTCCTATCATGGCTGAGCTTCATTCCATGTGCTCAAAACTTTGAGTCCACATCTAAGGATGGAGGGCTGGAGTCATCCAGAAATAAAAACACGAGAGTGAGTAGTTGACCAACCTCTGTGTAACTTCTGAGAGGAAAGTTACTCTCATGCCTGAGCAGCAGAAACTAGCAGGAGAAAAGCGGTACTCAGGATGGTAAAGTGAGATTAAAGGAATTTAATCTCCCTTTTTGCCCCCCCAAGATTAAATGCCCCATGGACATAGGAGCCAGTTTCCAGCATGACAGTGCACTGTCAGAATGATTGGAGTTCCCCACTGCTACTTTTGATTGTGATAGAAACCCTCACCAGCAGGAAGAGTGGTGGCATCCCAGCCAAGAACCGTTCTCTGTGTTTCTGGTGCGTGCCATGCTCTTGTATTTCTGCCTCCTGTGTGATGTTTGGATTTGAAGTGTCAGACGGCACCTACCCCACCCTCAGACAAAGTAACTCCACATCCCGTGGCGCTGGCAACCAGTGCAGTCAGGAATATTCTGCCTGTCATCAGTTACGTTTCGAAGCCAGATCTACCTTTCTCTTCTATTTCTTTGACTCTTATTTCTGTGGTCTTCTGGATTTGTGAATAATCTGAGGGATTGTTCAGACTCGCACATGTTTAAATTTGGGCACAGAATGGGCCATTTGCTTTGTCTGTCACTTGTTTCTTCAGCCCCAGCACAGCAGTGCTGGTTATTCCATGGTGACTCCAGCATTCCCACTTGCTCTGGTGCTCTGTTCAGAGAATTAAACTCATGGTTAGTTCTGGAATTGTCACCCTGTTGTAGTGGCCAATCCTCTTTCTTTCAGCACCTGGTCATTAATAGGAGATCTTGTTGTTCCTGAAGTATTCTTGACACATTTTCAAGCCAGTCCATCTGTGCCAACAGCTTCAGTCTTTGTTTTCAGAGGTCTTATTGATCCCCAGGCAAGGAGGTGCCACTGATCTACAGATCATTGTCTAAGCAAAGAGAGTTCTGCAGAGTGTCCAAGACCCAGAGGGAGTAAGGGTAGACCACACCCTTTCCATGAAACCAGGTTGTTTGCTTGGAAGGATTTATCCAAGAGAGTTTTGTACTTGGTCCCATTCCAGCAAAGCCCCAGCAAAGGCACACTGACACTTTCCTGACTTATGGAGCCATTTCCCGATATGACCATCCTCAAAATGGAGTCTGTCCTCTTCTCCTTTCATCATCTCATAACTTCTACATTTTTCTTCTTGTGTGCACAGCTACAGGGCTCTGTCTGGAGCTGCAGTGGTTTCAGTTGGGTGTTACCTTGCCTGCAATAATCAGGGCAGTCAGGGATGGTGGACGAGGCATCTTCTTCATTGTTACGGAATTTCCAGCCTGTGTGTTGATAGCTGAAGGCACCAACTCAGAACCCACAGTCTGTGGTGGCTTTTTTTGGTGTATACTTTTCCTTATTGTTAGAGGATAGATTTTAATGTGAAGCTATATGGTGTTTTCTTAAATAAGTTGTAACAGCCTCATACTGGAAGCGCTGTAAATGTCCCAGCTCCCACTGAGTAAGGGAGGAGTGATGGTGCACAGCTGAGATTGTGGATGGCTGAGGATCCTACAGAGATGTCACTGGGGATTGGGGGACTGACATGGGTTTTCTTTTGCAGTCAGGTGCTCTCAGTCCCCCAAAAGCTTTGGTTGTTTACCTGTTTGCTCCCTGCCTAGGCAGAACTTGATGAACAGCATTTCCATGCACAGCAGCCTGAGGAGCAGCAGATGTTCTGGGTTGTTTTCCTCAGCCCATGCTGCTGCCTGAACTTGTGACCGAGCACCAAATGTCACCCTGCCTGTGCCAGTTCTCAGGGTCTGCCTGGCTCAGCATCTCCCACCTTGCCTGTGCCACTTGTGGTCCCACCAGACTCCTTCTCTGCCTGCTCAGCTGCTTCTTTGCTTGTGTCTCTGAGCTCCTGGGTGCAGTGAGGCTTTAGAGAGAAGCCAGGGTGTTGTTTCAGACACTGAAGGGTCAGTCCCTAAAAATGCTGTGCTCAAACAGAGCTGATGTGTGTGTTTAGATTAACAGCTGAGGGTCCAGGTCCTCTTTTAAGTGAAGATGTAAACCATGAAGGTCTGAGATCTTAAACTGGTGGGGGGATAAGTAGTGAATGGAGTGCTGGAGGTAAAACAGATGGAATGGAAACACATGGACTGAGGGGAAGGTGAGGAGGCCAGGAAGAGCTGTTTGATACACCTGATGAGCAGCACAGTTCCTAACACTGCCCTGTGGGGGTTTGGGTAACTTTTACTTTGAACTTAAATGAGTTGCATTTGCTGGTGGGGTGAAGTGGGTGGAGAGGTTTTTAAGGAGAGCTGTCAGAGCTGTCTCAGCCGTGTTCTTCTCTTTTTCTGAAGGCCTCTGTTGGCCGGCAGAGTCCAAGGGTGGTCGCATACCCAGCCCGTGGCCTATGTTCTGGAGAACCCGCCCTTCAGAGTGCAGCAGGTACCTCAAAGCTCACATCCCTCTGTTTGTTGGTCTAGTTCCCAGAGGAAACAGACTTACTGTGATCAGTTCCCTTCTCCTTCCAACATCTCCCCAGCCTGTTGGTTGATTCCTGTGCCGCTTGACAGAGGAGAAAAGGCTTAAAGATGCCAAAGCTCCTACAGGTGTCCATTTGCCCATTCTTCACTAAGGGGTGATTACCCAAAAAATGCCCCCAGGAAGGAAAGGCTGCAGTGTGTGCACACATGTGACACCAGCAAATCCAGAGACACAAATACTCAGAAAACCTTCAGATTCATCTTCCAGTCAGCTGTGGGACTTGAATGTGCATTGAACCAGGCTTTGTGCTGACAGAGTGACTGCTACCAGTTGTGTTCCCTGTCCCCCTCCGTTCTGCCTAATCTGTCCTTCTGGCTTATCATGTCTGCACACACAGAAGGAGGGATCATCCCTGGCTTTGTTGTATCTCAGGATTTGGTCCATGGTAGTGCTAGTATCCAACTTCTTCTGATCCCTGCAGTTGTGTCAATGGGCTCAGCTGATCATCGACTGAACCTGGCAGAGATCCTTTCCCAGAACTATGGTGTGCGGGAAGAAAGGGAGGAAGATGATACTCAGGAGAAGCAGAAATCTGTAGAAGAGCTGGAGAAGAGTTTCAGTGCCTCTCAGGTAAAGGCAGCAGAGGAGGGGAGGGGAAATTACCTGCTGGATTTGTTTGCTGTGTGAAGCCCTGACTTCAGCTTACCCAACAGGTCACCCAGCAATGAGTCAGGTTTACGTTTGGATGGGAAGGAATGGTTTTGAGAACAGACAACAGCAGTGAATTTTGGATCCTTCCTCTGCCAAGTAGCCACTCTGGCAGGTGGTCTTGGTTCTCCTTGCTGAAGAACCATCAGCTGTTGGGGGTGATGGTCAGTGTTTCACAAAGATGAGTTTACATGGTGCTCCTGTGGGTGGTCCCATGGAGACTTCAGTGGAACACACACTGTTCTTGGTGACAGTGTCTTTTCGGCCCAGGCACAAGACTAACAGAGGGATTTGCTTCCCCTCTTCCTCTGCTTAAATACAGTTGTCCTGTCAGGCACCTTTTACCTGTTTGAAATCTAGAATAAAAGATAAATGTATTTTAAAAATGCCCTAGATTGTATTGCTTTTGGGTGAAAGTTCCTGGCTTTTCCGTACCTTTGAGAGGGACAGGTTATGGTGGGTCCCAACAGACCCTCCTACCTCTCTTGTGGCCCAGTGTCACCTGAGGCTGCTCAGAGCCCTCAGAGGAGCAGAGCTGCCCTGACTGCCTCTGCCTATCCATGTTCCTGCAGCTGGTGTGGTGCTCTTGTGGTTGTTCTCTTCCTGATGCAGCTTTGTCCTCCTCTTGCTCAGAGCAGTGAAATGCCATTTGAGGAGCTGCTCGCACTGTATGGCTATGAGGCATCTGATCCCATCTCGGAGCAGGACAGCGAGAGCAATGACATCACTCCCAACCTCCCTGATATGACTCTGGATAAGGTGAGACCAGCTCTCTGCCTGGGGGTCTGCACAGGTTGCTGTGTTGAGCTGGAGCTTGAGGTTCCCCCCATTTCAGAGGGGTTTGATCGATGCCAGGGGATGGGGCCTGCCTAGTTCTGGTGTCCCCATGAGGATCACCAGGTGCAGAAACATGAGTGTAAAGTGTTTAGAGGAGAAGGGAGAAAGGATATATGTTTTAAAAAGAACTCTGTAAAAACTCCTTATGCAACTTTGGTTACAAGTCTTTGCACTTAGATATGGGTCTGTGGAGAGCCAGGGAAGGTTTGTATCTTCCCAGGTGAAGCCATGGCTCCTCCTGTTCTAGCTGAAGTCTGTAGAACGTGGTGGTGGGTGGGGGTGTTTGGGTTTGGGGTTTGTTTTTTTCCTTCTTCCTCTTTCAGGATCTTTGAGATGTTTGCTGTGAGTGGAGCACTACAGAAAGGGCTGCTTGCTCATACTCTCTGGCTTCCATAGGAAGCCACTCATGACACTTGTTAAAGTGCTTCTAGGGAAAATAGTCTGGGTGTGGTGGGAGTGTGAGAGAGAATCTGGCTTTGGACAAGCTGTGGGAGGGTGAGGAGATCTGTGGATGCGGCCACTGTTGGCCAAAAACGCTTTTACTCTAGGCCTCACTCCCCCTCATACACTTTTTTAATTTAAAAATATTTTTCACTTTCTTGTTGTTGTTAAAAGGAACAAATAGCGAAGGATTTGCTTTCAGGGGAAGAAGAGGAGGAGACACAATCTTCAGCTGACGATCTGACTCCATCCGTCACATCCCACGATGCATCGGACTTATTCCCAAACCAGCCTGGCTGTATGTGTCACTAGTTCCTAAGTAGTTGCTGTTCACTTTTACATATGATGTGCAGGGGAGGGTGAGAATGGTTTTCTTAATTTTGTCAGTCTCCTGACATCAGATTTTCCACTTCCTTCTGGGTTTTGTCTGTGTGGCAGAAGTGTTACCAGGCTTTGGGTAGGACAGGACAGAGCGTTGATGAGCAGTGGGATGAGGGGGAGAATTGTCTTGAGCTGTAACTCAGAATACTGAAAAAGTGGGAATTGTTTTTCTGCCTGCTGTAATTGCAGTCTGAAAGATCAGTACCTCATCTGACATCGCTACAAGTGAATAAATTCAGTAGTAGTAGTGGAGTGATGTGTTGTGGCAGTTCCTAAATATTGGAATATGTGGGAAGCCAAAGCATGTGACAGGGACTCTGCATGAAGTGATGTTATTCCTTCTACTGTCTTGCCATATTAAGGAGTCTTAGCTCCCCAGGCTGGCCATCCATGTGGCAAGTGTGCAAATTCTTTTATTTAAAGTGAGAAAATTAAAATACAGGTAAGTTGTCACTGTAGACCATGCTGAAAGGGACTTCAAGACAGGAAATGAAGGGAATGAGAGGGAACATAAAGGAATAGGAAAAAAAGTCATAACTACAGATCTTTTCCTTTCCCACAAAGCAAACAACTTCCTTGCGGATGAAGACAAAGAGCCATGTTCATCTCCCTGTGCTTCCTCCATGGCTGAGGATTCAGAGGTGGATTCCATCCCATCCAATGAGTGTAAGAAGGTAAATGACCTGAGTGCATTGGGAAGGGGGATTTGTGAGTTTGAAGAAAGCATGACACCAAATCACTATGATATTTCCCCAGTCTGCTGCTTGATGCCTTGCATTTTGTGGACAGCAGTGGCAGATGTGGGTTACAAGAGGGGTTTTTAATACAATCTCGAAATTATCTTCTGCTTCAGATAAGGGAAATCTGTTTTGCCTCGATAAATTAAATCTGCAGCCCGTAGCCCTGTAGAGGTGAAATGCTGTGCAGTATTCCCAGCAGGATTTACTGAGGGGGAACCATTTTTCTAAAGAGAGGAGCAGGCTTCCAAATTCATCCTGGCTTTGAAGGTTGCAGGAGAACCTCTGCATGCTTTATCTCCAACCTATAGCTTCTTGCCATAGATCTTTCACATTAAAACTATGTAAATGCTGAAAGTCCCCACAGTATCATCTGGTTGGTAGTAAATCTTCTTAGCTACCCTATAAAATAGTCATGGTTCACTAGGAATAATAGTGACAGTGGGGGCTACCAGTAAATAAATCGGCCTTTTAGTGTTGCAGCCCCTAAATCATGAAGCATAGCCTGCATGGAGCAGGACATTTCCCATTTCCATTTTCTCACATCTCTGTCCTGGGATTTCAGGAGATCATGGTTGGACCTCAGTACCAGGCTACTGTTCCCATCCTCCGCTTAAACAGGCACAGACAAAAAGGTAAGGCAGCCTCTTCTTTGTGCCTTGTTTGGGTGTAGGGCTGCAGGCAGGGAGTTTGATGGGCTTTGGATCACCAGTCCTCTGTATCTCCAGGCTTGGCAGCTTTCAGTGCTGACATCCAGATTTAGTGGTTTAAACGAGCCTGATTTAATAGGGCTGGGAACACAGGTATGGAAGTGGTGAAGCTCAGTGAGAACTGGGTTGGTGTGAGAGGTTTTCAGGAGGGGGGTCTCAGCTGTAGCCAAAGAGAAGGAATAACCCTTCTGGGGATGCTCTAATTTATTCTCTCTGACATCTTCATTGAGTAGCCCGAGTTACTGTCATTCAGTGCTCCCTGTAGGTGATCTGTTTCTGATTTTGGGGTGTCTACAGAGTAGGCAGAGGTGCCTTGATTTGCAGATTGTGTCCAATAATAAATGCAGTAGGAATGCTGGATTGTTGAGTTTCTGGACAAGAAGGCTAAAAAGGTCATTAGTTGCCAGGATTAATTAATCAAAATAGCAATCTTTGAGAAGAATGTCGTAACAAAAGCTTTGTCAGCCAGCCCTTCTGAAACAATGGAAGCAAGCTGAGCCTGTGCCAAGGGCCCTAAAAGAGATATAAAGAGCTTATCTGCCTCCAAAATCAGGAGGGGAAATGCAGTGCCTTGAGAGATGGTTGTCATCTCTACTGCCAGGTTTGGAGTACCAAGCAAAGATTTCCTCCCTCCTCTGTCTCCCCCATGCATGTCCATGCAGACCACTTCTCAAAAAGCAGCAGAATTCTCTGTTTGATTATCTTATTTCAGTGCTTTTTCTGTTAGCCTATGAGAATGAAGATCAGCTGCTTTGGGACCCAAACATCCTCCCTGAGAGGGAGGTGGAAGAGTTCCTGTACCGCGCTGTGAAGCGGCAGTGGGACGAGCTGTCCGGGAGCAGCCTGCCAGAGGGAGAGGTGGTCAAGGACAACGAGCAGGTGAGCTCAGGGGCTCCTGCAGCCCACACAGACCCAGGTGGTGCTGGCCCAACAGTGCCACATTCAGTGTAGAGGTCAGAATGAGGTCTGATTCCAGTGATCCTCATGGATAAGTGGGGGTGTGTGTCCAGCTAAGGTCTGGAGAGGTTGGTTACCCTCCTATTGGGAAAACTGGTAAAGTCAGCAGATCGACCATTTCAGAGCAGCTGTGTTTCTTTCCAGCTAGCCAGGTTAGATTCTGGTGGAACTGCATCTGTCCAGTGCCAGGGTTTGTAATCCAGTGCCTTAAAAAATGGGATAATCTCTGCTGACGGTTCAGCTGGGGTTAGCAGCAAGGTGGCTCCTGGAAAATAGAACTTTTACGAGACAAATGTGAGTCGTGAGCAGGCTGCTTTGTGGTGTGCTGCTCAGGTACGTACTGTGAGTGATTTCCTGCTGTTTCCCAGGCTTTGTATGAGCTGGTGAAATGCAACTTCAATGCAGAAGAGGCACTTCGGAGGTTACGGTTCAACGTGAAGGTTATCAGAGGTGAGAACCCCCCTTATTTGGGTTCTATCCCAAAAATCAAGGCACATGCAACTCGTTCTAGATTCTGCACATCTCCTCCAATTCCTCTTTCTTTCTGCTACAGATGAGCTTTGTGCCTGGAGTGAGGAAGAATGTAGAAATTTTGAACATGGCTTTAGGGTCCATGGGAAAAACTTCCACCTTATCCAAGCAAACAAGGTAAGGCTGCTCCCCCCAGGTCAGGAGCAGGGGAAGGAGGCAGTGCTTTGGCACCAGAGGTGTGCTTTGGGCCTCGGCTGACACAGGGAGTTCAGGATGGCCGAGTTCCGACCCCAGGCTTTGTGTTGACTCATGCCAGCAGGTGATGGGCTGTTCACTGCCCTGCTCTGCCTTATTTTCCAGGTGGGAGAAGTCACAAACACCACTGACCTGCATGAGTGATGTCAGTTAATTACTGATTAGCCCTTTCTGGAGTCTCAAAAGTTCTTTCCAAACTCTCAGCCCTTGCAGTACTTCTGTGAATGAGTGAGTTGAGCATGTGGATGTTTCGTAAAGTCCCCTGGGGTCCTCTAGAATGGCAGATGCTGTTGTAGGGAGAGCTGGGCCCCGGGACATGCTGCTGTGCTGGGAGTTGGCAGAACCAGAGAGTCCAGTTCTACCACTGGTTAATTGTAGGCATGTTGACGCTGGCCAGTGACAATGGATGCAGGTTTGCTCTCTCTGCTAAGTGTGCTGCTGCTGGAAGCGCAGGAAAGTCCTGCACGAGTGTGTGTGGCCCACACGGGTCTGTGACAACAGCTGTGTGCTGTGGGGAGTTCTTTTCTCTGGCCACCTCGGAAACCTCAGTACGTGCTTCTGTTCTGCAGCAATGTGTCCATAGCAATGTAAATCACTGTAATGCACTTGAATTTTCTGTGCTGGTTAAATGGGAAAATAGCCCTTGCTCCAGGAGATGCACCTGGATGGGGGTGGGTGTCCTGACTGGGGTGTTTCTCCTCAGGTCCGCACCCGGTCGGTGGGCGAGTGTGTGGAGTATTACTACATGTGGAAAAAATCAGAGCGCTATGACTACTTCACTCAGCAGACTCGTCTAGGAAGGAAGAAGTACGTCCTCCACCCTGGAGCCACGTGCGTGGAATATTCTCACACTAAAATTAGTAATATTAACCTCCCAGTGAAGATTCCTGCTGCAAAGCACCTCCGCTTAACAGACTGCGCTTTCTTCTCCAGAAGGTTTCTCGGGTGGGAGGACGGAGGGATGCACGGGGTGTTCTCAGAGCACAAACACAAAGTTGGTGTGGGGAGGGGAGAGAAAAGATCTGTTTGCTTGGTTGTGGACTTCCATGTCCTTTTCCATGTGTTGAAAATAGTTTTGTTTTAGACAAATGTGTCCACAAGAGACTGGCGACACGGATTCAGAGCTGATCTCGGCGAAAGAACTCAGTTTGATGAGGTTTTTGGAAGGGAGCTTTTTGCATTCAAAAATGCACTTACTTCTGGTGGTTTGGAACCTGAATTAATTTCCCTTTGAGGCAAATTCTTGCCTTTGAAATGTATGCTAATTACAGAAGATACTTTTCAAAATACACCTTTTCAAAAAGGTTGAAATGGAAATCTCTTAATAGGTCAAAATGAAATATTGAAGCTGAATCAATTAAAAGCATTAGATGAAGGCTTAGATTTTTTTATTTTTTTTTTTTTAATCTGATGCAAGACAGGAAAATACCTGAAATCTTAAATCCTCCCAGGGTGAGAAAATATGTTCTCATCACTTGCTCTTTGCTGGCACGCTAAGGACCCACCACAGTCATTCCATGAAGCTGGGTGTTCCCTGGGCGTTTGACCATGTATTTATTTCCCTTTGGAAGGGGCTGAGGCTCACAGAACTTGGGGCAGAGCTCTTTAGGAAGCTGGAGAGCCCACTTTGGTTTATCATGGGCTGGTCTTGGCCACACTGTGTTACCTGAGATCACCTCCTCAGGGCAGAGTCTAAACCAGGCTCTGCAGGGCAAGGAGGGATGGGCATTGATTCTAGTGATGTCTCTGCATTCCCGCTGCTTTATTTGTTGATGGGTTTTAATCCCAGTCACCTTTTCTCCTGCCTGCATCTCTGCTTAGCAGCTGGTGGCAAGGCTCTCTCTCTTTCCCCACAGGGATTTCACTGACAATGACCTGGATGGGGTTGAAGTAGAAAACACAAATCGTTCTCGGAGCTCCCCACCAATTCCCTCTGCAACTGGCTGCTTGGATGCTCACTTTGGTCAAGATCAGATAGCAATTGAGAGCACAGGTAACTCCCTTTGCTTCTGTCCTGCAGTGGGGTTTTGGTGTGAGCAGAAGAGTTTTATCTGTCTCTGCATTGACCAGAGGTGACTATGAAACAGTTGTTCTGTGTTGGGCTTGGAGGGGTGGCCTAGGTCATTCCCAAAGCAAAAGGATTATGCACTGGGCACCTGAGTGGGATGCTTCCAAAGCAGCTCCTCCAGCAGCTGGGTTAAGGCCCCAGAAATCAGATGCAAGATGCTTTCAGGCAGAGCTGGCTGTGAGAAGATTTGCAGGGAGCCCAACCTGGGTTCATTCCCTCACTGTCCTGCTGCAGATGAAGGCTCTGTGTGGGCAGCTCCCAGGGGTTGTTGGCACGAGGGGATAGGATTTAGGATTTGGCTTATCTTGCAGTGTGTCTGTGAGGTTTCCTTGAATTTCCATAGAAACACTGATGGCCTCCCATCTGCTGTCGGCATCTTGCCTTCCCTCGTACGCGCTGGCGGGGATCTTGGTTGCTGTAACAAAGAAACACTTGTGCCATCAAACAAATACTGGTGTGATTAGGTGGGACTGACCTGGGTGTTGGGTGTTGTGGACTCACTGTGGCTTTCTTCCCCTTGCTCTGTCCCCCTCAGAGCCCCTGAGTGTGGAGAGCACAGCCTGCAGCCTGGGCAGCATCAGCGAGTCGGGGCAGGGCTACGAGTGCAGCACCCCCTCGGAGACAAACTGCTCCTTTGACCCCACGGAGGAGACGTCCTCGGGCGCTGTCCCTGCGCCCTGCCCACGCCACACTGGCACCCCCTCCGAGCCAGAGCTCTTCGCTTTGCCTCCCCCAGGACCAGAACTGGCAGAGAAGCAGGAGACGTTGCAGAACTCTGGTGAGACAATAACTATGGACTTCACTCTCCCTGCAGACATTAACGAGGGGTTGCCTTTGATTGCTGGCCCCGTGGATTTGGACAGAGACCCTGAGGCAGTGGTGGCCCCTGCGCAAGTGTCCTTATCGGTCACAGATTTCGGTCTCATTGGCATCGGAGATGTAAATAGTTTCCTGACTGCTCATCAGGCTTGCCCAGCACCTGTGGCTCGGTCAGAGCCTCTGTCACAGTGAGAGTCTCCAGTCACAAATTTGTCACAGACCCAGCAAGGACTTTGACCTGACTGAGTGAAATTCTGGAACTTCCACTGTCCTGTAGGGACAGTTTGGAGCTGTTGGTTGGAATCTGTCTTTCCATCCTCCTTGATCCAAGGCTACAGTGAAACCAAACACCTTTCTGCTCCAGTGTATCCTGACACAATCATGCAAAGTGGTGGCTGGCTTTCCTGAGTGGGGAGGTCCATCACCCCCCTCCTACGTTGACCATGTGTCACCCCAGGTGATGCCAGTCTGCTCAGAGAGTCCCTGCCTTGGGACAGGGGATGTGTCCCTTGGCCCCAGCAGGACAGTCTGAGGGCAGAGGTGCTTTGAGAAGAGGGATGTGTCGCCATCATGGCGAGGGTGCTGTCTGGGGGTCTGAGAGCTTGGGAGGGCTGCAGGGCACTTTCCTGCAGAGATGGGGATGGCGATGCCGAGGGAGGCTGATGGGTCTTGGCCCTTCTCCCACGGGCAGCGTGTTGCAGTAGAAGCCACTCACCCTGTTCTTCTCCCAACAGCCATGGGTCATGACAGGCAGGCACACTGCTGCTTCCACCTCCAGCAGCCACCTGTTCCTGACTCTCCACCAGCTGCAGGTGGGACATGGCCTGGCCCAGCCCTTGGGCAGGAGCATCAGGTCTTGGAAAGAGAGGCTGTGTGGTGCAGCAGCATCGTGTGGGCTCGAGTCCTCACCTTCCTGTGCAGTGCTGGGCCAGGGAGAACATCTATGGGGAGTAACAGGAGTTTCTAGACCCACAGAGTGATGCTGGCCCAGAGCTGTGGCGCTGCTACTTCTGCTGCTGGCAGGGAATAACCTGGTCTTCACTGAGCCACAATGTGAGAGGGTAAAATGCAAGTGAAAACACCTGTTATTTCCCTGTTTGTTCCAACAATTTGTCAGCAGAGGGAGGAACGGTTGCTTAGCTCCCAGGGTGCCTGGGATATGGATGCTAGCACAGTCCCAGGCAGGGGAGCACACCATCCCTGGGAATTCCTGCTCCACACCATCCCTGGGCATTCCTGCCCCTCCCTGTGTCACAAAACAGGCTGTTTTGAGAGGAAAGTGGGTCTTCTCTGCCGTGTTCAGGGAGGTGCCAGGTGCTGTGCAGAGCCATGGGAGCCTGTCCATGGGTGTGCTGGAGTCCAGACGTGCTTCGCTTCCCAGGTGTGTTCCCTGTCTGGGATTGGCCACTGTCTCAACATGTTCTCATTGTGCTTTTTCCATGCAGGGAATGCTCTCCACTCCCCTGCTGGGCAAGGCTGTGGTGCAGGCAGTCCCTTTCTCCAGCCATGTTCTGCAGATTGGAAGGGGCTTGGGTTGCGGGTTTTTGCTTGCTTTGGTAGAGGCTTTGGGGGCACAGTTGTGCACTTGGCTCTGCTGCCAGTGGATTTTGCAGGTACTTAAACCCATGAGCCTACGCCCTCCTTTTACCCAGCCCTGGGAAGTTGTGCTCAGCCCTGCAGCAGGAGCACAGAAACAGCATCAAACAGCCCCATGGGATGTAAGGATTAGACCTTTTCTCATCTCCTAAGCCCCAGATGTATTTTGTGTGCTTTAGCAGGGGTTTGCTTTGGTCCCTAGCACTGTGCTGGGAGGTGCTGAGGCCCAGGCACATGCAGCTGCCTTCACCTGGCATGGCTTTGTCAGTGGTGGGCAGAGGCCTCCCCTCCAGCTGCTCCCAGCTGCTGGGAACAGAAAGCAAACACAAATGCCTGCTCCATAGTGGAACTGCCCAGGCTGTGATTCCCCTTTGTGGGGATGAGAGGAAGCTCCTTGGCTGAAGGGAGAAGAGGAGGCAGGGTGAAAGCACAGGCAGCCCTCCCAGGGAGGGCCAGGCCTTGGCATCTCCTTCATCGGCTGAGAACAGTCTTAGTTTTCCTGAAACCATTTTTTCTTTTGGTTTATTTCAAGCCCTAGTGAAAGGAGAGGGGAGCTGGCTGAGGCAGAAATCTCTTTATGTCCTTCAGTGTTGTTTACAGATTTGCATGGGGTCTTTCAACATGAGTGCGGCGTTTTTTCCACATAACTTTGAGGGAGAGGGGTGAAAAAGGCTGGGACAGGGAGGGGGAGTCATTGGGGGAGGAGGTTTGGTTTTAGTTTTTTTCTTGGGGTTTTCTTTTTCCTTCTTACAAAGCACATTCACTTTGAGCCGCTCCCAATGCTGGACTCTTTTCTCCCTTGCCCCCCAGCCCTACACTGTGAAGTGACACTGCCTTGAAGACCCCTCGCCGTTATTTATTTAATTAAAAACCTAATTTGAAAGTGAGCTAGAAGCCTGTCTTCTTTTTAGAGGCCAAGATGCAACAGTCCAGTGTGTATAATGATGGCAGAAGCAAGAATAGGGGTCCCTGCCTGATCCTCTCCTGCCCTCCGTGTGTGCTCTGCTCCAGGCTGGGCAAGATGCCCTGTGCCAGGGATGCCATCCCAGCTTGGGAGGAGGCCCAGGGTTCCTGCTGAGTTCTCTCTTCCAGTGCTGCAAGGGGAGGGAGCTGTTTGTTCCTCTTACAGTTGCCCAAAGTCCTCTAAAACCCTGTCAGCCTATGGCAGGTCTTGGGTGGTGGGAGGCAGGGGTGCATCTAAACTTCAACCTGAAAAAGCTCCTGAGGACAAGAGAAATATCCTGGCTGCAACTGCATTATGTTTCCCCACCACAACGTCCCTCTGTTCCATCAAAACCCCCTTACATTCTCTTCTGCTTGTGCCTAGCTCTGGCTGCCTGGCCCGTGGCCTTGAGGGCTCCAGCTGTGCAGCCCACCAGCTCTGCCCTGCAAAGATGGGTACGAGGATGGGCACAGTCCAGGGCAGGAGGGATGGGAGCTGGTTCCCCTTTCCTTCGAGGCCCCGAGGAGCAGCGGGAAACGCGGGCGTGCTTGAAGCCTTCGGGTGGGACCGCAGTCCCTCCCCTCGTTGCATCCTTTGACATGAAACGATGGTTTTGGCCCTGGGTGACTCGAGCGCTGTTTCCGAGGGTGTGAGAGGAGCGGGACCGGACCCCCCGGGTCCTGCAGCCCCCAGAGCCCTGCAACCCCCCGGGCCCTGCAGCCCCTCGAGCCCTGCGGCCCCCCGGGGGAGGGGCCGGACGGGCCCCGCAGCCCCGGCTGCAGCTGCGGCATTCGGACAGCAGAGGGCGACACAGCGCCACGCCCGCGACCGGCCCGCGCCCCC
>VZTX01030104.1:50297-63033 GCA_013400915.1 Pardalotus punctatus | reverse complement strand
TCATTTTTGTCATCCTCCGCTGGACCTGCTCTGGGTGCTCCAGGTCTCTTGTCCTGAACAGCCCAAAACCGGACAAAATTTAATGATGAGGGGACACTCATCTCACCTCTGCTGAGGAGATCCCAGGGCACCCCATGGTTGGGATGCCCACTTTCATTTCTTCTTTTGCGCATAGACCAGAAAGTCGTCCCAGTAACATGTAACCTGATGTCTTTGGAGAAGACAACATGGATAGTCTCAGGAATGGTTCAGAAGATCCTGGATCCTACAAGGCCCTGAGGGATCCAGTCTAATGTCAAAGTCACCCTAAAATACAGATGTCTTTCAGCACCCAAGTGCCACGAGTGCTGCAGCCTCCAGAGGCTTCAAGGCGAAGCCCAGGTTTGTGAGGGATCACCTTAATCTCTCTGGGGTCTCTGGCAAGCAAACAAAACCAGCCAAAAAGAAACAGCAAAGCCTGTTCCCCAGGTGAGCAGAGATGTGTTTGGTTGTTCAAAGGCTTCTGATAAGGTGACTGAGATTAAAGAACAAATAAAAGTACGATTAGGGCCAAAGTCCCAACACCAGCCAAAACCACAGAGCCAGAGCAATGACGCAGTCCTTGCCTAACGCCACGCTCATCCAGCTGCTCCTCAGCCTTCCCAGCCAAGAGCAGCTCTGCCTGGTGCTGGCACAGGCTCTGCCTCATCCCCCTTGGGACAAGGTTCCCAGCACTGTGAGTTCCCACACAGCCCAGCAGCCACAGCACCAGTGCTGCACTCAGCTCCCACCACGTTTTGCTTCCGAATTCCCAGCTGGACACATTTGCTCCTTGAGCATCCTTTCAGAGAGCTGGTATCGATGGTCATGGCCACTGCAGGGCAGGCTCACTTCAGTGTCCAGGAGAGCTGCTGGAGTTAATGGGGAAATGGGCTCTCTCACTCTGCTAAGTGTAAAATTAACTAAATAACAATTTAGGTGGCTGCTAATGGAGCGCAGCTGCCCAGCAGCAGAAGGGGAGGCCCACGGGGTGATAGATTGGAGAACGACTGGGAAAGCAAACTTGCACATTTCTGATAAGGCAGAGTGCTGGGTACCCCGGGGAGAGTCATCCAGAAATTATCATGGGTCGGTCCATGAACAGGTCTGTCTGGAAAGTGGTCTGAAAAGCAAACAGAAAAGCTGCACAGAGGGTTTGCTGGCAGTGAGGGGACAGCTCGTCCCCCTCTCAAGTTTCTGTCCATCAGAACTTTTGTGGGAATGATTACAGACCTAGGAAATCAGAGTGTCCCAGAACTTCACTTCCCCAGCCTGTCCCTGCACCTGGGGCTGCCAGCTGGCTCCTGCTGGGAAGGCACACACAATCCTCATGTCTTTACACCCTGCTTTGAGATCCAGCAAGCTCCAGGCTGCCAGGGTACAAATGACACAGCTGAAGTGACCATGTGCTGGCAGAAAATGATGGAGATAAATCCTTGTTTAAGCAACGTGCATGTGCAAACACACAAACGCAACAGAAATATAAAAAGAAAAATTAAAGAAATATGGGGAGAAAATATATCTAAGCAATGTGAGCAGGGACCTTGTGATCATACCCACAGAGGAATGGAACCCAGTCCCACATCAGGCTTCCCTGACTTATCACAGTGGCAACAACCTTCTTCCAGGTCCTCAAACTCTGGCTCCCTGCAGGAGGCAAAGGGACAAGTGTGGAGCCAGGAGACTCAGGCTCAGGCACCTGCACTCCCACTGCGGATGCAGCCGGTGCCACCCTGGTACTGCCCTGTGGGATGGCTCCTCGTCCCCTTGAACCAGCCAGGGCTCTTTGGAGTCTGCCCCACCATCATGGCACTGCCAAGAGGTCTTCCAGGCCCCTCTAACATGAGCTCATGAGTAGCATTTTGACTCCTGGACCTTCCTGGGATAATTTTAACCCTGAATATGACTTTTCTCTCACTCCAGTTTACCTGCTCCAACTAGTGGGTTCACTTAAGCAGTATTGACTCCTCCTTCCTGAGGCTTTTGTTTATTTTGCAGATGTTCTGCTTTGACTTCAGAAGCAAGGAGCCATTCCCAGGAGGAGCTCCATCACTCTCCCCTCCCCGCACAGAAAACCTCTGCAGGTCACCCCAGACGCAGGAAATCCCTGGGAATTACCCCAGCGGCAAAGCTCTGCAGCAGTTTCATCTTCCCAAGACCCCAGACTCTGCTCCAACCGAGACACCTCCCTGGCTGCCTGTCCCCTCCAGGCTGCAGCTGCCTCCCTCCTGCCAGACACGGCTCTCCTCCTTAGCCGAGGACTTGTCCCAGGGAGCAGCAGTGGCTTTTCTCCTGCTCCTCGCTTCTGCAGCACCATCCTGCCGTCCAGGCTCTCTCAGGAGAGCAAAGAAGCTCTCTCAGGAGAACAAAGCTCCCCTGCTCCTGGCCTGGAAGGTCCCTGCTGGCTGTCACCTTTGCCAGCAGACCCATTTGCTGCCCACCTTCAGGCGGCTGTTCACACCTCAGGGCTCAGCAGGGAGTGTTGGTGATGGCAAACAGAATCTGCTCTCAGCAAGCCCGAACAAAACCCCACACACAGCTCTCTGCTGGGTTCTTTTTATGCTGCAGTGCTCCCCACCCAGCAGGAAAAGGAATTAGGTGAGGATGAAGGGAGGCTGGCTGAGGTTACAGCAAGGCTCAAGCCCTTGCAAACCCCACGGCTCTCCCTCATACCATCCATCGCTCTGGCAACTGGTCCAGCACAAGGTTGGAAATCCAGGTCTCAGGTCTGCCCTCCTCCTCACTAGAGGGGCAATCACCTTCCCAGGCCTCCTTCCCTCTTCCCCAGAAGCACCTTCCCATGTGTTCCTCTTCCCCTCAACCCCGGGTACAAATGCACCAGAGATGGCTGCTCTCAGGGTGCAGCTTGTACAGCAATCCTGGGAAAAACCCACCAGCAGCTCCTCTGGGCCACAGACAGGCCAAGCAGGAAAGCCACTGCATGAGAGTGGCAAGGCCCTGAGGGCCTTGAGGCCACCTCCTTGCTCATCATCTTGCACAGGGACAGGGGACAGGAAGGGACCGGAGTCATTGGGGCCCCTCAGCTGCCTTTGGCTGAGGTCAGCAGTGAACGTGCAGCCACCTGAGGAGGTGCCCAATCCCTCCCACAAGGGCAGCTTTGCTTCTTGAGACACCCAACTGCAGAGGGTGCACGTACCTGCCCATATCCTGACCCCCCTCCAGCACCTGGGGGAGGGAAGAGACCACCAGGTGTAGTCTCAGGGGAATGCCATCCCCACTGGTCCTGCTCAGGTCCCAGTCCAGCACAGCCTCTGTAGGATGCAGGTGTGAGGCAGCAGCAGGATCCCAAGAGAGCTGCTGAGGTCCCTCAGGTGCAGCCTGTGGCACAGGAAGCACACAGGCAGCGGAGAGCACGTGCCCTGCTTCCCATCACCACATCCTGCCGGAGCAGACGACTTCGCCTCTTGAGATTTTCCTCCACAGGTGTGTCCACTCATGCCCAAGAACGAGGCTGCAAACGGGAATAGAGGAGATTCTGAGTGGGATTACTTATGGAAACTGGACCTCCCTGAGGTCACCAGAGACAAATAGGTTTGTCCTTAAGGAAACAAGTGATGAGCAGTGGAAAATCCCACCAGTGACAATCAAAGGAAACAACCAAAGAGGAGCACAATCAAGCCTGTCTGGACACCCTCATGTTGATGAGCCTCTGGATGCTCCCAAGCAAAGGTGCCCCAGGCCCTGCAGGAACAGGATGTTCCCTGGAGATCCTGCATGGGGGATGCTCACAGACCCCTCAGCTATCTACCCCAAGCAAGATTATCCAGCTTGGATTGCACGGTGCATGGCTGTGCAGAGGGAAGCAAGGGGAGAAGCCCTGACCCTCAGTGCCAGCATCAGAGAGGATTTGATCCCTGCAAGCTCTCTCATGACTCTCAGGCAGCCCCAGACTCCCAGGGAAGCTGCCAGCCCCGGCAGAGAACCAGAGCCCAGGATGGGTGGAGAACATGAGAACCGCACAGCAAACTTGTGGTTTTGATGAGGTGGACGGGGAGAGGCAGCACCTGCCTGTGCCAGGGTGAGGGGAACGGCTGCCTCCCTGCTGGCAGGGAAGGAGGGAACTGGGCCCTTCTGTCCCTCCAGAGAGCCGAGGTCCAGGCTGGAAGTGACTTATCCACCCATTCTGCATTTCCTGAGCCCCATGGGCTCGGGTCAAGGGAAAGCACACATGGCCAGGGTCCTGTCCTCCAGGACCAGCAGGCACAGGAGGCACCTGGCCCTGCAGACTCGGTGGTGCACAGTGTCCACCGGCCCTCGTGTCCCACAACCCAGCCACACTCTCCACCTCCTCACTACCCTGGGATTCTGTGCCCAAACAGAAGAGCACGGTCCCTGCCAAGCGACCTGGGCCCCTGGTCACACACAGGCATGGCTGATGCCGTGCAGGATGCTGGGATGAGCCTCAAGGGGAAGGATGTGGCCAAAGGGCCTCTATCATGGAGGGCAGCCCCCTTTGAGTCGTCCTACATTGTCCACCAGCCAGCAAGAAGCAGACACAGTGACCACTTTCCCAGGGGTACTGGAAGCCAGTTGGCTTCCTCACAGAGCTGTCCTGGCACAGCTCAGTCCCAGCTCAGGGACTGAGGACTTTGCTTCTCCTGGTCACACTCGCTGCTCCAGACACCACTTAACACATCGATGTCTTGCATCTGCCATCCTCAGACTGGCCCCTGTTGTCCCCCCAAGCCAGCAAAGGAGGGAACTGGGGATTGCCATGACCCCAGCCCCAGTTGGAGAGGACAAGCTCCCTGCCACGCAGGGGTGAGCCAGCCATCACAGAGTCTCAGCAGCGCCGACCTTGAGATATGGGGAGTGCCGAGAGCTCAACACTCACAACCAGCTCTGCCCTCAGCTTTGTCAAGAAACAAAATTAGGACATGAGTGTAGTTGCAGTGTTTTAGGATTTTCTTTCTCTCTCATGGAGAATATAGATAAACTGTACTTTCTTAATCTCTGTGTTTAGTGTTAGAGGTGTACAAGCCATAACCAATAGGTCTTTGGGGGTGGATTGTCTTTGGCCAATGGACACTTGTTTATTACTGGGTATAAAAGGAACTTCTTGTAAATAAAGTCCTCTCTTCGCCATCTTGGAGCCTGTCTGCCTGACCTCTCTACCTGCTTCCACAAATCCCACGAACTACAGAAAAGCAAACCATACATGAGAAAGGAAAAGAAGGGGTCAAAGTGGAACACCGACAGCCATGGGTGACACCGAAGAGCGAGGCAGCGACATTGGCACGAGTGGACAGCCTGCCCACTACTGTGCGTGACGTGGCAGCTCCTGGCAGGGGTGAAGGTGCCACTCACCCTGTCAGAGGCTGGGCACTCCCTGGGGCAGGCACAGGGCACCAGTGGGAAGGTCTGACAGGATCCCAGTGCCCCCCCAGGGAGGGGCCTCTGGCTGCAGCACACAGTCCAGGCTCCGGGTGTTTGCTTTCCAGTCTCTGGGGCGGATGATAAACCACCCGCTCCCCAGCCAAGGCTCCAGCTCACCATGCTGAAATTCAGAAGGTATTTGATCACGTAAGTAGAATATTTTTATGTATTTATTCAAGTAAAATGCTATTTCCCTAGGTAAAATTCCCTTTCTGTCCTACCCAGAGGTGATGTCCTTGTAGATCCCTCTGTGATGGGAAAATGTTGAAGTGGTGATGGGTATGAGCAGGGGAAAGTTTTGGCTCTTTTCTCTTCTGGTGAAGCTCCGAGGGCAGCAGGAAAACAGCACCTTTGATAAGGCTGTTGTCACAAAGGAGGGAGAGTGACACAGACCTGGCAGGGCAATAGGATGCTGGTCCCTCCTGCGGCGTCCCAGGTGAGGGATCGCCAGAGGAGGAGGTGTGCAGCAGAAATGTGTCTCTCTGCAGGTTTCTCACATGGCCACCCCAATGAGTGCACCCAGGGTGAGGTGTCCTCTTCCACAGCCTCTGCTTTGGACAGAAGGGATGAGGGGAGGGTAAGGCTTGGCTTTGCAGCACCGTCCTTTGGCTGGGGGAGAGCTGCAGTGTGAGGGGCTCAGGGTTGCTCCCAACTCAGCTGTCAGGGCAGGCAGGGCCATTGTGCCCTCGTGCTACCTGAGCATTCCTCCAATCATTTTGCCCATTTTCTCATTTATTGCCAAAAGATGGCTCCAGTGACTGGTCAGAGGGAGCAGGCTGTGCCTGGTGCATGTATTGTGTACATTAATTCCTTGTCCAACATCGCTCACTGCCTGGAGAATATCTGGGCACAGCAAGTCAATCAAATCTTTCTCTGCCACTCACCTGCCTGGTGAGCTCAGCCTCAGCACCTCCCGCAGCCAGCTGGGACCCCGAGGGCCTGGAAACTTCCCACCACAGATCCATCCTGACTGGGGCATTTGTTTCTCTGTTGGACAGGGAAGGGGCACAGGTCAGAGGGAGCAGGGGGAGAAAAACAAAGGGGAAATCTGCAGTCCCGCTGAGAACAAGGGGCACCTGCTGCTGAGTGTACCCCGGGTACCCTCTCCCCTGTTGGGGCTGGCACTGAGACACAGCTGGGGCACCACCCCTTGCAAGGATTTGACCATCAGTGCAGGTTTGGATTCAATTCCTTGAGCCAGCATAGGAGGATCCAGCTGCTCTGGCTCTGCCACTGAGCCCTTGTTACAAATGGAGACAGGAGATTTGATACGTTTCTGCCCTTTGCCTAGGCCTTTGACAACTGGCAGTAGCTTTTTGGGGTGGCCAGCACCCCTAGACCCAGTCTTATTCGCAAGTTCTTTAATAATGGCTGATTAGGTCTAATATAAAATGGATTATTATTTATCAGACACAAGAAATAACACAGTATGGAGCTAATAAAATTATATGCTACACAAAAATGAAATAAGCAAAAAGAAAACTACTAGTAGATAAAATGCAGCGCATGAAAAGGTACCTATTATTACAGCTGGCAAAGAAATAATACAGTTTATGAATGTATCTTACCAACTCCAATCTGGTGAAGGAATATACGTCAGAATCCTCTCTCAATCCTTAGGAAGTTACCACAGAGTTGTGTCCAGCTTCAGGGAGTGGCTTTTCCACGCTCCAGTGTATGTGTAGAAAGCTCCCACCTCTGTGATAATTCGCATGTATTTATAGTGTAAAAGTGTGTCTTTTAGATCACGTTACTTATTTTTCATTTCTTTCCACACCTGCTCTCCATACCAAGATGTGGTTTCTCAGTTGGAGGTCTCAGACTTTTGAGCACCAAGAGATAACCCCGTGCTGGGTGTTAGACCCAGCCTGAATTATCTATGCACCAGCCATGTGGTGGAGAGGGAGAGGGCGTCCTGCCACATCCCTTGCAGCCAAAGCCATTTTTGGGGTGCTGCATCCAGCTCTGCACCCTGTTTGTCACTTCTGGAGGTGACAGTGCACAGGCTCTGGTCTGAGGGGGCTCTTCAGCTGCAGCCTTCCTGCAGATGGAGGCATCTCCAGCACTCTGCAGGAGCTGGGCTCTGGCAGCCCAACCTGCCCTGCAGGGCTCCAAGTGCCCCTAGGACACATTCCTGGTGCTCTGGTCTCAGCTCCTCCCTCCCTGCCTTCTCCCTCTGTGGTCTCTCCAATCTTCCACATGGAGTTATTTCAGCCAGTCTTTCCCTACACCAGCTCTGGGGCAGCCTCGTGTCTCTGCTTCAACCCTCCCTCTCGGCTCTGTTGAAGCATTTGGCATTTTTCTGCTCTGTTAATTGTCACATCTGTTTGTCTCCGATCTCACGAGGCTCTCTCTCCTTGTGCTGCTGGCACAGGCAGGCAGTGACCCACACATGCATTGGCCACCTCCTGTCTCATCTGGGCTTGGCAGTCTGCTTCCCAAGTGGCAAAGAGCATGGATACCGCCAGGTTGCCATCAGGATTGGGGATGCTGTGCTGCTGATGAGCAGGAATTATGGGCAGTAATGACGCCTTTTGAATCCTCAGTAGCACTGCCATGGCCTAAGACCTCCCAGCCTTTTCAGTCCCCAGTATTTGAGGTGCTAAAATCCCCTGGGAGGTGCTGAGAGTTTCATCTCGATAAGGGACATTACTGGGAGCGGGGCAAAACCATATCCATGAGTGTCCAAAGTACCACAAGCAGTGCTGCCATTGTCAAACTCCCACTAAATCATGACACTTGATGATTTTCCTGGAACAAATCCAGCTTCTCAACAGCAAACCCAAATTCCTGACCTGTACCAGTGGGATGCACGTGACCCCTTCGGACAGCCCATGTTTGTGCCACCACTGCCTCACCGAGCGAGTTCTGCTCCCACGTGTCACAGGACTGCCCCGAGCAGGAGATAAAGCACCATGGAGGTGAAGAAGAAGCTCTGGGACAAGCAGGTCTTTGCAGTCCCAGTCCCACTGTCTTGGTCCGAAACTGACCACTGCAGGATGCCAGCAATGCCAGCAAAACCAGGGTGGCTGCTGGAACGCAGCTTCCAAGCAGGCTCTGCCCAAATTTCTGCCTTCATTAATTCCTCCCATTTAGATCCTTTCTGCCTGTGACTCTCCCTCCCTGAGAGGGGAGAGCAGCCCTGGGGCTGGCAGGCTGGGTTTCCCCTACAGCAGAGCCCAATCCCAGGGGATTTAACCAGATCCTCAGCACAAATCATCTCCTGGTATGCAAAAAATTAGCTCCCCGGGGAGAAACCAGCAGCTTAACAGAATCATTCAGGTTGGAAAAGCCCTCTAAGATCATTGAGTCCAATCTTTGCCTCAGCACTGCCAAGGCCACCACTAACCCATGATTCCAAGTGCCACATCTGCTGGGACTGGACAATCTTTCTGTGAAAAAAACACAGTCAAATCCTTTTTTCCAGGAAACTCATTCCCTCAACTGTTCTACTGAAGATTAAAGCTACAATCAAGCTCCACCAGGGTTTGCAGCAAGCCCTACAAAGAGCAGGAGCCTTGTGGCAGCATTTCCATGGCCTGAATGTCGCCACACACAATGCAAACCCTGACAGCACAATTCTGATGGCCTGAAGAAATCACGCTGCTGTCGTAGACGTGGCTAAAATCAGACTAAAATCCAGGCACTGCTGGGGCCCCTATGGTGGCATCCCATCTGCAGCCACACCGGAGCCTGTGCAGAAGGCGATCCAAGAGCAGAGAGAGGGGAGAGCAGGGAAAAAAGAGATTTATTGTCTGTGTTGATAAAGACAGGATCCTGATCCTCCTAGGCCAGGCAGGGCAGGGAGCACACAGGCAGTGCCCTGTTCCTGCTGCCACGAGGGAGCTCAGGCTGCTCCGGGAAGGCGTCCCTGAGCAGTCCAGGGACTCGGTGGTTATCACTGTTTGCTTTTCAGCACGATATCTGTGGTCCATCTGGAAATTTCCACAAGGCTGCACTGCTCGGGCACAGCCTCGGAGGTTCCTCGGTTATCGCTGCCTCTGCATCATTTCCACCCATGGAAACGTGACCTTATCTTAAATAAAGATAAAAAAATAAAAAGGCCTCAAGGCGCCTTTTCCGCCTGCCTCACGCACACCAATGGTCTTGGCTTTTTCTCCTCACGAATGGTCTCAAATGTCTGTTTCCTTGCAGGAAGCTGAGTGCAATCTACAGGTGCCAGCCAGGTCGGCTCTGGATCTCCTTCGGCCTCCTCATCCTCCTCCTGGTCACACTTCAGGTTGTGGAGAAGCTGCAGCCTCCTGGGTAGGTCCTGAGCAGAATTATAAACCTGCACCTCGTCCTGCAGCCTTGCGCTGACCACTGAGGTGGGCTCAGAGCCGCCTTCCTGAAACCACCCAGCAGGGCCTTCCTTAGACAGGGAGGAAAATCCAGGTGGGAGAGGACCCTCTGGGGGTCCCACATCCCACCCCTATGCCCTGGCCAGAGCTGAGCCTGCTCTGGGGTCAGACAGGGCTGCTCTGGGCTCACCACAAAACCCTACAGCCCTTGAGTCCAGTCCTCCCAGCCTGGGGTTATCAGCAATCGTTCCTCCAGCTTCTCCAGGCCACCTGCTCTTCTCTGTCCCTTCCGCCAGCTCACTGTGCTCCAGCAAGACAGAGGCATTGGCACATCACTGCTGACCTGTCCTTCTCTTCCCCATAGAATCATTAAGGTTGCAAAGGACCCCCAAGATGATCCAGCCCAGATTCTTGCACCCACCCCCACCCTCCAGGGCAGCAGTGAAGCCCCTATACCCATCTGCAACACCATCACCCCAAGAAGAGGGGGAAACATGTTTTGGGGTGACCTTGGGGGGCCAGGGGGGTTCATTGGGCTGCAGAGGAGCTGCCTCTGCACTGTCCTTCCATCTGCTGCAGCTGAGCATTGTGTCCTCCCCATCACAGGAGCTGCCAGTGTGAGCTGGAGCGCGACCTGCAGCAGACCACAGGCCACGGGCTCGGCTCTGCGCTCCACAGCCCTGACCTGCTGTGGGAGAATGACTCCCCGCAGTGGCAGAGGGAAGCCGTGCCAGACCCTGCTTTGACTGAGGATGTTTTCAGGATGCACCTGGACTTCCTCCAGGAGACCCCTCTGGAAAGCAGCCAGGAGGAGCATGGGATGCAGCAGCCTGAGGAGAGCAGAAAGAAGGTGAAAGCCCATCTGTCACCCATGGCGCTGAAATCCCAGCTTCCTGAGCTGGGAAAAGCAGCCGGGGAAATTCCTTCTCCAAGCCTTCCTGGGAGGACTGCCACAGATTTGGCAGAAGCTGTCACCAGCAAGTTCATCATCATTGCAAACAGGCTGAGCGTGGAGGAGCCAAGGGGAGTGTCCCCACCTGGAATGGTGCAGGTGGAGGTACGGAGCCAGACTCAGCCTCGAGCCGTGGGTTCTCCCCACCCACAGCGGGGCACCTCTTTTGCACAGCCCGTCCCAAACTCAGCTCAACCTCTGCAGGCAGAGGATTCTTACAAAACAGACCTGGAGACGGGATTTTTCCCAAGCTGGACAGAAGCCTTTAAGGTCCAGGAGGTGACAGCTGGAGGAGGTCAGCAGGCCAGCAGGGTCACCTCTCCAGGGAAGACGTGCAAGCCCAAGACTGACATTGTTTTCCTGAAAGTCCACAAGAGCGCCAGCAGCACCGTCATGAACATCCTGTTCCGCTTCGGGGAGACGCACAACCTGAGCTTTGCCTTCCCCCTGGGCGGGGGCTTCCAGCTCTACTACCCACACCACTTCTTGGCCAGGTTCGTGCAGGGCTTCTCCCCGCAGAGCCCCCGGCGCTTCAACATCCTCTGCCACCACATGCGGTTCCTGCAGCCAGAGGTACGGGCAAGGCTGTGACCCTTCGGAGGGACCAGCAGGGGAGGGGAGAGGGGCTCACGGGGCACCTTTCAAGCACATAAACCCTATGGGGATGAACTAAAGAGAGCCAGGATTGCCCACGAGTAGCTGCCATGTTGTTGGGAGCTCCTGTGAGCAGGTTTGATGAATCCCTGTGCTGTGACCCATGGCAAGATGGGAGACAGCGTCTGTAGCAGTCAGCAACTCTCATCTTGTCCTTGCCTGGTGGGCCCTGGGACATGTCCTGCTCCCTGGACAGGCCCAGAGGGCACCAGCTGCAAGAGGAGAACATCCAAAGTGCATCAGCTGAGGTCAGCTGTGCCCACCACCCACCCCTCTGGATGCCCCTTGAGGACAGGCAGGCGTGGGGAGAGGGAAGCAGACGGGCACTATCTCCACCCCAGCAGGGCCACGCAGCTGTGGCAGCCCCTTGTGAGGAGTTTTGGCCACTGCTCTCCGCGTGTGACTCTTCTGGGGCTGCCCACAGCTCCTCTGATGAGCAGCACCCTGAAACCCTCCCCAGCACCCCGCACCTCCAGCCCCAGCGAGCACCTCTGTGCACCAGCATTGTGGGTGAGAGGGTCCCTGCTCCCCGCCCCACCTTCAAACCCTCCTTTTCCTCCTCCGCAGGTGCAGAAAGTGGTGCCCAGCTCTGCCGTCTACTTCTCCATCCTGAGGAACCCCGTGCAGCTCATGGAGTCCTCCTTCGTGTACTACAAGGGAGCCTCCGCCTTCTCGCGCGTCCGCAGCCTGGAGGAGTTCCTGAGCCAGCCCTACCGCTACTACAACCCCGCCAGCGGCGACCGCCACTACGCCAGGAACCTCATGACCTTCGATTTCGGCTTCAACCCCGACGGAGAGGTGTCCCCCGAGCGGGTGCAACTCATGCTGAAGGCCATCGAGGCGTCCTTCGACTTTCTGCTCATCTCCGAGTACTTCGACGAGTCCATGGTGCTGCTGAAGGAGATGCTGTGCTGGGACCTGGACAGCGTCGTCTCCTTCCCGCTCAACACCAGGGACCGCAGCACCAAGTCCCCGCTCCCGGACAGCGTCGTGGAGAAGCTGAAGGCCTGGAACAGGCTGGACTGGGAGATCTACACCCACTTTAACAGGACCTTCTGGGAAAGGATCGACCGCGCCATCGGCCGGGAGCGCATGCAGCGGGAGGTGCGGGCGCTGCGGGCGCGGCAGGCGGAGCTGGCCAGGACCTGCCTGCAGGGCACGGGCAGCGTGGTCCCCAAGGACATCAAGGACTCCTCGCTGCGGCCGCTGCAGCACGGCGGGGCCAGGATCCTGGGCTACAACCTGAAGCAGGGCTTGGGTCGGGAGCTGGAGCGCACCTGCCGGCGGCTGGTGACGCCGGAGCTGCAGTACAGCAGCATCCTCTACAAGAAGCAGTTCCCCCCGCAGCCCCCCGAGACCCCCCGGGCCGCTCCCTCCCGGCCGGACAATGCCCCGCGGCACCGGCTCCCCCCCC
>VZTX01030104.1:0-50287 GCA_013400915.1 Pardalotus punctatus | reverse complement strand
TCGAGGCCGCCCGAAACTGAGCCTCCCTCCGGGCGTCCTTCCTTCTCCATCCGCCCTTGCTGAGGACAGCGAGGCACAGCGCTCCCGGCCGGGGGAGCTCCCACGCCAGCCCCGGGCACCTCTGAACTGCAGGACTGAGCACGGGCTGCCGGCACGGGCTGCAGCGGGGATCCCGGGGGCTCCACAGGACTTTTCCACAGGGAAAGCCCCGCAGTGGGCAGCTGGAGTGTCAGCACAGCACCGGCTCCAGCAGCGAGGAGCAGATCCAGGAGGGCAGCCCAAACCCTCAGCTCCACACCAGAGACTGCAACAGAGCAGGGCCAAGCTGTAAATCAGAGCTGTGGAGTTTGATTTATAGCTTGGGAACAAGTCTGTCTGTCTGAGCAGCTGCAGCTCTCCCCTGCTCCGGTAATGCTGCCGTGCTGGAAAAGCAGCCTCTTAATTAAAAATAACAACAGTCACTGTCACTCCTTAAATTCCCCTTAATTACATCGGTCTGCCCAGTAGGTGACCTCCCCAACAGCCCCAGAAGCACATGCCAAACACTTGAAAATGTCCTGAAAATAATTTTTTAAAAAAAGAAAAAGAAAAAATTCCATACCTGTGTGACAGGAGACACCTCGTGAGTCTCTCTGCAGTCAGACATCCCAACCCACTGCTCTGAGCTGCCACAGGAATATCCTACGCTCTGCCCAGGCAAAGATCCCACAGGAATGGCTTGTGGAGGGCAACTCAGCCTTACTTATCTCACCCTGCACTTCTCCTCGAATCAAAAGCAGAGGCAGGAAATCAGCTGGGATAAACAGAGGCCCCATCCCTGGCTTTTCAGCATGATTTCCAAACCAAAAAAGGTTCCAACAAAATTGCCCAGGGGAATCTGACCGTTCCAGGTTCTCCCTGGGGCAGGCACAAAGAGCTTCAAAGGTTTCAGTTTCCACCCAAGGGTCTCCTGCTCAGTTTAACCAGAAAAAAAACCGACTGTGCACCTTCCCAGGGAAGTGCTGAGCATCCGGCCAGGCACAAGGAGAGGGCATCGTTTGGGGGATTTTGCTCCGCGGTTTTGGGGTGTGGTGTGCTCCATAAAGTTTCACCTCTGAAGCACATCTGCATGTCGCTGTGTTGGTCCCTTCCCTCATTTCTCCTGTTGGGATGGGGGGTGGGCTCATGGTTTCGGTGGTCTGGGGTTCCTGGGGGGCCTGCAGGTCCCTCCCGAGGGCAATCCCAGGGGAAATCAACTGGGATGGGCAGGCAGAGGCCGTGCAGCACCCTGGGGTTGTTCCCCCAGGGACACAGCAGAGCACAGGGAGGAGCAGAGCTGGGCACTGGGTACCAAACCTGCGTCTGACACCGCCACTCTGGGTTTTCAGTGGGTGCCACGTCCTTATTCCCTGTTTGCACCTCAGGAAACAGGAGCAGGTCATTCCTGCCCAAGCTCCTGCCAAGGTCACCCAGGGCAGACACCCTGGAACAGCCAGAGCATCATAAGCTCCCTGTGCTCTTCCCTGAGCAGAGAGCCCAGGGTGCAGCTCCCATGGGGTGCCCTGGCCCCAGCACAGCCCAGGGGGATCCCTGTTTCCCCCCACATTCCCCTCCTTTCCAGAGCAGGCAGCAGGCACATTTGGGCCTCACAGTGACTCCGATTTTCAGGGATGTCCCCCAGCAGGGCTCGCAGGGATGACATCACTCACCCAAACACCAACCTCAACACTTATTTTTATTATTTTTTCCACAAACCATAATTTTACAGTTAGGAATATCTCATGTGGACATGGAGCAGAGCCCAGGGATGCACTTGCTCAACCACAGCAGCTGCCTCGGTCTATTTCTTTTTATTTAACCACAGACCATTTGTACACCATTTCTGGATGCTTTACAGCACCAAAAACCAGGCTAAGCACATCCTCAGAAGAGCAGAGTCTCCCGTGGCCAGGGAACTCTCTTGCCTTGGAGCATTTTTAATTCCTCTCCAAAACTTGCCAGGCTCTGCCTGTGCAATTCAAGGACTCAAAAAAACACCAATTTTTGACCAGTGTCCATTAATAACTCGAAAGATCAAAGCCTGTTTCCTCCCCGTCCCAAGTTTCCAAGGCAGTTACTCATTTAAACTTCGTTTTTAGGGCTGCAAGAGACCCTGTGGGGTTATTTCAGGCGTTGCACGATGCAATAACCCCGAGTTGCTCAAGCCTGCCCATGGAATGGTCCCAACTTTCTGTGAGGTTCCTGGCAGTACAAGACAACCAGCAATTTATGCAAAAGTGTTCGTTTTTTTCTCTCTGGAGTAGCAATGTGGGCTTGAAACATTTCAGGCTCTCCAGGGAGGCTTTCAAAGCTATTCCCGGAGGAGCTCAGGCATCCTGCAAGGATTCCTTTGTGATGTTTTAAGGACTGAACAAGCAGCAAAATCCTCCCCACCGGGAAACCCTTTCCCAGGAAAGGAGCTGCCAGCACCCCCGGGCTCAGGCATGGGGCTCCGAGCTGCCCTTCCCCTCTTTCCTCTTCCTCTGTGGTTTGTCACCCTCCACCTGCGCTGTCACCTTTGCCTTGGGCACCTTGTATTTGCTCTTCTGGCCGTAGAGGAGGTTTTTCTGGAAGAGGCGTGGGATGTTGCCCTGGAACAGCAGGAGGGCAGCGAGCATCCCTGGAATGAGAGCACAGACTCCTTTCTGAGCGCTGCATCGAGCATCCTCACCCTCCCCACGGCTCAGCAGCAGTTTTTGGGACCTTCACCATGACCAGAAAGCAGCTCAGCACCACTGAAGTCCCCATCAAGGGACCCTCGCTGTACTGCCTTAAGGAGAATTTAACCATCGTGTCCTTAATGTAATAAACAAGGCTTGTTCTGACCCAAAAGGGACATAAACCACCCCAGGGGTTTTCTGGCACAGAATCACTAAGGCTGGAAAAGCCTTCTGAGCCCATCAAGTCCAACCACTTCCTCAGTGCTGCCAGGGTCACCATTAGTCATGTCCCCAGCTGCCACACCCACACCGCCTTTAAACCCCTGCAGGGATGGGGACTCCACCACTGCCTTAGGCAGACTGTGCCAGGGCCTGACCACCCTTCAGGGAAGAAATTTTCCCAACATCCCAACCTAAACTTCTCCTGGGGTAACCTGAGGCCGTTCTCTCTTGTCCCATCACTTGTTATGTGGGAGCAGAGCCCAGCTCCCACCTGGCTCCACCCTCCTCTCAGGGATTTCTCTCCACTGCCAGCACATATCCAGCTCCCCGTGATCGTCCTGAAGCTGAGGACAGCCTCAAAGCAGAGCTCAACCTGCCGTTGCCCTAAAATACCTTCACTACACCTCCCCCAGACTTTGGCTTCAGGGAGATTTCTGCCCTTGTACGGTGCAGAAGCTGGATTTAAAAATTGGAGAGCAGAGATGACTCCAGAGACAACGAGGCAAGATGGACAAGGACACTTGCCACTGGCAAGCCCCAAGTTCAGCCCTGTGCCAGAACAGTCTGTGTTACACCCAGCATTTCTGCCTTGCCCCCCATCCCCGCTCCTGCCCCCCGGGAAGATCTCACCTGCGAGGGGCCCCAGCCAGTAAACCTGGATGTGGTCCCAGAAGCTGTTCCCCCAGCAGTGGAAGGTGGTGGCTGTGGCCAGGGCAGGGTTGAAGAAGGCCCCAGTGAACGGTCCAGCTGTGTGGGAAGAGAAGGGTGGCCAAGAGTCCCAGTGCATCCACTGGAACACTGACAAAGGGCTGTGACCCCTCCTGCCCGCCTGGGGCACCTCTTGTGCCGGGGAAATCCCACCCTCACCGCCCTGAGCTTGGTGGAAAGCAGAAAAGCTCAGTGCAGGACCGAGGGATTGCTTTAGGGGACATTCCAGGGAAGTGATCCCAGTCTTGAGCCGACATTCACCTGCAGCCCAGACACCCCAAAGTGCCATCTTCATCCCTAAATGAATATTCCCCAAAATAACAGCAAACAAACACCTTAGCAGCGGTTATCTTGTTAATCCCCACCTCTCTGGTGCTGGAATTCGGAAAAGGGGCTGTTCCTCCCCCACGAATGAGGTACTCGGAGAAAGAAGCGCCAGGGCTGCTCACCTGTGTAGGTCAGGAAGGTGACAGTGGCCGCCAGCGCAGGGACCCGGCACAGGGGGTGGCTCTGTCGCACCTTGAGGAGGACGAGGTGGAAGAGGAAGGAGCAGGAGCCTTCCACGATGGTGGCCTGGGGCAGGGAGGTGTGGATGGAGGAGCTGCACTGGGGTGCGATCAGGTTCTGGATGAAGTGCAGCTGGGTGAGCTCCCAGGACCAGTAGAGCCGGGTGAGAGCCCAGCCTGCCCCTGTGCCCGCAGCCTGGGCCAGCAGCTCGGCCACTGTCCCTGCCAGGCTGGACTGGAGGAGCAGGAATTCCTGCAGAGACACCGTTGGGTTGGCGGTTCCCCCGGCAAAAGAGGCGCCGTGGACAGCGGAGAGGAGGAAGAGCAGGGTCAGGGCCACGTCCAGGCCAAAGCCACCACCCCAGGGGCCGATCTCCAAGAGCACCCTCAGCTCCAGGCAGCTCATGCACCACTGTAACGAGCCAGCAAATTCCCTGGCAAGGCAGCCATATGTTAGGGGAGACAGAAACCTCTTGGAAAACCACCTGAGAGCCTGGCACACCCCAACGCTCAGTAAAAAAAAAGCGATGGAGACGTTCAGGCCGTCCATAGGGAAGGCTGTGCTGGGGCAGGGTCTGGGCCAAGCCAGGGAAGGAGCAGAGGAAGCTCCTGCACCTCCTCTTTATAAAGCCAGGCGTAAGCAAACGTGGCACAGCCGGACAGGCCTGGGAAAGGCCACACGTGTGGGCAACGCCGGCGCCACCGGCAGCTGCCGGGCTCACAGCAGCTGGAGCAGCCACCAACTGGTTTGTGCCAGCAAATCCGGGGGTTATCCCAGCCCCAAACCCCAGCATGCCCACCTGAGAGCCCACAGCAGCTCCCCAGGGATGACAGCAATTCCAGAAGGAACAAAAATCTTCATTTTCTTCCTGCTTGGCTTCCATGCCTGTGGATGCCCCATCCCTGGAAGAGTCCAGGGCTGGGAGCAACCTGGGACAGTGGAAGGTGGAAAGAGACGGGTGTGAGGCCCCTTGCAACCCAAACCATTCTGGGATTCCACAGTAAACAATAGCTGATGTGTCTGCCGGGTCATTTCCCGGCTCTGCAGCACAAGTGCCACCACCCTGAGCCCACACCTCCCAGCCCAGGCACAACAGGCTGTCCTGCACGCCCAGGGCAGGCAGTGCTGCTGGGAAACCCCGCTCCTCTCACTGCCCCATCACTCGGATTGGGGCCATTGTATTTCCCCCCCCATATAATTTATTAAAAAATTACCATGAAACTCAGGTTTGAAGCACACTTGAGCAGGGATGAGGCTCTTCAAACAGTTCAAACCGGCTCCAGCAATGCAGCCCAAGCCGTGAAAAGCAGGAATAGATGCTCCAAAGATGCAGGAGCCACTCAGCCTCTCCCCCAACAGCCTTTGAGGGCAGAAAAGAAACTCGACATTGTGGTAGGGCACTGTGGGGAGGCTTGTGAGGGTCACAGCTCAGCCTCTCCCCCTGCACCACCCTCCCTCCTCTCACCTTCCTTCCCCACTCCTTTCCATCCCCAAGTGCCCACCCAGCAGCGGTTTTGGGAAGGGTCCCTGGGATCACTGCTCACAGCACTTGCTTTTGGAAACTTTTTTGGAAACTTGCTTTGGAAACTTTTTTTTTTTGGGTCAGCCTGCCTCAGAACTTCCCCCAGTTTCACTCTTTTTACCCCAATTGTCCTACCAGATGACAGGACAATCTCACATCTTTCACCTCAAATGAATAAATGACTTTGCTCAAATAACAGAAGATGAAACATTCTTTAAGAATCTCATGAATCAGTAATTTTGTCCCTGTGAAAACTGACCTCTGGCAGCAACAAAGTGCTGGTCAAAGCTAATCATCACTGCAGAACCAGCCCTAAAATACTTCACATCACAATCCATCTAATTTCTTTCCACCTCCCCTCCTTCTGTGTTTCTCAAAAGTTGAGAAACCAGGGGAGTTTTCTCTTTAGAAACAAAACCTCACCAGGACCCAGCAGTGCAGGCCAAATCCAGCCCCTGGAAGAGACCCACTGGATTACAGGGCGCAAAGGTAAAACTAGGAAAGAAATTACAGCATCTTTTCCGTCTTCCAGAAATCGATTTTCCCCTTCTTTTCAAGCATTGTAAGAGTTGGGCCTTAGGAAATACACATTCCAAGGTTTAAACACAATTTCCCACCCATTGCTTGTAATTCTGCCCACAGCACATCCTGCAGTTGTGGGACATTTAACTCAGGCTGGAGAGAGGAGCTGGGAGTGGTTGATTCCAAGGATAACTATGGGATTAAATAATGCCAGGGGCCCATTCCCTCCTTCATGTTAGTGCTGAGAGAATCCACACAGCTTTGCAGGGCTGCTCTTCTAGGAACAAAATGATCTAAAAATTCTGATATTCCCATTGAAAACCCCTTTTCTGTAGCTGGAACATCAGTGCCTTTCTAAACTGATTTTGTTTTCAGGGCTTAAAATGCAGATATTTAAATGGAGGGGTTAGCCATGGGCCAGGAGCAAGTTGGCACTTCCAGAGTTCAGTCAAAATAAACACTCCCCAAAAACACTGAAGCAGCTCTGAGCAGAGCCACCCTGGTTCCCTCACTATTTTCACCCTCAAAGAGGCAACAGCTAAAAAAATAAGAGTTACAAGGTTATTTAAGGGGAGTTTCCCAGGGAGGGGGTGGATTAGAGCTTTCCAGGAGCAGTTCCCAGCTGCTGTGACAAGGAAGCAGGAACCCAGGGCAGGCTTCCCTCCATGGGCAGGCAGGGAAAAATGCTCCAGGAGATCCAAGGGTTCACTGTGCTTCGTGAAAAGACCTGAATTATTAGAATAAGCATTCACCAGGAGGAAAAAAATAACAAAGATGGGTCATGCTTGGCTCTAGAAACCTCAAGGAATTCCAGGAGATTTCCATCCCAAGGAAATGGGCGCGTCCCCCCTCCAGACCATTCCAAGGAGCTGCCCTCAGTCCCATCAGGGTCCTCACTGTTGATCCACAGTTGTACCAAGCTGGATTCATCATTCCCAAACCCTTCAGGAAACTCCAGGAGCTGCAGGCCGTGCATGGAGCCGTATCCGTGCCTTGGGACAGACTGTGCCTCCTCTCCACTGACTCACTGCAGCTCCAAAGCAGAACTCTGCGGGCCTGCTGAATGTCTGAATGAGCAACATCTCACTGGGAAAACCCCATTAAAAAACCCAAACCACCAGTCTCTACAGGCTGTTTCAACACTCAGGTCAACTGGGAGTTGAAATCTTGATGGATTGGACTTGATGATCTTAAAGGTCCTTTCCAACCTTATCAATTCCATGATTCTAAGTTATGATGTGCTGGAGGACATTCCCACTGCAGACACCCGTTGGGAAAAGCATGAGGAGCTGTGTCAGTGCTGCAGGTAGAGAATTCACACAAAACCATCGTTCTCACTTGGTATTTTCCCCCTCAGGGAAAAGAAATCCTTCCTTAGGCTGCATTCGAAGTAAAAGAGCTCTTGGAAAAACCTGCTTCCTCCACACATCTGGAGAGCAACAACCAGAGTTTGGCTGAGCTCAGCAAACTTTCACATCGCTTTCACACGTGACTGAGGACGGCTGTTTTCATTAAAAATAATCTTGAGAGCAAAATGCAAGTTATAGAAAAAAAGGGGGGAATGCAACTGTGCAAATCCCTGGGAGCAGGGAACTACGGACACCACTGTGCTCCAGCACAGGCACCACAGGACCTGCACTGAAACCCAAAAATGCTCTTTAGGCATCATTGTGAAAATGCTGCTGCTGAGGATCCTCAGTTTTCACCCATCCTGATTTGAACCAGTCTGTTCCTGGCACAGTCCAAATGGGTGCACGCAGTTTTGCAGTAACTCACTGCAGCCAAACTGCAGCCCTGAAAGGGAGAAACACTGCCCCCAAATTTACTGCCTCATAGGACTATGTTTAAATACCCAATCTTGAATACTGATCAAATAAATGAGGCTGCTCTTGAGTTTAGTCTCAGGAAGTACCTGCAAGGGATGAGCAAATTCACACAAGACTTGGGAGGATTTATCAAGGACTTGCAACTTCCAGCTGTGCAAACCAAAATCCTGGTAATCCTCAGTTCCACTAAGCACCGTCTCCTATCCACATTTCCCCCCCAGAATTTAAATGCCAAATCCCTTAAACGCAGTGTTAGAGAACACCAGTTTAAATGTGCAATATATAAAAAGACAAAGATACTACAACAAACAGATAACCCAGAGGAGACAGGGTCTGTGCAAACCAACATTCTCATGTCTGGGTGAAGCAGCTGCTGGAGACAAGTGGTTTCTTCATTTCCCTTTGCCAGAGTACGAGCAAAGCTTGTACAACACGCAAGAAAGGGGAAGTGCCCCTTTCCCAACTGCCCACAGGACACACAGGACATGGTAAATCCATGGCAAATGACATTGTCATTCACGACTGAGGCAGAAACTTCATCCGGAATAACTGACCCAAACTCAACCCCAAACAAATCCCTCCATGTCCCTGGCTTTAGCTGGACTGGCAGGCCAACACCACACAGACTTTTTGTAGGTTCAGTGGGGAAAAAAAGTGCTTCTGCAGCCTTGGGGGCCAAGAGGCACCAGAGATCTCATCCCAAATCCTCGGAGAGCTGTCAACATCCAGTGCCCTCATTCCCAAACTCTGAGCAGCGGAGACAGCGCAAACCCGGGAGCCAAATCTTCCCCGCAGGCAGCAGGACAGCTCAGCTCCCATGTTTCCCGTGCCGTAACATTTATAAATAATAAATAAAATTTTAAAAGAAACAGGCTGGTATAGCATAAAATTATATCCACCATCGTTAAAGCATTCGTAAGGAGTTTAGTTACAAATGCATTCTGTTAATCTCAGTAAAACATGAACTCTTTCAGATACTCTCCTCTACAAAGGTATAAACTAATGACAGGGAAAAGGGGGAAAAACCCCAAACGTTTTTTAAAAGTTTATTTCTAGCCCTGAAAGAACAGTTATTAAACAAAGTCAACAAATACAGTAGTTAATATTGCAGTAACAATTAAATAACATAATGGGATTAAATTACACAAAAGGCAACATTAACATCTGAAGACAGTTAAAAAAATAAAAAGAAAGCTTGCACCTACTTCCATTCCCATCAACAGCATAAGGAACAGAGGGAAAAACAGACCAGAGAGATTTATTGACTCAATTCCAGCTGGAGAGACCCTTAATCACATTTTTGCTCCCTCCCCAGCCCCTCTGACAACGGGACCCATTTGCTGTAGCCAAACCTTTGCACCTCCCTGCATGGAGAGCCGGGGGGAAGGCTCCAATTAGCCTCATTAACACCTAAGGCAGGGCAAAGTGCACATTCCCACAGTTGTTTTTAACGAGAACTCCGGTTTATTTTATGATACCAACATCCCAGGAATCTCACACTCCCTGCACGCTCGCACCTCAGCCACAAGCTGCCCAACTGAGCACATCTGATCCCCACTCAGGATCTCGGCTGGGCACACAAGAAAGACGGACAGGAATCCCCACGTTCGGATGCAACTCATCCCCTGCCATCATTTCCTCCAGCTCTGGCTCTCCACCTGCCCCAGTGACACAGCAGAGCTGACAGCCCTGCAGCCACGGGGAAAACCCACGGCGTGGGGTTTCTAACCTTGCAGACACCCTCGGCAAAGCGATGCCCGACGCTCCAGGCACAAAAACACAGCACAAAAACCTTCTCCTGGCGCTCCTCCCCTGCCAGCCCCACCTCTGAGCCCCACGGAAACCTCACCACAGAACAGCTGCTGCATGGGGACAGGGGGATGCTGGCACTTCCCAGCCTCGGAGCTGAACACCGTCCCAGGTCACACACAATTTGGGAACTTTGGGAATGGGCCAAGTTTTGTGCATTAGGATGGCTGAATTTTCGGAAATTGTCTCCTAAGTAGACTAAACTGGACAAATTTTGCAATATATGTTTTAAACCGTTCTCATTCACCAATAACAGTGAACTAATAAGTTAAAATTACTTACGATTTGTTTTCTTTCTATTTAAAAAAAGCTAAATTCATCTAGATTGTGCCATTAAGAAAAAAAAAAAAAAAAGAAAAATACGAAAGAAAGAAAAGCTCCCAGTTTAACTCTGGCACAGGAGTTTCACCAAGTCCATTGCCAGCAACGGACAAAGAGGGAACCACTGGTACAACAGGTTTTTTCCTCAGCCAAGCCTCCTCACTGCTCCATATTTGACCAGGAAGCCAGGACACATTCAAACCAGGGTGATTACACTGTCCACGGTTCATAATAAACCTTTTTCCAGGGCAACGCACTTGGATTTCCTTACCTGGAATGAGACACTTCCTTGAATTTAAAATTTAAAGCCGTAACTGTTCTTACACTTACAGCTAGAGAGATTTATCCCCGTGAGGAGCAGTTAATTAACCCGACAGATTTTAACTACCACACACGAGCAGAACACAAGCTGAACCTGCCCAAGGCACTCTGCTGGCCCCACACGATCCCCAGGAGCTGCTGAGACCCCAGCCCTGCTCCCCTCTACCACCACCCCAAATCCTGCCCAGCCACTCTCACCTGGACGTTGGTTTTGTCATACCTTGGCTACCAGGCCCCAGGATGTCATTCTCTCTACACAGATACTGAAATTCTCCAAAAATGACTTCTCTCCCCTGCCAGCAATGCTTGGAAAAGTGTGCAAAAATTTTTATTCAGGGTCCTCTGTCCACACCCAGCCATAGCTCTGTCTGTCCCAGTCCCTGCCCCACTGGGAATGCAATACAATCCCACTAAAATCACGGTTGTTCTTTCACAGACTCGTTTGGCACATTGGTTCTACAGTTGGCTCTTCCTGAAACACTTGGGGAGGTTGAAATGCATAGACTGTAGCACTAGAAGGGGCACAGGCTCTGCCAAAATCGCCCCTGGCAACACCCCAAGAACTCAACTGCTCAGGTTGTCGCTGTCCTTCAGAAGGAGGCACTTTTTGTTGTGTTGAAGGGTCGACTGCAGCCATCCTGGCTGGTACAATGTCCTTGGTGACAAGGATCAGTGTGACACGGCTCCTTGGCCCTGAACCAGCCGGTCCAACAGGCCCCACGATGGTCTGACAGCACTGCTTCCCCTCTGCTTCATCTCACAACTTTGGCATCTCCAGGTGTTCATCATCTCCTGTTCAGGTTACGTTTCCAAAATCCTGTATCATCAGTGTCCTCAGATCTGCTTATTTGTTCTTCTGGTTTCATTAGTACAAACGGAGCACATACAAAACTGGAAAAAAATAGCTCTAATACTTTAAACTCTGACAAATCCATAGGTTGATGCATTATTTGCCTGGCGGGGCGGGGGGAGGGGGGAAATTACAACATATACAAAAATGTATTTGATACAAAGAAGGGAAATGTAAAATAAAAAAAGTCAAAGGCACCAGCATAACTTCCAAAGCCCAAGTCAGAGCACAGATACATGTTTGTGAACCACCCACTGCACCAAGCACGTTATCCCTCAAGCTTCTGGCCAGCAAGTCTAACAGGGAAAAAAGAGCAGACAGGAAGACAGCTGGAATTTTTTCTTGCCCTGACTAGAACTGATCATCTGATCATAAATAAAGTATCTGACCCCAACCTACATATCCATAACCCACATCCAAAGACTCGACCAATCATTATGGTTCTACAAAGAGGCCACATTTTTGATTAAAAAAAAAACATCCACAGAGCACAGGCATGAGAAACAGCTGAATACTTCTCTTCCCCCTCTCCCTCTCCTTAAAAAGTGAAAACCATTTCCATACATTACGACTCCTTAAGTAACCGAGTTGTCGATGCTACAGTACAGCGACAGCTAACCCGAAACAGAAACGAGGGGCAGGAGGTACCTTCACATTCGCCACACCTGCCGTGAATCTGGTCATTGGGAGCTTCCCACAGGGATTGCAGGTAGAGGGGAGGAAGAGGAGAGTCAAAGAGATCAGCAGGTAAAATTAGTACTGCTCTCTGAAAGCTTGAATCTGTCATTCAAGTATTGAAAGTACCCAGAGGGTACAACGGGAGCTGTTACAGCGAAGTCGTTAAAACCCCTTAAAGCCCCGGGCACAGCAAGTGGCATTTCTGGGCTGTCTGGGAAAAAAAAAAAAAAATCAGAATAAAAAAACCCACAAGGGCCAATAATTCAGCCCTCCATTCCTTCTGGACCCCAGACAGGGATCTCTAGAGTCGCCACAATGTATTTTGGGTATCTTCTGGATGAGAGTTTCTTCCCTTTTGCAGACGTTTCCCACCCCCACAAAAATCCCTTCCCTCCCCCCCGAAGTGTAACAATTTCATATATTATAAAGATTTGTAAAATACAAACAAACAAAAAAGGAAGAAGGCTGTGGCAGGATGTTAGCGGTTACTCTTCATTGCTTCTTTGGCTGCCAGGATCAGTGGCGTCAAGCTGGACAGAGGTTTGGCCAGTTTCAAGAAGGGATGCTGCCAGGAAGAGAAAAACACAGGAAATCAGTGAGAGAGACACTTTTAAAGGTTTGATTTCCAGCAGGATTCGTGTTTCTACAGAGCTAGTCAGGAATGATTCTGCATTTTAACTGCTGACTTGTTCCACGTGTTTCTCCCGATGGTTACAAGGACAAGATGATCCCAAGCTGGCCGGGGTCACACTGCCTTGCCCAAGGGAGTTTCTCCTGGAATATCTCACTGTTTTTTGAAAAGGTGGGTATTGAAGCTGTGCTTGCAATGAGCAAAACAAAGATCTAAACAAGAAATAATCCAAGAAAGATAAGGAGCAGCAGCTGGCTTTCCTGGGAAAGCCTCTAGACCATCTGCCTCAGAGCTACTCCTTGCTCTCCCCAGGAATGGCATCAGTGAGTCCCTCACTCCTTCACACAATGCTGCCTACAAGCAGATCTCATTTAACAAACCAGTTTTTTTCCCAGTGCCCAGAAAGTATTTAAAATCAAAAATAAAAGGAGACATGGTGGCACGATGGGAAGGACACTGCTCCAGCTGCTGAGCTCATAGCGCAGAACCCTGGGGAAAAGGGAAACTTTCCTTTTCAAGGCTTGAACACTGATGTCAGACCAGCAGATTATTTTATCAGTTCTGAGGAGGGCATTTCCAAGTTGAAGTATGAAAAGCAATGTAAATGCTATCAATGGTCACCTCCTGAAGGGAGTTCCTAAATTGCTGGGTGCTTTGGCAGTGGCAGAGTGAAGGCCCAGATTATGATGGAAAAACTTTGGAGTGTATTATAAATATTTGATGACAGTAGCTCCTACCAACTGCTTTCATTGCAGTTCTCTGGAGAAAACACCAAAAAAAAGGTGCCAGTCTATGGTGTGGCTCACATGCTGACCTGACTGTGCCTTCTGGACCTCACCCTGTGAGAAGCTGAGTCTCACCTGTAGCAATTCTTTGGCTGATCCTCTTTTCTCCACATCCATCTCCAAACATCGGTTCAAGAAATCCCGGAATATCGGGGACAGTTTTTCAGGGTTCTGCAGTTCTGGCGTGCCATTAGTTGCTATCAAATATAAAGCCTGTAAAATGAGGAATAACATATAACCAAAACCAAGCTTTAAAAGATGCCAAACTGACCTGCCTGGTGGCAAGCCCTCAGATGAGAGAGCTCTGCAGCCTACTTCTCCTGAACTTCAGAGATTAAAACTGTAAAAATGCCACAAGTGTAGGCACTCATGACCTATTCTTGCTAGTAGCAAAATAGTATTCAAAATTTTTTGGCAACAGATACTGACCTTAGCAAAGAAAATACCAGGTTGTTACTTTTTATAACCTCTCGGGTTTACTTTCCTTAAACTATCACAGAGGCCTGAGGTCAAAGTCCTGTGTTTTAGTTACAGGCAGGCAAATCTTCTGCATACAATCACAGACTGGTTTAGGTTGAAACGGACCTTAAAGCCCATCTTGTTCCACCCCCTGCCATGGGCAGGGGCCCCTTCCACTAACCCAGGTCATTCCAAGCCCCGTCCAACCTGGCCTTGGACACTCACAGGGATGGGGAGTCAGGGAAAGGCTGACTGCAAATTCAAGACAGCTTTCTTCCTCTGGAGGAATTTTCTCATACTGTTGAAGCCTGTTGGCTTTTTCATTTCATTTTCAATGCAGATACAATTACCGAACAATTTCTGACAGTGGTGAACACCCAGTTCCAGCAGTGCCAGGGTTTCTTACCCTCAGGGGGTTCTCGTTGAGGTACGGGGGTTCTCCTTCCACCATCTCAATGGCCATGATGCCCAGGGACCAGATATCCACTTTGGGGCCGTAGGCTTTCCGTGTGACCACCTCAGGAGCCATCCAGTACGGAGTCCCCACCATGGTGCTGCGCTTGCTCTGCTCGGGGGTGATCTGGGCACAGAACCCAAAGTCAGCTGCAGGACAACAGAAGTTTTAGAGGTTAAACTGGTGCACCCCAAGAAGTGGCTTTCCTAGAGGACTTCTCTATTGCTACACATATATTTCATTGAGAGGGGCTTGGGGGCAGTTTCTTCTTTCCTCCCCCACTACATTCTCCATATTAAAAAAGCCAACGTGCAATGAAGAAACGAAACCTGAAGGTGCTTAAGCAGGGCAGAATTCCGTGGAGTGAAGACAAGGCTTTTGTCCTCTGGAAACAAGAATTACCCTGTAGAAGAACAGTGTTTTGCCCAGTCCTTCCTTCAAGAATTCTAGAATGGTAACAGCCAAAAAAAGCAATCAAGCAGAACATAGGCAGAGAGCGTTCTGCATGAGGTGTGTCATACAGCCTGAACTAGAAGAAATACATCCACAATCCATGGCTTCTGCCCTGCTAAACAGATTGTACTTGTGCAACTACTGAGGTCAACATTTCACAGCACTTTGGCCATCTATACAGGTACTACAGCCGACAGACACGGAAACAAGGCTCCAGGGAAGTGCAGTGCTACCCCACTCAGCAGCAGGAACCTGGACAAACAAACCTTTCCACAAGGTAACTACCAAAGAGAACAACCACACTCAAGAAAACGAGAAAAGTCACCTATTCCTATAGCCTTCAGGTGCAGCAGCAATGCATGTCCCATCATGTTACTTTATCCAGCTGCAGCACTCCCACTTCCCAGGCATGTAAAGCATCAATAAGAACACAGTTAAGGCAGGAGACAGATATTACTTTATCATTGACACTAAGTTAAAGAAAGAGAGAGAGAGAGGGAGAGAAAGAGAGAGAGAAATTTAAATTCCAAGGTGATTTTGGAAGTGTTATGCCAAGCAGTGCTAACGAAAGAGCCAAGTCATGGAAGTGCCAAGTTGTACCAAGACCATTTAACAAAGCATTACCCCACCCTGACAGTCAAAATGCTGCCTTAAAAAAACACCAAAACCGAACAGAAATCAAACCTATAGGAGTCACCAAGTTCCTCCTGTGCTTTTTGGCCTTATCAAGGTGGCACAGTCACATCCCAGCATGGCCCATTTCTACAGCCAGCCCAGGGAAGCTGCTGCATGTTCTCCCGACCTCCCAGCCAGGCTTTCAGCACCAACCACCAGCCCAGAGGAAGAAGACAGGCAGGAAACCAGTTTCACCCACCAGTAGCATGTGCAGCTGCAGTGGTGACAGCTGTCCTGTCACCAGACTCCCTCAGACAAGGGGAAGAGTTTAAAAAGAAGGTGAAGCTTCTCCCACCCTCAACTATTGCTAAAGCAGTATAATCACACAGCCCCAGAAGTGCTTGTTCAACACTAATTACCACCTCCCCTTCACACCAGGCATTTTTGCAGCTGACTCCTGTCTTCTCCTGTGTCTCCTTTCTCCTCATCCCTCCTCTGATCTGCTGGGATGATGATTTTGACTCAGCTGCTAACCCTGTCCTTTGGCCACTTGGTTTTGCTTTGACACCTCTTTTGCAATTTTGATCCTTCTCCAGCTAACTCTTCTCAGCCACATCCTCTGCTGTAACTGTTCACTTCTCCTCAGCCTCTGAATCCACAGTCTGTGCACAAACACATCACATCCTTCAAAAGAAAATTCCCTATGCAAGCGAGCAGTGCATCCAACAATGCTTGTATGCAAATCAGGCTGCTCGTAATCCTTCTTCACACTCCATCTCATAAATAAAATGAGACTGCAAACCATCTAGAATAAGGAATATTGCTAAGACACATTTTCATGGCACTTCAAATTCCTACTAAAAACACTTCTTACTTCACACCTTTCTGCCTTAACTCTTTGATTATTATATGCTTTGTACATTCCCACATACCAGAAAGGCAGATAATACAGCTCTTTCTCAACAGTACTGACAGCTATCAGTGGTTTCACATCATTTTTATTTACACACACCAGAAAAGGATTTACTGTACACAAGCTCATGCATGCATAACAATTGCCTGAAAAGCAGTATTTCTTTTGTCATGATTGTATTAACGAAAGTGTTACACTTCCAGTCCAAGAAAAGGCACAGGGTAACACTAGACTGCAATAAATGACCAATAATGCCCAATTATCTTGTTAGTGGCCTTGTAATGAATGGGGCAGAGCATTAATATCAAGTCATGACATCCTAACAAAGCCACTGCAGTTTGCTGAAACTTCGCTCTTGCAATCATTCCCATTTTGCTTCACTGTCTGGTACCAATTACTTCCTATTTACCAACGTATTCATGGGGCCACAGGCTTGCTTCAACATCCTTCCGGGCAAACACGTCCACAGCCCCAGTCTGAGGGCCCTCAGTTTATCAGGACCTGCTGCCTGATACACATTTTATAACAGAATTGATTGGTGTTACTCACAGGCAATAAAAATCCACCTCAAATTTCCCTGCCAATTCTCCTTCTACTGATTTACACACTCCGAGCATGAGATTACTGGAAAAGGGAATGCAGAACATGAAACAATTGTCTGCTACTCACTGAGTTTTACTGATCCATCCATTCCTAACAGCACATTGTCACTCTTTATGTCCCTGTGGATGACCTGGTTGGCATGGAGGAACTCGAGCGCTTGCAAGCACTGGAGAGAAAAAAAAACAACATTCAGCATCCAGAAACACAACTGCTGTATGTGAACACAGATTCAAAGCCATGTGCACACCCTCAGCCTGCTGAGTGCGAGAATATAAAGGTATTATTGAAAATAGCCAGCAGAGGAAGCTCTTGGGCTAAAAAAATACGCTGTAGATTTCAGGAGATCAAAAATCATTTCACCATGGAGCTTCCCTGTCTTAACAAATGCATCCTTTAAACTCCTCATCACCTGAGATGCTCTCAGAAATCGTTAATTTTGGCACATCACACATATACTACAATGGAACCACAAGGGATTAAGTGGGAGCTTTTTAGGCTGAGGTCACAGCAAGAGGAATCGGTGAGGCTTCATTCTCAACATCCACACAACTTCCACAGTGCAGGCTGTAAAACATCTTCATTCTGAAAGGCACTAATACTGCTTTGCATTGTTTTCAGATGAAAACCTTTCCCACTAAGTTTCTGCCCAAAACCATAATGAAATTTACTTTTGTTATTTGAGAATAAAAGGCAAAAGGAAAAAAGCCAGATTTTTCTCTTTCCATTTAAGCAGAACATTTGCCATTTGCAGCTTAGCTCAGATGTCCCCATTGAGTTTTTTTTAATCTTGGTTTGCTTTAGCAAAGCAACACTGATTTGCAAAATTAAATGTATCTAAAACATTGGGCAGCAGAGGTTTGGTAAAGTACAATAGTTCAGTATTTGATTTCTTCTGCAGAAAAGTTCATTACTGTCACAGTAAATAATTACTCTTTTGGTTCTCTGCTTCCAGCTCTGGTTTCTCTGGAAACCATTCCCTGTCCATACACGTTCCTGTGCAAGTTTGCTTTCCCTCCCCTCCCTTGGGGTGAGTCACAAAAACAGTCGTCATGCTGATGGAGTCAGATGAGCTTTTTGAAAGCCTCTGTTCCTCCTGCACAGCAGATAACACAATTCTCCTTCTGCCGTGCTAAATCAAGCCCAAGCTGGATGTTGGCAATGGCACAGGGCAGAAACCACTGGTAAGTTGTGATATCAGCTGCTTTTAACACTTTGATTTGAAATCTCACTGCAACCTTAAAGTTATTCCAACTACAACCTTCTGGAGAATTATTTTCCTGAGAAGCCCATAAAAAAGTTTAACTGGCACAGAACTACAGATTTCACACATTATGGGAATGACTACAGTGGGAGAGTCTGCACTCAGTTCATCTTTATTTTAGTATATGTTTCTTAATGTACTCTTGTTTCAGCAGATCCACTTTGACACTGTGAGCAAACACAGTTCCCCTTCTTCCTTCTGGAAAACACTTCAAAGCTTTCAGGAGTTTATATTTTTCTTTTTTTTTTCCCCTCATTTCCACATTACCCATACATGAATGTGCAGATTTTTTTTAAGCACTTCTGAATGTTCTTTGTTAGTCCAAGTTAAAAAGCCATTCCTTCCAGCTCCTAAACTTCTCTATTGCTCCTCCATAAACTTTATTCATGTTATTCTGCTAATAACAGTCCACATCATTCATACCTTTCTATAACACTATCAACAGGACAAGGCACCCCAGGTACCGAACCCATGGACTTTATTTGCTCCATCAAACATTCCCAAACACCACCGTAGCTCTTTTGTGTTACAACTTGCAAAGCCCAGAGTTAACCTAATTTTGTTATTTTCTGTAATTTGATTTCTGCTCATGGTACCATTCATTCTTTACTCAATGGCTTCGGCAGCAATTGTTGCAATTAGTGCTACCTGAGCACGCCATAAAAATTGGGGGAACAGAGAGCACCTTCATTCCTCAACCCAGCACATCCACACTCACCTCTCTGCAGACAGCAGCAATCTGTGCTTCATCCATACACGTCTCTGTGACCACATCTGTTAGAGAGCCTCCAGCCAGATACTCCATCACCACAAACAATTCATCCCCTACGAGGTAACTACAAAGAGAAAACCAAAAGCATGTCCCTGTGCCATCAGAGTGACAGTCTATGTACAGACTCACTGGCTTCCAAGACCCTTAGGTACAGGAAGAGCAGGTCTGTGTGAGGGACAACCTCCTGTAACCCTCAGAATGAGCAAAAAGCCAGCTGGCTGCATTTACCTGTCCAGGAAGTTGACTATGTTGGGGTTCTTTAGCTCCTTCATTACCAAGATCTCATTAATAATCAGCTCCTTCTTGGGCTGTTTCTGCAAATTGATCTGTTTAATAGCCACCTGAAGAGGGCAAAATAAAACAGCAATCTCAAACCTCAGCACCCAAACCTTACAGTCACTCAATACAGTGAAAAGGCAGAAGGAATCCTGTAACAGGATTAAAGGAGTTTAGAACAGTTTGTGGCTGGCAAGTTGTTTATTTATCAGCATACAACTTAAAAGAATGCAGCCTGAAGCCCACAACTTGTGCCCATGGCCAACATCATCTTCTTGCAGCTGAAAGGATCCACAAACAGCAATAGAGGCCAGAGCAGACAGCAAAGGGAACATTCAGGAGATAAAAAGATATTCACCCAATTCCACATCAACAGGCCTGAAGCAGAAGACAATCCTGTAGCAACTTAGAGAGAAAATCTGAAACTTCCAATGCAAGGTGAGGCAATTTGTTGTTCTTTATTCTGACCTAATTGGTGTTTGGGTATAAGGAATGCTGGGAGCAGAAGGAATTCCTCTCAAAGCCATTAACTCAATGAACTATCCCAGAGACAAGGGAAGATAAAGACCCACCTCATCCAGGAAATAAGCCAACAAGGACAAGTACTACAGAGTTTAAAATGGAGAAGAATCATCCTGGCCCTGTAAACTCCAACAATCTGAGGAGGCAGTTTGGAGTTCTGCAAGACAACCTGCCCACAACTCCAACACCAAACACAAGAACCAACACAATCCTGCAGAAATGATTGTTATTATACTGCCAAGGACATTAAAGGAAGAGATTCTCATCATTCTGTGGCAAGGAGTGGCAAAATAGCTATGACTGAGGGTGGAACAGTTTGCTGAGGGTCTTGTGGGAGTTTGGAACAGAGACCTCAGTGAGCAGCAGATACTCCACAACGCCTCTTGGGCTCCTGTGTCATATGCCTGATCATCCTGACTGGGAGGGAAAAAATTTCTAATATCTAACTCGAATTTCCCTCACGGCAATTTTTGTCTGTTGCCTCTTGTCCTGTCCCTGTGTAGCTCGAAGAGGAGTGTTCCCCTTACCGATGAACAGACCTAACTCTGTTCCAGGCATTAAGCAGAGGAAACCTGAGCACTGCATGAAGCCATCAACTGTATGGCTGAGAGTGCAGAGGAGGCCAAAGAAAGGCCCTGGACCCCAAAATTCACTCTGCAGTCAGTAAGAGGACGTGAAACACTGCAGTGTGTAGAGAGCAAATTAAGAGACACACACTGAGATGACGGCAAGGTTCATGTTTTATCAAGGTGTGGTGCTCCACTGCAGGACTGCTGAATGTGGTTACTGCTGAAAGAACATTTATTGTGTCCTAAGGAATGCCAACTTGCAGATATTTAAAGGAGAATTAAGGAAAGAACTTAAATAGAAGCATTAAAAAAAGATCAAGGAAATCTAAAATTAAATAGACAATTCCTAAAATTTGAGTCCCAGAAGGCCTCTGGGTTGTCTACCAAAATATAGTGACTGGATGACAAACATGCAGAGTATTGCTGATGCCACCAATTTCACTAGGAAGGTCTGGAGAAACCAAGGGGTAAAAGCAAAGAATAGGATTTGGAGAAGACATTCTGACTACAACAGGGCATCACATGGGACAAGCTGCTTCCATAGACAGACACTGCCAAGAGTGCGAAGACTAAACGAAGTCTTATTTCTGAAAACACAAGACACCAACGCCTGCAATTCTTGAAGGAAAAACCATTTTCCAAACTCACTTCTGGAACACCTCGCTCCCTCTGCTCTTCACTGGAAAGACAAATCTCTATTTTTAGCTTTCATCATCTGATTACTACAGAACAAGGCACACACTGTTACAACTGACTACGACAAACAGATCTGAGAGGTGATAGCAGCGATGAGAGCCACTGAAGGAAATTAGTCAAATCATTAGGGCTACCTACAGAAGAACATTTAAACAAAAAATGAACACAGGAATCTTACCTCCTGCCCTGTTGCCACATCAATAGCTGTGAAAACTGTACCTGAAGCCCTGTGAGGAGAAAGAAAAATGTTACAACAAGTTGCATCTCCCTGCATAACAAACACACGTGTGAACAGCCAAGTCACAAAGACAAAATTGTTTCATTTTTCAATTCAAAACTTCCACCACTGTGTGAGGTCTTTGCTGTTTATTTACTTTACTGTTTGTTGTCCAGAGCAGCTGTGGCTGCCCCATCCCTGGAAGTGTCCAAGGCCAGGCTGGATGGGGCTTGGAGCCACCTGGTCCAGTGAAAGGTGCCCCTGCCCATGGTGGGGAGTGGAACTTTAAGGGATGGGCTTGCCACCCTAACCAGGGTGGGATTGTATGATTTATCCCTGCTGAATGCAGCCAGCACCTCTGCCTGCACAGTAAGTGAAGCAGAGAACAGCACCCTGCTGCTAACAGTGGCCCACTGGGAATAAAAGCTGGGGTGAATACTTACCCCTGCCCGATTTTTTCATATCTGGTATATTTTTTCTTGGGATCTCCTATGCTTACAATAGTGCCTGAAAGAAAAAAGAAAACAATCGAAAAGTCAATCCAATCCCACCGTCCCCCAGTAGCAGGGCTGGTCTGGCTGAGACACACCCAAGAGTGCAACAGCTCAAGTAGCAAAGCTGCTGCACCAACAGCCAAAGCTGCACGGGAACATTAACACGGTGAAAAATCCTCAACAAGATGGTTATGGAACAGGCAACAGCAGAAACTATTTGTGTCACTATGGTTTGATTGAAGTTCAGCTGTGACACCGTGATCTGCGTGTATGGTACAAACCCAAATCTGTTCTATCACTGTTTTCCCCCAGCAGGGCTCCAAGCGTTATGAACCACCAGAGCCGACGCAGCGCTCTCAGCTGCTGCTGGACACAAAACTACCCAAGCACTGCCCTCACACAGCCCTTTCACAAAATGTAGGTGTAATAGTCCTCCCCCAGTCCTAAAGCTTTTGTTTATCTGAAATGAAGGCACCTACGTAGTTTTTCCATGATGTCTTCATCTGACATCTTGGTCTTCTTTTTCTGCTTATCCCCGGCTTTGGTGGCGCTGTCGGCGCAGGTGTCACCGGAGGGGGCAGGGATGGGGTCAATGACAGAGCGGGTGTAAATCTGCAAAGGAGACCAGAGACCTGAGCACCTGCTCTGCCATCACTGACCTTCAGATAAAACCCACCTCAGCTCTGCAAAGATCCCCAAGCACCATTTTAGAACAGGTATGAGGCAGAAATTGGGCCTGAGACACACTGAAGTCCCATAAATCAAGATGCTGGCAACATTACTGACTTCTGAAAGAGACCCAGGCACCTCCTGAACAGAGTGGATGCCAGGAGATTCCACAGTGGATTTCTCAGTTTTTTATCCACTTATTCTTTATAACCCATACTAGTTAGCAGAAATCACTATTTAACAGTGAGATCAACTCCTACGAAGATCTAAAGGAAAAAGATGCTTGATTGCCATGAAAAGAAGGATGTGATTCTCAAAGATTTCTCAATTGTCCCCAATTTAAGGTTTTTTTAAGGAATTTAATTTTCTCCTGAGCTCTATGTTCACAGACATACACAGCTACTCTAGAAATATCCAGCTGTGGATCTCTCACCTTTTATATGTCTACATCCCAAGAGTGGGAAATAATAAAGCAATATCCCTTGACCAATAAAAAAAATTCACATTTGTACTCCTGGAAAAAGTGGGGAACAGAGAAGCAAAATGTACAGCTCCCACAGCCAAAAGAAGGAGCTGGAGTGAATGGTATCCCTGGGACACCATGAGCAAGGTATGTAGATCAAGGCCACCCTAAAACTTAATGAACAACTTCTCAAGCACTTCACTGTTCCTGTATGCTGATGACTTTGTGAGTGAAATAAGCTTACAAATCTGAAATTTGCATTGATTGGGGTTTAGGTGGTGTACTTGGAGAGGCTAGCACAACTGCAATCCAATCAAATATAGGAAAGCAAATACATTACACCTGTACCACCGTGCTGTGCAAAGTTACACAAATGGCCTACAGGGTTTTGTGGGAATAAAAATTCTCCTCCTCACGTGTTGGGTTGAAGGATAAGCATAACCGGACGTCTTCAATATGAGCTGACACACAAATTGACAAATTTCAATGATCTGAGAGGTCTTTTCCAACCTAAATGATCCTACGATTCTATTAACTACAGGATTTCTGATCCATCTGATATCCAGAAATTAGGTATTTTCTTAGCAAATTCCAAAACCAGAACTTTTCCCTAAAAACCCGTGGCAGCTCACTGCCCAAATAAAACATTTCCTTAAAAAGCAGAAGTCCTGCAATGCTGAGAAATGCAGGTCTGTCAGTTTTACAGCTGCTCACCGATTTTGTGTGATCTGGCCGTGGAGCAATCACAGGAGGAGGAGCTTCTTCATCATCCTCATCATCATCTGCCACAGCTGTTGATGGTTCTGAACCTTTGGCATTGCTCTACATTTTTACCAAAGTTTAAAATAAAGACAAATAAACAAATTGTCTCTCCCACAATATTAGAGACTTCATAATTTTTTTTCCTCACGTTAAGATAAAAGAATTCTTACTGATGTCAAGAGAAAATCACTTAAACCATGCAACCTATCCTTAAGTTATTACATTTTATTATGAGACTCAAATACTGTTGCTCCAGTGAAATATACTGCTGGCCACGCAAATTTATGTTTTCATTACACAAAAAACATCCTAATTTTTATACTTGTAATCTTTATACAGTTTAATACTTCAAGATTCATAATATAACAAATGCAGAAGACCTTAACTTGTATGCACCTAAGAATATCCAAATAATAGTAAATACACTCACCATTGGCGTTCCTGAAGGGAAACCGTCTTTTTCTAAACAGGACAAATAGCAGAACACATAAAATCATCAGAAAAAAAAGTGAATTTTGTAGAGTATAGGATAAGAATAGTACCAAGCCCTATTACAAAGCTACTTTCAGAAAGAATTTGGGAGAAAAGTAGGTAAAACTGCACCTGTTTATGGGACAGTCCTTCTCCCAGCCCCCCAACACAGGTACCCATCTAGGACTCACAAATTATTCTGCATTGCTGATGTCACCAGCTGGTGCCCCAAGTTCACAGACAGCGGTGAGGAGCAAGGCCTCCAGCATGAAACCAGTTCATCCCAGTCCCAGAGCCCCAGCTTAATAAACACAGCCCATTCCAGCTCATTTTGGCTGCTATTCTGAATTATCCAGCTCCCTTTCTTCCCCTCTCCACTTAAAACAGGAAATTAACTGGACAATGCCAGTTTCCAGTAAGTTTTAAATCCATCTTCCAATATTTGTGCCTCATTGAAATGCACCTTGCTTACAGCACTTGAATCTCATTTATCATTCTGACAGAGAGGAAGACTGTGCTCCAAATACCCAATTCCAGTGTCTTGCACACTTGGCTCTCACCTGGAGCAGAAAAACTCAGATATTTCTGTTTTGCTGTGTCTTTGGAGTCATAGAATTTCAGCACATCTAGTACCGCCTGGGGGTTTTTCTTCTGTTCTAGCTTGGTGATATTTGAGGTCTGAAGCAACCGAGCCCATTGTTCTGGCATTCCCTAGAAAAACAGGGGATTTTAAGCATCCTTTTTGTATTCTAAAGGTTTTTAAAAAGCAAAACAAAATTTTTCCCCTCTATAAAAGGCATAACATGCACAGCCTTAAGCACACATGCAAGTACATAAAATCATCAGAGGTGAAAACACAGATCACGGTGCCCACACAACAGCACTTCTTCCAAGTGCTGGGCCAGATTTGAGGAGTGGGAATACAAAAACTCTCAACAGATTCAGTGTTACCCACTAAAGACGGCAAATTGAAGAGGGTTTGTCAGGGAGGGCTCTCCCAGGTGACACAAAGCATCAGATGTGACACTGGCCCTGCAGGAGGTCACAGTGTGCTCTACAAACACACAGGAAAATTCATTCTTTGGTAGAAACAAAGACTAACTCGCACTTTTATTCTACAGCTCTGCCTTGGCTTCACTGCAGCACTGACCCGTGGTGTTTCCTGAGCTACCCCAAGGCAGGAATACTCACAGTGAACTCTCCAGTAACAGCATCAAAGCCAACATGGATGGTATGTTCAAAATCCGACGGTGGGGAGATTTCCGGCCTTTCCTTTTCCTTCTTCTTGCTTCCTGAAAAAGACATTCAAGGATCGTGATGTTAGAAAGAAATTCTTCACTGGGAAGGTGCTGAGGCCCCAGCACAGGGTGCCCAGAGATGCTGTGGCTGCCCCTGGATCCCTGGAAGTGTCCAAGGCCAGGGCTTGGAGCAACCTGAGATAGCAGAAAGTGTCCCTGCCCATGGCAGGGGGTGGCACTGGATGGGCTTTAAGATCCCTTCCAACCCCATTCAAATAATTTATACTATGGCAGCAAGAAAAGAAGAGATTAAGAGCACCAGAGTGCTCTGTTGAGCACATGAAATCCAAACATATTAAATGTTTACAATGCAAAAAAGTACATTTTAATATAGATTAAGAACAACAGAAAAGACAGCTTCAGTTCAACCTCAAGTTCACCCTAAAGACACTTAAAACTCAGTTGCCTCACTGCTTCAATTCAAGGTAATTAATGCAAACTAGGACTTCCTGTGATGAAGATAAGAGTTTATAGCCTCAGAGCAATTACCTAATTTAAATTAAAAGGGAAAAAAAGCATAATAAGTACCAGAAGCAGGAACAGATAATTAGAAGGACCATGTGCACAATACAACCAAGGTTGAATTGAATTTGTAAGATGTTTTCTAACACCTAGGGCTTTGGATTTTTGTTTGCTTGTTTGGGGGCTTGGGGGGGGGAGCTGGGTTTTTTTTTTAATTTTTATTTTATTTTTCAGCTTTGTTTTTAAAATCACCTTGGAAGCCCTCTTGTCATAATACCGAAAAAGCAGGTAAACCAGCACCCTCTTCATTACCAGGCAGCAAGCAAAGATGGTGCTGCTCAGAGCCAGGAATCCGTCTGAAATCCCCCCAGGCTGGCGGGAAGGGAAGGACAGGGAGCGAGGACAATACTCCCGAGCGAAAAGCCATGTGGGCTGCCTCCAGCTGAACAATGCCGTGGAAAGACACAGCTGTTATAAACAGGATATCTTTAATATGGCTGCACAGGGCAGAGCCAAAAAGCAAACGGGCTGGCAGACGTTTCATGAACAGCACTCAGGCACAGCACAGGAGGAACTCACTGCTGTGAAAACCAAGGAAAGCATCATTTCTTCCCCATTTCTTGCAGTTTTTTATGTGGAAGCAAGGGGGAACACACGTAGATAGATATATATAAAAAGTTGTATTCCTCAGGAAGGCTCCTGTTTGGGAGCACTTGACATGCACCGAACAGGAGCTGGTGCTCATACCCTCCAGCACGTGCTGCATAAATAAACCCACTCCTTCCAAAAATACACAGATCCAGGATTAGGCAAGGCGACTAAAACCCATTGCTCTGCCCACAGGAACAGCAGAGCAGCACTTCAAACAAACAGCCCCAGCCAGAGGCAAGCCCGGTGAGTCATGTGCTGGCAGGACATCCTCAGCTCCCAGAACAAGGCCACGGCGAGGCCACGCTGCCTCCAGCCCCTGGCTCGGGCTGCAGCAGCTCGGGGTTGAAATGGGAATTCTTTCAGTGAAGGGCAATGCTCCTTTCAAACGGCACATGATGGTCTTTCTACTGACACGGGGGAGTCCCAAAGAGCAAGGGCTGTAAAGAGAATGTGAAAAGCTACTTCAGGTTGGTGGCAGCACCCCAGGAAAGACTCCAGCCCTCTGAGGATGCTGAATTTGGGGGCTGTCAGCTTGGTGTGGTGCAACATGTCTGGAGAAGAATCTGCCTTAGCCCTTCAATCCTGCAGAAACAGGTGTTTTACCATTGTATTCCTGGTCATGGGACCCAGAATTTGGCTCTTGGTCCTGCAGAGACAGCAGCATCCCCCTGTTCCCAAAGACACACAGGTCCTTTGGAAGGATCTGGTGAGCTGGAGAAATGCTGTCTGATGAAGAAGGTGCCTCAAATACAACCAGATTCTTCTCTTCCCCAAATGAAGCCCCAGGCACTCGGCCTGGTGTCACCCTCGGTGTCTCCCAGGGCAAACCAATCCTCAAGCTTCCCTCACTTCCCACCAGCCAAATTCCATTCCCAAGGCAAGAAACCCAGCTGTTTCCCAACAGCTGGAGGTAGCAGGCTGCTGACTCCAGATGTGCACCTGGAGTTGTTGAGCCCCAGCTGAAACCAAACTGAAATTGCCCCGGGCACGTGACATGCAGGATCTGGGTGATGCCCTCAGCACCTCCTTTAATACTTTCTGCTCAAATATTTCTGGTTTTAGGGGCCTATTTTAAAGCTTTCCAAAACCACACAAGGTTCCTTTGACTTCAGAAGTCAAGCCAAGGAAACTCACGGCAATGAAGTACCCTAGTAAGAAGATGACTATCGCTGCATTTATCCTAAACAATGGAACCACGGGGAAAAAACCCTCCATGACTGGTGATTAAATAATCCCTTCAAATCCTTATGATTATTTCAGCACAGAACTAGCTCAGACTTGGGGCAGAAACTGTGTAATTGCTAAATCTCTTCATCTGCAAGTCCCCCAAAGCACAAGAACCTCCCAAGAGATGATCTGGGAGCAGATGAGGCTGGCCAGGAGGGACCTTGCAAAATCATACGGACAGAGATGTGCAGACAAAGCCAAACAAGATTCCTGGATAATGGCAAGGATTTTTTCATTTTCTGAAAAGGAGAACTGAACATTTTTGTAGTGATTTGTTAACTTATGCGCTGCCTGAAGAAATTCTTCCCATGACAAAATTTCTTCCCCAGGCTGACACATTATTTTGCATCTAGTCCCAATGTATTTTTTAAGTCTGAGCAGGAAGTTAGTATTTCTGTAAAGGTTCCCAGCAGCTGAATTTAAAGAAAAGAAAGATTTAAATGGGCATTTCTGGGGAGGGTGCGTCCCAGCCATGTTAATGAACAAAACAACTAACATCTGACTATTGTGTGAGTGCCAGAAAGACACTGTACCCACTTCTGTTCTGCTTATATTTGACAGCCAGTTTTGCAGACTTGGGGGCCAAAATTCCTTCTTTGAATATTTACATTAGCCTTGCTGCAGGTCATCCAATAGACAAATTTCTTCCAAATTAAAAAAATACAAACTTTCAGATATTTTCTTTAAGTTAGGTAATTGAATTTCCATTTTTCCTAATATCTTGCCATGCAGGAAAACCTGCTTTTTTTCAGGAGGACATTACTTGAACCACTTTTTAACATCTAGAAAACACAAACTGACACCCATTTCCTCTAATATGTACTTTTCTTAGCAAAAATTCTTTCTTCTATTTTTAGTTTGCAACACTAAGTATCAGTAGGTAGATCCTAAACAAATATGCAGGTACATGCCAGTGTCTAGAATGGTCTGAATAAGCTTCATAGGACTCCAAAGCAACTTCAGATGAGCCCATACAATTTAGGTAATTCTTCAATCACCTCCCCATTCCAGCAACGAACAAACCCACCATCAAAATGAAAAGAGACAATGTCCATGGAGAAAAAAGGTGTTATGCAATGTCACAAAGCTCTCCAGCTGTACTTGCACCCACTTGCATTCATAATTCATTTGTGTTACTAATTCAGAGCAAGGAAAACCTTCCTTCACGTGGGGTTTATGTTCTACTTCATTATATCCCTGTCCGTCAAAGGGCTCAAATGCTCTGATGAGCCACCAATGCAACAGCATAGACAAGTGCCATCCCAGCTCCTAAACTGCTCTCCTTGCCTGAAGATGGACAGATCTGATCCTTCCATGAGATTCCCTCCAGAAACCATGACAAATTGCGGGTATTTCCTTCCACGACCAACAAATTACTGGTAAAGCACCTATTTCTGCAGGATTGAAGAACCTGCTTCAGACACGTGGCACTGCACTGAGCTGACAGCACCCAAACCTGCCACATTCAGCACCCAAATTCAGCACTCAGAGGGCTGGAGTCTCTCCTGGGGCGCTGCCACCAACCTCTAGTAGCTTCTTGTTCTCCTTACAGACTTTGCTCTTCAGGGCTCACCCATGTCAGCAGAAAGACCACCACAGCTACTGCCGTAGCCCAGCCACAGACAGGCTATTTCACAATAAATGACCTTGTGAAATAACTATTCTGCCCCCAAAAGCTACACTTGCCGAACACTTCCATCTCCAAAAAGGAAAACACACCTACTGGTGAGAGCAGAAAGCCGGATTTTGGAAAGAGAGGGAAGCCTGTCTCTCTGGGTTTGATCTCCAGGGAGAGGCATGGCTGCAGAGCTGCTCACACAGCTGAGTGAGAGTGAAAACCAGCCCTGGGGAAAACACTCAGCCAGCCAAGAGAATAATCAACCAGAGGAGCAAAATCTCTTGAAACAACCAAACCTGTGTCAGCATGACTGAACCAGTCCTGCCCAGCACATCAGCAGTGAGGCACAGGGAGCCAAGAACACAACTAGAAGGCATCAAGAGCAGCAGGGTCTTCCCCAAGGTGCATATTAAAAGTAATGTTAACTAGTAGATTAATAAAATGCTTAGCAGATTCAGGTCAGGCTTTAGGCTCTGTGAGGTTTTACCACCCCAGATGTTTGAAAGGTTTTTCTGTCTACGCACTGTTTTGTTGTACACAGACACACGTTCTGGTGAGCCAGGGTGAGGGGCTCCACTGTGTGCGTGCATGCCCCACACAGAAAAGAGGACAACACACAAATACAGCCTAGTATTCATCATAGCCATTTTTTCTCAGAAATAATCTTTTTTATAGCAACCCGGGTTCTTCTCCACTAGTAATCAATGCTAACAGTGCAGCTCCATAGCCAAAAAGATGTAATTTCTCTCAGTTTTCCCTCGTGGCACCTTCACCACTGCTTCTTTACTGATGTTTTCTCCTCAAGGTGCCACATAAATGATCATCAATATGAAGTGACTTCCAAACCAGTTGGATGCCCAGTTTAAACTAGAAATCTGTATTTAAGTAACATGATCCCCAGGAATGTCAAACATCGATTAGGGCTGTTTGGAAATGCATTACTTCAAACTGGGCAGCAAATAGCACGTGGTTTTCCAATCCCCTACACTTGGGCAGGCTGAACTCTGACATCTAAAGCACCACCAAAACTCACAAAGAGAATAAAGGAATACAAATAGTATTAATACGTAATATGTAATACTATTACATATTAATTAATATTAATAGGTAATAGTATTACATATTACACTACGTAATACAAACAGTAGCGGAAAAAAGAGGTATCTTACCTTTTTCATTGCTATAGAATATGGAGATGATTTTACTCCTGGGTTTCCTCTCTTCTGGGACAGAGGGCAGGGGTTTCAAGCTGTGGTTGGTCGCCAACTGATCTTTGCCCCCTGCACTGAAGATAGCACTGCTCATCCGGACGGGAGGGGCTGGGGGCTTGTCTTCCAGTTCTCCGTTGTCAGACATGGTTCTCAATTGCTAGGGGAAGCCCTGCAAGAGAAATGTTGTTTTAACATAGGGAAAGAGCATGGAGTACATGAACATACCATTCCTTCTGCTGGCAGAGGGGAAGGAGGCGTGAATTCAAGTCTGAGGAACGCAGACACTGACGCCTCCACCAAAGGAAGCAAATCCCTTCCTCATTCCCACTCCTGGGCCACCCATTCATTTATGCCAGCAGCAGCATTTGTGGGATGGAGTGACAAACATTTCCAGTGATAAAAGTAATGCAGACCAAATGAACAATTCCCAGATTTGGTTCTCTGTTCACACAAAGGGTCTAAGTACAACATCCTTTAGGGGTAGCTCTAGCTCAAAAAGCTTCATGCTCCAGTACCAAGCAGCTTTAAAAGCCTTACATGCTTTCCTTCTTGCCATTTATCAGACAAGATCTGGGGGACAAAGGAACAGCTTATGTTTGTCAGTCACAATTCAGCACTCTCCACATTAAGTTGCGTTCAGAACATCTCCACCCAAATCACCCAGCCTACATTAAAGAGCATGGCACTGAGATCCACAGGATGCACTCCACTTCTGAATGAGGCTTGAGTTGCTTCCCCACTTGGTGCCAAACTTTCTCCACTTGCAGAAAATAACATATAGTATCATCACAGTACTCTTTGAATCCTCAACAAAAACACGAGCGAAAACATGAAAAAACAGCTGCTAAAGCTCCGACCACAACACAATAAAACATCCCCGTGACACATCCCCATTCAAAAAAACGTCTGCTAGTATTTCCTCCCTCCTTGTACTTTGGAGGTTTTTTTCTGATCCCCAGGAAACAGGCAGCCTCTCTGCTACAGAGTAAAGAGCACAAAGAAAGATGTACAGAGACAACCTCTCAATGACAGGTAACAAACAGTAACAAACGTACCCCCAATTCCTCTGCTCACTCAAATAACAAGATACCTCTTTGGAACAGGAGCCAAGACATCTGTGTTGACCTCCTCCTCCTCTCACAACAGTTTGGGAAACAAATGGCCTCCTGGTGCCCACCAACTTCCCATCATATTCCAAGGCATGACTCACGTTATCAGTGTCACTCACAAGAGCCACGACAAGACAGTGCAATCTCAATTACCGTGCTCCCAACAACACAACACCTGCATCCTGCCCAGCAGCAGAACTAAAACAACGTGGGCTGTCATTCCCTGGCATTTCACAGGGTGGGTGAATGCTGCCAAATCCCAACAGAGGGACACAAGTCAGGCCAGCAGCCTGGACTGGAGTAGCACTCTGGTTTATGTTTTGAAGCTCAAGGACATTAACATTAATTATCGCCATAAATGCCCATGAAAGCACGTCATTTCTGTAAAATACCATCAGAGGCAGGAGCAGCACAATGTTCTGGCAGCGTAATAGAAACTGGACACGTGCTGGCTGCTCCATGACTTGGAGGCCAGGAGGAAGAGCACTCCAAGCTGTGCAGCACCCACCTACACAGAGCTGCCCTGGAGCCCTTCCCTGATGATGGAACTATAAACAAACCTGCCACCTGAACGTGGCTGCAGGGATGCAGCTGGGAATCAGGCAGTGATTCCCAACACTCTTCCAAACCCACTTATTGATTGCTCTTTCACATGTTGCAAGTTATCTACAAGACCGGCTCGTATTTTAAACACCTGCACTGTAATATGGGGGAAAAAAGAGTTAGGTATCCTGCAAGCCCAATGGCAGGTCTGAGCAGCCAACCCACAGGGATTTTAATTCCAAATGCTTTCCTTTACAAGACACGGTTTGCAGCAAGTACATGCCACTCATCTGAGATGTATAAATCAAATAAGGTATTTGCCTCACAAATATATATATATATACAATATATCCACCAAATCAAACTGATATATTCATACATATGTATGTATTCCTATAGATGTATATTCATATATACAGACATATATTGAAGTCGGGTTTGGAGTGATGGCAGTACAGGGGACCATAATCTATGTCCCTTCTGTTAATCAAACCTCACAAAAGAGCAGGATATAGGGTCCTTAGCTATCCAAATGGGGACAGATGAAACAAATAAGTCTTTCTTTGGAACAATCAGACAGCTAAATAAATCATAGCAGGTAAATAAGTGTACCACATTACTCGAATGCCAAAATGATATATTATGTGAAGAAAGAAACATCATGAGTAGCCTTTCATATCTTTCTAAAACAAACCCTATTATTTCCTCCAGTTTTCTGAGCTGTCTGATAAGAGCAAGAGCAGGATGTAAGGATAAACAACTCACCTGCATCTGAAACTGGACAAGAACAGACTTGGCCCTCCAAACTCACATCAATTCCCCACATGCTCCCTTGGAGAGTTCAGCCAACTAATTACCAATGCTGTAATGTGGTATTCAGGTCACAATTTTTTTAAAAATAAATATTAATTGCATGTCAATTGACGTAATTTCAAAATAAAATTCTCACTCTAGTAAAAATCCTTCATCTTTAGTGACCCAAGCAGCTCATCACATACTCACTCTTGATCCAAAACAAATTATTCCTTAGTATCTCATGTGTTGGAGAGAAGAAACTGTGAAGTAACATAATGGAATGAAGGATATGGAAATCCAAATCTATTTCAGAAGACAATCAGGCACTTCAAGGAAGTGGTGTACCACAGATGTTGGTGTAGCAGCACCTGAGCAGAACCCTCAGAGCTGCAGCTCTGAGCAGCTGCTGACCATTCAAAGTGTTCAGAGAGATCCCTGACCTCACTCCAAGTACAGCCCAGGAGCTCCACAACAGAAAAAACAGCCTGTGGGGCTGGTGGAGCAAACTGGAGTGACAGAAAGAGCTCAGGCATCAACTTCCCACCTCAGGGACTGGCTCCAGCACCAAAATCCTTCCAGCTCATTAAATCTGTGGTCTAGGAAAACCTCAGCGTTCAGGAAAAATTTAAACTGGGATTTATTTAATAACACATAGTAGAATTTCTGAGTGGTTGTTTCAAAGATCATTGTCAAAATAAAGCGCTGAATTCAAACTTGGTTTGCACAAAGGCCCATTTCAATGCACAGCAGCTTTGAATTCATCATTTAAATAAATGACAACAGCTCCAGTCACACCAAGCACGTCACGAAGCACAAGTTCCGATCCTTCAGCCATCATCGGAAGTGAAAAATCATTTTGTCCAGGTTCAAATCCAAATAGCTCTCCTTCTTCTGCACTAAGCCAAAGGAGAGAGCAGTTCCCCTCTCCTTTATCCTTATCCTGCCTTCATCATGCAAGGAAAGTTTCCACAGCATCAGGAAGCATTTGGAAATTGCTACGGAGGTTGGGCTTTATGGCCAATGACAGGAGGAGGGATTTTAAAAAAGTCAAAAAAACAACTGAGAAATAAGAGCGCAAATACCCCCTGAAGTTCCATTTCTGCTCTCTCAACCCTCAAAGAGCAGAAGGAGCGTGTTCAGATCACAGCAGCCAGACGTAATCACTCCTGCACCATCACCCACGTGCCCATCCTGCTGATTCACTCCTTGTACAGGGAATCACAAAGACAGGGGGAATTTTTTTCCAATGCCTGCCAGGAGCCTGTAACCCAGCAAAGGGGATTCAGGTTTGTATTTCTCTGACAGAATCAGACAACGCAAGTAATGGTGGGGTTTTTTTAGCCTCGCTGAAAGATATTTACTAAAATAGTTAACCTGAGGTTAAGCAGCCTCACAAAAGTATGCTAAAGGTAACACATGGAAGAGGGATTCACTTTCATCTTTGCCTGTGAAGGAAATACCAGTAATAATGTGTTCAAGCACATCAGCAACTCCTCCACAATCACTACTCACACTACATTTAATACAAGAACTAGAAAGCAATGGACAGAACCACAGAGACGAGCTGAGAAGCTGCAAATAATACTTAACTACAGCCTTCAGACAGGTCCAGTGCCACCACAGGACACGAGTGGCAGCCCATTACACTCCCAAAAAAACAGACACAAAAAGAGCTAAAAGCTTTTCTCTCCACAGTTCTTCTGCTTAACCCACAAAACACATTCACAGGTGCCAGCGCCGGTGACCACAGGGCTTTGTTTCTCAGTCCCCATACTCAGTACATGACACCTCTCCCAGCTGTTGTCCCCTCCTCTGGCAGTGAAAATTAAGTGCTCTCTGCATCCTAAGCAGCCAAAGAACAAATGTGCTCTTCTGCAGAGGCAGCAGCAAGTGTCCAGCAGAGTCTGGGGGTGCTAAATCACTCACCAGCAACACTGGGAGACCTGGAGTCAGGCTCCTCCCAACTGCAACTCCTCTCTCCCATCAAATCATTTAGCTTGGAAATGATCTCTCAAATCATCGAGTCCAACAATTAACTCAGCACCATTAACCTTCCCACCTTTGCCCAGAGAGGCTGAGGCAAGACATGCCCAGGGAGTCCTTGTGTGGCTTAACCCACCTCCTGTCCTCCCAGCCCCTGAACAGACCTGCCCACAACGCTCACGTGTGCAGAGTTTCATTTTTATAATCCACATCCTGCTGCTCACTGTCTTTCCTCTTTTGGGGATGGAAAGGGCCTGAGAAGCCAAGGTCACAGCCAGGTCACAGGAGAGACACAGCCATTCCTGTCACTGGTGGGAAAACACCCAGAAACGTAACCCCGGCAGTGACTAAAAGCTGAAGTGAAGCGAGGACTGGGCAGTGCTTTCAGAAAGCTGACAAACACACACTGCTGCAGCACTTTACTCTGAATGCTTTGGCTCTGACTGGCCTTTTTTGTTGTTTGTCCCCCCCAGTTCCCCTTGTGTGAGCATAAAGCTGGGCTGCTTCCTGAAGGACTTCCGAAGCACGGCTCTTGTGCCGGCCCCGGCTCCCTCGTGATGGGGATGGAGCCTGACACGCACTCCCATCCCAGCTGAGCCCTGCACTGCTGTTCAGCTCCTCTGACTTCTAGAAAAGGACATTCATTCTTCCTCTCAAACTTGTCTGCAGACACGGAAAGGAAATCAAAGGAAAAAAAAGTTAAAAGGATGAAAGGAAATAAAATAAAATTGACATCAATCATTCTCCTACCTGCTATAGCGCACACTCACATTTTCCCTGGAGCACTTGTATTTGAGCAGATTCACTTTTAAATCCAGATTACAGTGCATACAGATGAGCCTTATAAAGCCTTGAGCAGGGCAGGAAGAGGGTACTATGTGTCAAATCAAACAGCTGGTATGGAAAGTTCTCACATCACAACGACCTGAATTTGTCTTCTTAAGGTATTCAAAATAATGTATTTGAGTAGTCAAGGCTGCACCTGTATTTCACTGCCTGGGATGTGATGGAAAACTACATTGGACTACTACTTGGAAAAAGAAACCAAAACAAAACACATCCAGCTGCTTGATAACGTGTCCCTAAATTCCTGCTCCTGGCACACAAGACTGTGCTTTACACTGCCACTGATCTCTGAGGAGCCAGACATGAATCAGTGAAATACAGCACATAAATCAGTGACAGGAGCCTCAGAGAGCTGCAAACTGAACTCAGCACTTTTACTGCAGATAAAAATTACACATTTATTATCAGCAGCACAGCACGGAAGGAGCAGCACAGACATCACATTTAAGCCTATTTGTCAGGGTTGACCGAAAAAGGAGAAGTAACAAATTTCAGGCTAACAAGGCATTAAGAAACAACCACTTTGCTTTTGATGTGCCACCACAGCTGCAGGATACTTTTGGGACAGCACCTGAACTGCACAACACTTGAGCCACGGACACAGCTTGAAGGGAACACAGCATAACTGTCTGTGGTCTGACAGAAGGAACTGAAGAAAAAAGAACAGGCCAACAATGAAACGGTGGCTGCAGTCCCTGCACAGGGCACCAGGGTTGAGAAGAGTGAGTTAAACACTGCAGCATCTTCAGGCAGCTTCACCCTTTCTTGGGGGGCCTTATGGGGCCACTGGCAACACTTGTCACTGCATCTGGGACAGCCATGAGCAGAGCAGAGGAAAAGAGAGGAGGAGATGTCCAGGAAACACATCTCCGAGGCAGAAGGTGTCACGTTTAAAAAGAGCACAGAGGCAGCAAGAACAATAAAAGAACTAATGTGTGATGCTCCAAGAAAAGACTGCTGTAACAAGGCAGATTTAAGATAGTCATGTCCCACTCTTGCTTTATATTATACAAGTCCTTGCTAAAAATGTCTGGAAATTCATTCCCATTGCCCCCAGGCCTCCAGTGGGTTTGGTAGTTTGCTTATACACAGCCACCCCACACCACCACCTCGGAATACCTGAAAATCACCTTACTGGAAGAGATGAGACTTGATGCTTCATTATTCTGGAAAAGAGGTGCAGTTTGTAAGTGGAGGTTGGAGGGCTGTACATTTCATCAGATATTCCATTTTCTTAGATCAAACAGATTTTGGAGTCCAAAAGCAGAATGAAAAGTCTCCATGGGTATTCTTCTTTTCTCCCTGCCCCCCTCCTTTTTATTTTTTTCAAAGGCTCCTGTTGAGCAATAGATTTCCTGTGATTAGCTCACTTAGTGCTGATTATAGCTCACTTCCTCCCAGGGATTAGCAGAAAGCAGCTTTCTGACAAGTTTTTATTCAGATGGTGCTACCTAGCCACAGCTTCCTGCCTCATCACTCTGCCTCTTAGTTGAGCAGCTCAACAGCTTGAAATTATTTCACTGCTGCAGAAAAATTCACAAAACCAGCACATTTCAGACTGTCTTCTCCGTGAAAAACATAACAAGTCTTTGGGGATGTCTAGCTTTCCAACTTGAAGCATTTGGATCCACGAGATTTATTTAATCCGATCCAAAAAGGAGTTTTTTGGAACAGAATGAGGCTACCTTCAGAGACTGAAAATACTTATCTCATCATTTTGAAAGAGAAAACTGTGCAAAAAACCCAGCAGTGGCAGACAAAGAATTACTTTCTTGCAGACTTGGCAAACGTAGACCCAGATCTTCTGCCTGCCAAGAGAGGACTCGTGCAAAAGCACAGACAAGAGTAGCTGTGATAGCGGCCAGGAAGAGGCAGTGGGATCATCTGTTCCACCTACAGTTATTGGAAACAAGTGTGGATGCTCCAACACAACACGGAGCCACCCCACCTCTGGGAAGGCAGGCACCAACAACCACAGGCTGTGCTGAAACCTCTCCTTCCAGCTTGAGGGGGTCTCAGGAAAGGGGATTTGGTCAATGCCAGACTGCACACTCAAGAAAACCAAGTTATTTTTATTTAGCTTTTCTTTATGGGGAGCGCAGAGGAGACCATGCTAACCTGAAGTACTCCAAACCAGCTCAGATTCCCTGATTTATAACCACAAATAGGCAAGATACTCGCCCTCCAAACAATGCAGTTGAGAGAACAGCTGAAAAAAAAAAAAAGAAAAAACAGAAATAAAAAAATATCTGAGCCAAACCAATTTGTCATTACGATTTCCAAAGGGACACACTAACCAAACCAACCACCATGACGTTTATAAAGAGGTCAGGTCTCCCCTTACCATTTTCCCTTCAGTGCTACACGTGGCAGAAGAAACACATAATATTCCCACTCTCAACAAAGGTGTAGGAGAACCTCAGCCTGATTTCGCAAAATCAGACTGGATGACACATACCCAGCTAAATTCTTTCTAATTTGTCTTTTTCCAGCCCCTCAATTTCCTTATGATTTTTACTGAGTCACACAAATAGAAGGGAAACACAGCACAAACAACTGCTGTTTAATTGCCAAGTGATAAAGAGATTTGGGGGAAAAAAAGAAGATAAAAATCATGGTTGAGTGGCAGAAATAAAAAAGCAGAGGAAATGAGCACAGAAAGAAGGAATAGCCAAAACTGTGATAGATGTGCTTACCACAAACTGAGTTACACAAGACAAATATCCTATTGAGGGGGTATTTAAAAGGGCTCCTAAGGCTTCCTAAAGGAAAATATTCTTCAAACCCATTGAAAAAGTCCATTACAACCTGGAGCAATTATTGACTCCATAAGGCACTGAGAACATGTGCAAAGTCTTGCATGGAAAATGAACAACTGGGCAGCAAAAACGTCATTTTTGAAATCCAAAGAGACCTCAGTCTTTTGAGGAAGACTGTGACTGAAAAAGATAAACAGGGAAAATCTGAGTAGTCCCAGACTAGCACCAAGATGTGCAAGAGTCCTGGTAAAAGCCCATTAGTAATAGAAAATTTAAGCAAATTAATGCTATTTGGCTCACTGGGGCCACCTGTAACTTACGATTCACCTGCACTTTGTCCCTCAGAACCGCAGAGCACTCAACGCCCACCTGAGATCTCACTTCTGCTTCATGAAATTAATGTGGTTCCATTGAACTGTGGTGGCATTTTACCACCAGCAAACCTGGAGCCTCTTTTCTGCTGCTCTATCGCCTCTGAAACCCCTCAAACACCACGGCTGACAGTACCAGATGGGCGTCAGAAATGAATTCCCAACTGCCTTTATTTCCCATTTCCCCGAAGTCTGGCAGGAAAACTCAGTCAGGAAGGCAGCACATGGAAACAAGCCAGAATGATTGAGCTGATGGCCATGATGCCCATTGCCACCTTTCCCAGAAGCAGCCTTTGCAGGAACACAGAGGTCCAAGGAGCGTGGTGGAGGAGGAATGAAATCCAGAGGGATCCATGGGATCCATTCCCACCCTGTGCCGCGGGGCTGGGGAGCTGCCGCCCACCCACCGAATTCAGGCCGCCCGCGGGTTCATCCAGCCCGCAGCCAGAGCTTTCCTCCAAGGAACCATTGTGCAGAGATGCATAATGATAACACGTGCTCCAAGGTGTCTGAACCAGCCTGTTCAGCGCTGAACAAGGAAATTATCCTTGTTCTGCCTACTGAAAATCCTGAGTCAACTAAAGGCAGACAAGGCAGCCGGCGGCGGGTACAGCACATGCAAATCCATGAGTTGAGGTGTTTGTGCTTACTCATATTTCACCACCTAGCAGACACTTTTCAGCCTTTATTTTTATAGCTGAGGTTTTCTAAAGATCAAAGGAGAATAGGGAAAAGGGCAAGTAGGGAAAGTTTACAAGAAAATTTAAAAAAAAAATTCAGCCTACATCTCATTGTTGAGATTCTCTCTTAATTAAAGCTGACATTTACAGGCAGGGAGGGACCACACATTCCAGAGCAAAAGTTATTTGACTAAAGGCTGCCCTGCACGAGGCACCTGTACAGCTTGGTGCACTTCTGTGCTAATAACAGCATTCCCAGCTCTTTAACCTGGAGCTTCACCACACAACAGAGCTCTAAAAATGTCAGGCTGCTGGCAAAGTGCAGAAGGGTCACCAGTAACCCCAACAGAGAAAGAAAGCGCTTTTTAACCTCTTTTTTTTTTTTTTAACCTCTGGAAATATTATTGGGCAATGGTAAAACAAGGCCATGGCTTCCCCATCCAGATTAGAGGTAACCGGAAAGAGAAAAGGTAACACAAAATGTGTGTATGAGGGTGGTAAAACCAGAAAGAATTCAAGGTTAAGGGATCCAGCACTCCCTCATCACGCTGGTAGAGCTGTCGAGTGTCAGCTGAGGCGAATGGGAATAATAAGGGGAAAGACAAAGGGGAAAGACGAAATGTCTCCCTCCAGAAGAGCTCTCTTTTTCACAGGCACTCAGAATAGAGCTCTTTGTTTCTCTCTAGTGGCTGCCCAAGGCTTGCTCCAACCAGTGGATAGTGGGAACTTCAGCTCAGCAGAGCAGCCCTGGGGCCAAACCCTTGACTCTTCTTACAGTGAGTGCCAACCTGCCACAAAATGCCACAGTGGGAAATCCCAGGGGACACCAGCAGAGCTGCCAGCCAGACAGTCACAGCCCCTGGGAAAGGTTCACCAGTTTGCTGAAACCCCTGCACGACCCAAGCTCAAGATGCTCCCTTTCTCATGCCCACACTGGATACAAATTCAGCCAGAGAGAGCAAAGGCTCCAAGAAATCAAATGCAGGAGTGGTGAATACCAAAAGCACTTGAGCATGGCAAAAACAAACCCCTGCCAAGAGACAGCTTCGGTGGACACGGCTCATTTCCCACGCGTATTCCAGCAGCACCACACAGAAACCGGAGACCATTTCTCCTGGGAGAATTATATTCCATTTGTGCCACAACAGACTACACTGACTTCTTCAAACATGGAAACTTCTACAGGAGTAGGGATCCCTGCAGCATCCCACTTATGCAAAAGTTCACAGCTGGTAGAAGGGACCTTAAATCTCATCTCATTCCACCCCCTGCCATGGCAGGGACACTTTCCACTGTCCCAGGTTGCTCCCAGGCCTGTCCACCCTGGCCTTGTACAATTCCAGGGGCAGCCACAGCTTCTCTGGGCACCCTGTGCCAGGGCCTCCCCACCCTCCCAGGGAAGGACTTCTCCCCATCTACATATCCCATCTAAATCTCTCCTCTTTTATTGTAAAACCATTCCCTGTTGTACTATAGCAATCTGCCCGTTTAAAAAAGTCTCTCCCTCTTTTTTATAATTCCCCTTTAGGCACTGGAAGGTCTCCCCTGGAGCCTTCTCTTCTCCAGGTGAGCACCCCCAGCTCTCCCAGCCTGGCTCCAGAGCAGAGAAGCTCCAGCTCTCAGAACATCTCCGTGGCCTCCTCTGGACTTACTCTAACAGGTCCATGTTTCTTCTGCTGAACGCTCCAGAGCAGGATGCAATATTCCCGGTGGGATCTTTTAATTACTTAATGAGAAAGCAACACCCTCGGGAAGGGTCACCCCACTACTTCCCTGCCAACAGCAGCTCAGGATGAAATCAGATCTTAGTAAAATACTCACAGAGCTCAGCGGCGAAACCTCGCTCACACTTCTGCCACAGCGTCTGCACGAGTGTTTCAAGGCTGTCACATTCAGAGAGAACTTCATTACACTGACGAGGTTTGAAGTTTCACAGATTTTACACAAGAACACAAGTCCTTCTTTTATTTTTTCCTGGCATATTTAAGTCTGTTAGGAGAGGTGAAATACCTAGATGAGGTATACAACCAATTCTGCAGCCCAGGCAACCCCTTCCCCATTATTTCAAGGCAAAATAAACAGTACAAAAAATACAAAGCAAAACTGCCACAAGCCCACATCATCCTGAATACTCAGATACAATTTTGGACATTAGACCTGGATTTCTCAACAGAAAAATGAAATCCTGTAATATTGTTTTCCTTAAAAAAGGGAAAAGATGAGCAAGGCAAAGGCGCTCTGGAAATCACTTGCCCCAGTTCACACTCCAGTACTCCTGCTGTGACACTGCCCGAGTTTTCCTTGTGTGCTGTTGCATATTTTCTACATTAAAATTACTTGTACACATACAAGCAACACATTCACATACAGCTTAATGCAGCAAATTCCCTGAAATTTGGGCTAATGTTCTTGTATGCCTTTCAGGGTGCCAGAGTGCTCATTTGGACACTGGAAATAATGATTTCCACTTAAGATACTGGCTGCCAGAACAAGTTTTTAAACTAACTTTCTAATTCTTCTTTTTTAAGTAATTCCTAATAAAACTACCTCTCTCACTCTTCTCACTCATAAACAAGTTTTTCTTGAAAATGTCAAAGAAAGCAAATCCAAACCAACTAGAACTGGTGCACAGGCTACAAATCAAAATACATTAAACAGCCAAAAAAGGATGAAATTATATCATAATTCAAAATCTGTAAATAATTCTGAGGCTGATGTGGAAGTTAATTTTTGCCAAGCCTACAGGACAACTACAGGAGTCCGTAAATAGGGAAAAAATATGAAAAGCCCCAGCAACCATGTTAATATGACCCCATACACTTCTAAAAGTTCACAAATCAAGTGTATGTTAAAAAAACCCTAAACACAGATATTTAAATAAGTGTACAATGGCTTAAATGCCAACTGAGAGTGGTTAAACAAATTGAACTTCCAAAGTGATTTCATACATCCCACCAATATTAGTACACTTTGAGTGAGTTATTGTCCATGGCTGTTTATATAAGAAGCTGCAGCACCACAGCCACAAAAATTGATTTTACAGCTCAAGAATGAAATACTTTTTCAAAAAATAAAAATACAAAATGAAAGCACAGTTACCAACTGAATAGAAAAAAGCCCTGCAAAAATTACAACCAGGAAGGATAACCAGCACCCTGGGAATCTGAAGAGCTTCCAAAGGAAGCTGTCAAGTTAAAATAATATTGAAAGTTGATAAAGCATAATATCGCACTCAGAAAGCGGCAAAAGACTTGTAAAAATCCACTTATATTGTTGTACAAATTCTGAGTTTAACACATAAGCATAGGTAACTATGCCTGTTCAATAAACCATGAATAGCATCCCTATAGGCAACACCAGTAGCTCCTACCAGTGAGGGTGAACATAGAAAGAAGAACATAAAACATTTTTGCTGCAACAAATGAGCAAGGAAGACTTATAATTTTTCTGTTTATGAAAATACAAATGCATATATTTTTTAATTAAAAAGAAAGGATTATTCTCCTCTCAAAATTTATTGTAACTATGGAAGAAGGCCATGCCTTTAGAAGTGGTCAGCTTTCCAAGAGTTTGTCATCTAAAGGAAAATTTTCTCAGGTCCTTTCAATTGTTAAGAAAACAGGAAGCAAATTTCAGCGAGCCATTTCAAAAGAGTAAAATAGAGATAAAGATCTCTATTAAACTTGGCAGCAAAGGGAGAGCCCACAAAGCATCAGCCTGAGCAGCCCTGAAGAGCCAGTCTGTCCCACTCTGCTCACTGGAAAATGGCCCATCATCCACTGTCAACCAACTGTGGCTGCCCCTGGCTCCCTGGAAGTGTCCAACGCCAGGCTGGACAGGGCTTGGAGCAACCTGGGACAGTGGAAGGTGTCCCTGCCCATGGCAGGGGTGGAACTGGATGGGCTTTAAGGCTCATGAGAGCACAGAGTCAGTGAGCAAGAAATNTTCCAGCCCAAACCATGCCAGGATCCTATGACCAGGGACATGAGAGCACAGAGTCAGCGAGTGAGAAACCAAAAGAAAGCACTGACAGCACCCACATCTTGTTTAGGACATTAAAAACATGACCAAGAGAAAGGGAGAATGAAGACCCTGAGTGCAGAAGATTATTGACAAGTTATTTGACAAAACCTTTCAGGGCTGGGCAGCAAAAGCCGCTTCAGCAGCGCAGGAAACACGGGCACTCTTGTTAATCAGAGCAGCGTGGAATGAAGGTCACATCTATTTCCAGTCTTGACCAAGATCCTCAGAACAAAGAGATTTCTGCAGTTCAGAGGTGTGTGAATTTAGAAAGCTGGCATCTCGCTTTGGAAGTGCTGAGGAAGTAAAGTACATCCACCATCAATCTCTTAGCCGAGTATGACCTGACAAAAAGGGGCTGCCAAAGACTTCCTGCCAAAGATCTTCAATCCCAGAGCAAGGGAGATCTCCAAGGAGCCCTGCCCCAAGTGTTACAAGATAAAACTCAGTGCCAGCCATGTGTCTGACCAGTATCTCATTGCAGCAATGAGGGAATGAAAAACAGTAATTTAAATCCTGATGGTGTTTGTAAAGATTTCGTTTTGCTGGAGTAACAAAGTCATCAGTACCATAAATTAAATCAAATTAAAAATCCTTTCATCTCAGTATTTTCGCTTACCCTTCATTATTTCAGTTTATTCCCTAGCCCTTCTTTCTAATCTTTTTTAAGACACTAAAACTTTATTATATGAGATACTCCAAGTTCTATTCAGATTGATGTGGATGTATAGATTTACCAGGAGTCTTAACTTCTTCCACAGCAAAACTCTATCCAGATTTACCAAGACTGAGTACATTTCCTTGTGCTGCAAAAAGACTTTCCAGCATGCACACAACAAGCCAAGGAGAATGAGAATTATGCCTCTCAGAAGTGAAATATTTTACAATGGAATAATTATTAATGAATAAGAAAATAAAAGACATCACAACCACACATGAAAACACACAGCCTGACTTGCGAATAAACCGTCCAAACCAGCTCTACTGAACTATCCTGAATTTTTATTTTCCATTTCCAGCAGCTACCTGGGAAAATAATCTACATCTAAAAAATCTCAACATCAATTCCCTCTAAAAAAAAGAAAAAAAAAATATATATATATATATATATATACAAAATATATCTATAAAATCCCCGTAAATGGGCCCAAAAGGGCTGAAAAGAAAAGAAAAAGCAGCAGTCACAAAAGCAATGAGTCCCCAGCCAACACATACTCTGGTTACTGCAAAATAGCCTCATCCCAAAAATCAGGAGGAGGAACTTGTCTGAATTTCCTGGCTGCAGCAGTCAAGGCTCTCTCTACCACAAAGAATTACTTCCTAAGACTGGGTATCAAAGACACTGGTACCAGAGAGCCTTAGCACGTTGGCATCAGATTACAATTAACTGTTCTTGTTGCTAAATAGCTTTGAAAATCCTGGCCTTCACTCTTCTCTTTGTTTCTTGCACTCAGGGGTTGAAGCAGAAAATATTTCACACTTGGTGATAATGCCCCAGCTCTGACAAATCAAAAATTTCACATAATTTATTTTTGTAATAGTGACAGCTAGCATTTCACACACTGAAAATAAAAGGCTGTTTCAAAGAAAAAAAATCATGTAGCAATATTAGAGACCTATGTGCCATGCCACAGAAAGCGACAGCAGCATTTTGTGAGGAGATCTTGCTCATTTTTGTGTTTGATCTGAAGCAGCATTCCCAAAAGCTCAGCAAACACATGAAAAAGGCAGGAGGAGCAGAAAGCCAGGCACACTCCCAGGTTATTGCAAACCATTAGTGTCAGATCACTCAGCAACATTCCCGAGCCAAGTTTAACATCAGGGATTCCTTTTCCAGCAGTCAATTCCCTGACGTGGATCCCCACATGCAGGGAATTCCACAGAGGGACATTGGGATGATTGGAACAACTGGTTTGGGGCGAGGGACAGCAAAACCCAAACTGTGGCTGGTGCCACTCGCCCAGGTGGCACCAAGTAACAGCCCCACGGTCACATATTTTTGCCAAAATTAATGCCAGCAGGTGGATTTAATGTCCTGGTAAAATCTCAAGCACTCAGCTTATTTAACACAACATACCAAGCTTACCTTTTAAGCAATGGTTTGGAATTTTAAAAGTTGCTCCCTTTCAAACTTTAACAAAACTTACTAAATAACTGGTTATTTTTCACCCTAAAGCAGATAATTCACAAGCTGAAGTGTACTTTCAATTCGGGCCCTGCCAATGAGCTATTTCCACAAGAATCTCCCCAGCCAGGTCCTGCCTGAAGCCCAAATTCCCAGATCCCTTTAAAACAGGATGGCTTTTTGCTGTAGATAGGCTTAGAGGAAAGATACTGTCATTCTTCCAGGTTCTCATTTTATTGGACACCTTTCAAAAAGGAAATGGGTTAAATATTAAAAGGTGATTTTAAAAACCATCTTCCAGAAGCAGCTTTTTCTTGCTCTTGTCCACGAGATACCTCTGCCAGCTAAAGCAGTTCTAAAATGACTGTAAATTAAAAACTAATGCAACACAGAGTAGAAAATACCCCACTTCTAAAACAAACCCCACACTATCAGATAACTCTAATTTTACTCATTAAAGAAGCTGTGGGAAAGCTGACACTGGGTACACACTGAGTCAAACATCCAGCACCTAAACAGGAAGCAGAAAACTTCAAGGGGGGAAAAAAAAGGTAGAAGTTGAACTGGAAAAACTTTTCAGTGTATTTCCATTCCTTACTACACCTGCCAGCTGATGATGTTAAATCTGTCTCTTAACACTAAACACCACTTAAATCACACTCACCGCTGCCCCAATATGTTGGCTCCTTCCTACAGCTGCTTTGGTGTTAAATGAAACTACAGAATTGGAAAGAATTAAACCTGTCTTATCAAAATAACTCCTTCAAAGATATAAAACAACTTTTGCTAATTAGCAGAGAGAACAGCCCTGACCTAAGATTCAAATGCCACTCAATTTCAGGCTACACCAACACCAGTGATGGGCTCAGGTATTTTCAGAAACAATGACCTATCAATTATACAAAGCTCCCAGTACTTCCATGTGTCTTAAAAATAATGTATTCCCCTAGGAAGGTAAAGTCATTCAAACAATTTTGAGCACCAGTACATCATTAGCAACTGAAGTGAAGATTTTTAAAAGCATTTTGAAATTCATAAACAGAAATCTAATATATCCATCCGAGAATTTTGAAATCCACTTGTTTTGCCTGAAGGGAAAGAGTTGTCTCACCAATTTTTGGAACATTTCAACATACTGTAACTTTTAGGAATTTTTTTAATTCCTTCTGTGAATTCACAGTGTATCTAACCAAAATTCATTTCAACAGAAAAACTGAAACTCGGTTTAAAGTCATCTTAACACTTACATCCCTGCCTGCCAGGTGAGACATTTTGAAAGCCTGGTTACTCCCCACTTCCAGCTGAGAAAATAGAAAGAAGCTGAGAAAACATAAAGAATGATCCACTTAAAAAACTGGCATGTCAGGTAGAGAACCAGGACCAAAACCAGCATTTCCAGCTCTTAGTGACAGACACTGCCCACCACACCAGTCAAAATACAAACACTAAAATGTGTATTTTCCCTTTAAAGGAAATAACTTTACCAGCTTTAGGTAAAATCATGCCCTGAGCTCTCACAAACCTTGAGCAGTGAAGCAAAGATTGAACACAAACACTGAGACCTGTCCGCACCTCACGTACCTGGTAGGTCACTAGGAGATTTCTTCTCACCTGAAGACATCTACTACCTCTTACCAGCTGCATTTAAATGCAAATAGCAGCTTTCTAAAGTCTTATCGAGCTCAAGACACTGGAAAGCAGAGCATGATAAGAATCCTAAGGCCTCTAGGGCACACTGCTGTGTTTCCTTGCTAAAACGAACCACAGCCCTGCCCAAGGGTTTCTTGTCCTTTGCCCCTGGGTGAGAGCTCTGGACTCCTTCTCTCTTCCCCACCTACTCCTGACAGGTGCTGCCTCCTCCATGGCGTTTTCCCGGTCAAATTGCCCTTGCCAAGAGGCAGAACCAATCCAGCTCTGCACTCACTGGACTTTATCTTTTCTTGGAGCCAGCCTGGCAGCTCAGCCTGGCACCCAAGACTGGTTATCTCTGGGAGGGCAAGCGGCAGCCTCGGCAGCGGCAACGTTCAAGGCACCTGCAAAGGTTCAGCTCCTGGTACTGCCACGACAGCCACAAAAACCTCTCCGGGAGGACACTGTGCCCTCCAAGCTCAGGGCCAGACAGCCACATTTCATTTTGATTTAGGAGGGAGGTGCCCGCATGGAAACTGAAAATGGAGCATGGTACAGCCTTCCTGAATCAATCCGAGCCCAAAGGAGTGCCTCTGCTTTATCACAGCAACCACATTTCCAGGAAAAGAAGGGAAAACTCCACAACCACCTTACTCTGGCCTTTTCCCAGCTGCCAGAAGCAATCAGGATGAGTATAATCCATGGTGCCTGGCTGCTTGAGTTACCTCCTTCCCCCTGCTCTCCCCATCACCGGGCCTCTGCTTCCATCTCCCCGTGGATGCCTTGGAGACCCAGCTCCCTTCCAGAGCTGTCTCCCGGTGTGTGAGCCAGGACTGGGAGCTCTGCTGGTGCTGTCCCTGGGCCGGGCCATCCGGAGCAGCCTCTGTGACTCGGGGTTGTTTGCAGAACAAAGAGCTGCTTCACAGGCACGTCAGTAACTGTGTGTGTTGTGGAGGAACGAGAAAAAACTGGCACAAACCTCAGAGCGCAGAAACCTCCTCATGCAGAAAGAGATAAAAGGGAAAAAACCCAAACAAAACCAACCCAAGACAGATGAGAGGGCTCTGAAGCAGAAGTATCTTATTAGTAACACACAGATGTAGACTGGGGTCCCTATAGCTTTTCTTGTCACAAGAACAAAACCTGCAGCATCAATCAATACCCTTAATTCCTCAAGTTATTTCAAAACCAAAGGTGCTTGAATAATTTCCCCTTTCAAACTTAACCAAAATGCTGACCAACAACACAAGCACACTTGGGATTTTAAAAGGGTATTAATTGAAAATACACCCCAAGATTGCAGCTGCCATATGTGGCTGAAGCATCCACCCACCTACCCCAGCTTCCAGCCCAGAGAGGGAGCACAAGCAGGTGCCTCTGGGAATAAACTCCTGCCGTGAGCCAGGTCCAAGCTGTATCCCAGCACAAATTTCATCCCAGTAAATCAGCCTCTGACAAGCAGCTGCCCAGCAGAGCACACGCCTCAAATGCACTGAACACACTGCATGGTGATAAAAAGTGCAAAATATACAGACAGAGCCAATATTCCACAGTTATCAGCCTGGTATTTTTGTTTTAACAACCACATCTATACAAAGATGAGCCAAATTCCACATGCAACTAAGCACAGAAAATCCAAGTTACTCTCCCTCAAGTATTTTTATCTTGGCCTCGAGAATTGCAATATCCAACCAGTGAACTTTAGAGCAAGGTTTTTTCTGCCTCTAAAATATATTAGCCAGTGCATTTTATTTAAAGTGCTCTTACTATCTCAAAGATTCTACTCAAAAACTCATAAAACAAATACTTTACATTTTTGTATTTCTACTTTCCTTCTATTTTATTTCAGTCTGTAATGATGAACCAGTTCCGTGGTAACATATGCCTTAGCCTGCCTCCACAATATTCCTGTCAGTTTAATTGCTTTGGTCTCTAAAATGAAGAAACTGAAGCACAAAGTAGATAATCCCCGTTTTTTTTCGGGAGATACCACCCCAGGACTCGCATTGTGAGGACACTCCAACAGCAAAGCAAATCCCAGACTCCCTAGAGCAGGCCCTGCTTTTTGAAGTACAAAAAACCCACGAAAAAAGGCAAAACCAGAGAAAGACAGAAACGATAAAAACTCCACCATATAGCATGTTTGAATTGCACCTAACGCTGCTATTACTGCAGGACCTCCAAAACAATGTTTATATTATATATCCAAACATCACTGGCCGTAGGGCAGCTCGTGAACAGGTTTATTTTGGTTACAGCAATGCACAGCCTTGCTCCTCGAAAGCAGCTGATGAACTCTCTGCTCCCAAATCAGCCTCTGGCAGCTGCCACCTGGACCAGGCTAAATCCAACTTTACTCTCCTTGCTCCCTAACCTACTAAAGAGTACATTTAGATCAAATATTAGTAGGAAATTCTTGTGAGGGAAGTGAAGCCCTGGCGTAGGGTGCCCAGAGAAGCTGTGGCTGCCCCTGGGTTCCTGGCAGTGTCCCAGGCCAAGCTGGACGGGGCTTGGAGCAGCCTGGGACAGTGGAAGGTGTCCCTGCCCCTGGCAGGGGGTGGGACGGGATGGGCTTTAAGGTCCCTCCCAACCCCAGCCACCCTGCATTTCTGTGATTGTAACCCATCCTGCGTGGCTTTAGACGGCATAAATACAAAAAGCAGCCACAGAAACAAGGCAGAAACACAGGGAGGAGTAAAACCAGGTGGGTGCGGGCCCCATGGAGCAGCAGCTTTTCACGAGGACGGAAAGCCGCGGGCCCGCCAACAGCCGGGGCCAGCGCGGCTCTGACAGCCCGCGGGGCCCGGTGCGCGGCTCCTCCACCGTAACTCGGAGCGGCGGCCAGGAGAGCCGCGCTCCCCCCGCGCTCACCGGGGCTCAACCCCGCTGCCCGGGGCTCGCAGCGCCCGGG
>VZTX01030094.1:474045-493431 GCA_013400915.1 Pardalotus punctatus | reverse complement strand
CTTCTCTTCTCTTCTCTTTTCTTGCAAATGATAGATAGTTGCTCTATGGGTAGTAAAGCCAAGCCCAACAGAATAGGAATTTTTTTGGTCATGGAGAAGGACCCAGGAGGCTTTGGAATATTTATTTGAGCAGTGGATATAATTGCATTAAGGAAGGACTTCATCACCAGATCATGATGTGGAGATAACAGGTATGTGAGAAAAAGGAGAGCTAAATACCCTAAAACTATCTTTAACTGAAATTCTATTACTTCTTAAATAATGTGTTTCTATTTCTTGACTCTGTATATTAAAATAATCTCTAGGATTTTCAGTTATCTTTCGTAATATCCTACAATTTGGCCTCAAATTCACAGACTTAATTTGTTGTTTTGTCCATACATTTGTCTACAACTTGCTTTCTATCACTGAAATTTTGCAGGTCACTGTAGCAGCTGTAGGATACCTGCAAGTGAATAAAAAAATAATACAATGTGCCAGGCTGTTAAGGATCTTTAACAACCAGTTGAGCCAAAGTGTGATCAGGAAAAGTAACTGACTTAGTTTAGGGTAGTGAGGTAGGGAGAACAAAAGTATTTATCATGAATAATATATCAGGATCTATCTATCTACCTATCTTGCAAAGTTTTGCCTGGCTCAGGACATTAATCAGAGTAATGAAGGAACTATCCCTTAGCCATTCTTTCAATAAAACATTGGTTGTAGTTGAGCAGGGATGATTTTCATCCAAAATTGTGTTAGAAAATTTTACAGCATCTGATATATTACACTTACATGTTCCTGATCTCTTTCATTGAGTTCATTTAAGAGCTGTTGAATTTCCTGACTGATTTATTTTTGTTGTAGCTTGATTCCTTCTTAGGCAGCTTTTGTCCACATCATTTGTCTATCCTTTCCACTTGCTCTGCGAACATTTAAAGAAGAAACAAACATGAGGCAGAAGCTGTCACTGGCATAGACTTCCTGACTTTACTGAGAGCTGTAGGTATTAGTGTTACCAGTGGAAAAAGGGGGCTCATCTACAAATCCTACCCGTGGTAGAGTGAACATGTGTCCTCCTCTGGAGACAGACCCACCCTGCCGTGCAGAAGGCCACAGGATCAGCTCATGTGCTCTTCGTGGAAAAGCACCTGTTAATCCCTTTGATGTGAGGGAGGGCTGTTCTGGGTCTAAACTGAAATAAAATTGTTTCAAGGGAAATGAAAGGGAAAACAGAGACAATCAGCTCCATTGAAGAGTTTAAATGAGCCCCAGGGCACTGTTACTCCTTTTGTTTACACAGAGAGGGTGGTATGGTCTGGAGAGTTGTGCTGTTCACCTCTAAAGGATCTGGTCTCCTGATCTGAAAGATGAAAGTTCCGTGGTTTGCTTGGCCCTTAAGACTCTTGCTTCCTGCTTCTGATTTTCTGGCAGCTGAAGGTACAGGGGAGTAAAGCTTTCTAAAGAAGGCTGTTCTTTTCAACAGAGAAACTTGTAATTATTTCTGGTGAAAGGATTTTAAAAGCTTATGTCATTATGGGACCACTGCAGACTGATTCTGAGTCTTAAGAGAGAGGTTATTTGATGTTCCTTACAATTGTCTAACTCCTTTTTTTGTTTGTTTGTTTTGTTTTGTATTTGGCTTATTTGGAAAACTTCAAAGAGTGGGATCTCTCTGAGGGGGAAAGGGGAGAGGAGTATTTATTTCTTTGCTCACAGGCCAGCACTTTCTTTTGAAATAGTTACGTACAAATACAGGAAAAGGACTTCAAGAACAGCTTTCAGAGAGGGATGGCTGAGGATGAAGAATGATCTTTTCTGGGACAAATATTGCTGAGGAGTAATTATTAGCAGCATGCCCATCTTGCTGAAACTTATGCTGGGCACGTATAAAAATTCTACTGATATCTAGTTCATATAGACTGGGTGTATCTTATATAATGTTGGTGTTGTTTAAATCCCATTGGAAAAGAATTTCCAGACAGACATGTTCTGTTTGAGAAGACAGGGGATGAGTTATATTTTACTCAGCAAACAAAATACTCAATTTCTTCCATGAGAAAATATTTGTTTCTGTAGAAAGAATGGAAGATACTTTTCCTTTCCTGTTACGAAGTGCCTATAGAGCAAACAGAACCAGTCTGTCCATCTTAGATCATCTGGTACACAGAAGGAAAGTAGATGGTGGGGACTTTGAAAAACAACCAACAAACACAAAAAACAACAACAACAACCCTTTTGGAAGAAAAATAAGATATTACCCAGTTGCAAAAGTTCATCATTAGGCACAAGTGATTTTCACAGTGGTCTTTTAAATGAGTCTCTAATATATTTCCATCGTTTGTCCAATTCATGTTTTTGTGTCATAAGATAATTCCTTGGGAGTGACCACCTGTTTGCACAGCTATACTGACAATACCACTCATTATTTGGATTCTGTCTGAGGTAAAACAGTATCTTGACCTAAACCATTTATAAACAATTCAACAGTAATTATGTGATAATTTTGGTTCACTGCAGAAGTAAAATAATCAAAGAGCAGCTATTACAAAAGAAATCAGTTTAACATCTTCTTCAGCACCCCATTTTGGATTTGTTCTAACTAAAAGAATAAAAATATTAAACATTAAACATTAAATCCCTGTTTTGGATACTACTATCTTTACACCTTAAAAGCGAGAGAAGATTCTTTGCATTTGTGCCAATGTCACTAAAAGTTAAGCCTATCTTTGATTGAGTCTTCTTGTTTGTCAAGATTTATATCCTTCTGGTGAAGAAATGAAAGAAGAAAGATATTTTCTTCTCATGTCAGCCTATTTTACCCTGATTACAAAGTTCCCCCTAAAATTCATAATGCTTTGTGAGTTGGAATGGAGCTTCAAATTCCTGGTAATCCACAATTGTGTGTTTGGGAGCCAGGGTCCTCAGAACTCCCAGATCTGTCATCTCTGGCAGTGAATTGTGTTGTCCAAGTAGAACATGTAACATTCATGCATATAAAATAAGACATCTAGGAAAGGTAAAAAAAAGGATATCATAAACATTAAAGAGAAATAATTTTTTGTTTTTATTTGGTAAAACGTTGCATGGTCAATAATTAAAAATATAAATTATTGCTTCACAATGGTTTAAAGAAATAAGCTAGACTTTTTCATTTCTTAGTTTAAAACAACAAAAAAGTGGGTTTTTTTCCCCACAGACTGAAAAATTTCACTGTAACCATCTTGTACAACACTTGGTACAGTGCAGCTTTTTACTGGGGAGAATATGAAATTCTTCTTGAAGGAGTTTCAACAAGCCATTTCCTTAGCTGTTCTCTGAAGTGTTCTCCATATCCATGAAGATTATTACAAACCACAAGACTAACATTTTAATTTTTGTCCATTACTGCATCCCGGAGACAAAATGCCATAGCAACAAGGAGAATGACAGTAAGGTCATTTGCACATACCATGCCTGGCTGTGGGCTGCTGTAGTATACCAATATCCATGACTAGAGCTTACTACTATTTACCTCTGGCATGTGTAGCTCCCTGAGGCCTTGAAACTGAAAAAACCCTGCTTTTGGCAAGTGGCAAGTCTAGTCACTTCACACCTAAGATGTGGTGTTAATAAAGAACTAGCAACCTTTTTAAAAAGCTTTATGCAAATTATTCAAATTAGATTTATTTAAAATTATGAAGGAGAACAATGAAGTTTTAACGAGCAGCTATGCTGTGCATTATGTGTGCACAAAGCAGATGTAATGATGCATTATAAATGCTGAGAAAATTTAATCAATGTAGAAAAAAATATAATGAAATGGTTGTTTAAACACTGCAAAGCTAATGTTATAGTAATTAGTTCCCATTGAGCAAGACATGGTGCATATTATCTGGGCTGTGTTTGATTAGTGATCCTGCATATGACATCTTTTCTTTTCTTAATTTTACTTCAATATCATTCAAAAAATCTTCAATCCAAACCCCAGTTAAAAATACAAAAGCAAGCCTGGCATCAAATTCAGTTTTTCTTCCTTTCCCTTTCTAACACAATCTGCATAAAAGTCTGCTTTGATTTACCACGGCTATATATGAGGAGGCTGAACACTTATGCTTACAGAAACCATGGTTCTGTGGAGGTTGTGTTTTTTCTTCCCCCTGAAAAGTAATATCAGCAGTATTACTTGTAATGATACTCATATTTTTCAAAATGTCCTTGTAGAAGGTGGATTGGAATATATTGAAGTTTTGCTATGCATTTTTTCTGAGATTTCTTTTAAATGAGTAAGACATGGATTTCACCACCGGTTTGTCTCAGTTCTTCAGAGCCTGTAGGGACACTTTTTTTAACAGCTGCATGTCAGTCCCTAAAATGAAACATATAGAAAATTCTAATCATCAGTTGTTTTACAGATGTAAAGCTTGGATACTGACAAAAAAGGGATTCTTATTCATCTTGTCTACTGATAATTAATTATTTGCAGGAGCAGATTAGGGCTTTTACATTCAGAACTGTTAAAGTCATAGAGGTTCTGAATTGCGTCTGATGGTCTTTTAGTCACATTGGATCATAAATGATAGATGGAATTATTTTTGTAACCTTCAGTCAATGAGACTTACTCCATATTTTAAAAAGTGTCCACCTCTTACTGAGCACAGTAAGTAAGGACTTACGAGAGTTGAATTAAAAGCCATTAAAGGAAAGTTTAGAATCCACTGTCTCATAATACTGAAAGTCAGGACAGGAGAAAACTGTTTACAAATGTGGAGTAACAGCTATCTGTAGGGAAAACAGATGTTGAGAAGAAAGAGTAGACTTTAAAAAAAAAAAAAAGTAAATATAATTGTAAATATAAAATTGTAAACATAATTGATAATATAAAAGTACAAGTGGACTACATACTGCTGCATTTCAAACTATGCATGCTCTGGTCTTCATAAATACTAGAAGAGTAAAGAAAAAATTTGTTTCCTTACTTTCAGTTAGAAGCAAGCAAGCAATCTGCCTTTTTCTCTTCCTGAAAAAAAGAATTTAATTGTTATAAAACATGAAACCTAACTGTAATTTTACATAATAATTTGTGTATAAGTCCTAAATTGGTATTGTCAAGGTTAAGTTTATAGATGGCTTTGGAGTCAGTAAGAACATAACATGATAAAAAAAAGTTAAAAAGAGAAAAGGTTTTCAGTTGAATATTCCAGTTTTTACTTGTTTGAGTACTTGAAATCTTTAACAACCCTGTAACAGTCTTACTGTGGATTTTGGAGTCACACCATTTCTAATGAATCTAATCATGCTTTTTTGTGTTTTTGTTTGATCACTCAGTTTCGTGGAGTTGACATTATGTACTCTTTTTATCCTAAGATACATAATAGTATATATTTGTACATTGTGTATACATTGCTCAGGAAAAATGTCCATTCTATTTGAATCTTTGGGATAATTTTGCAAACCTTTGATTCCACTCAAAGAAATTAAGAGCACGCTATTTCAGATGGGAGTGACCCACTGATCTCAGGCCTAGGTACCAGTTGGTACAATTATTGCTGTTGGCATAAGCCTAGAAATGAAAAATGATTTGGGGCTAATTTGAGAAAGGAACAGGTGAAGCTGAAATAATTTAGGAGCAAGGAGAAAAGGAACAAATGTCAGCTGCTCCAAGAATCATTGGCTTGTATCAGTGCAGCATATGGAAGGGCAAATCACAAGCACATGATTTCATCATCTTTGTGATGAAGGCTTTGCCTTCAGAACAACAGTTCACAATTTTTGCTGTGGGTTTTTTTCGGGTTAATAAAGAAGATAGGGCTATGGCTCCTCCAGGAGAATCCTGCAGAGTCAGAAAAGAAGCCAAGATGTGGCTTTCCTCCAGAAATGCTCTTTATGTTGTGAAGAGTCTTAAATCAATAGCCTCAAAGCTAAACTGAGCTGACAGTGAATCTAACTAGTATTCTTTTAAAGAGGAAAAAAAGAGCACATAAAAAATCTGTATGCACTTAGAAAATCTATATACCCTTACACAGTTAAAGTGTTTGGTTTTTCTTAATTAGTTCTCATGTTCTGTTTAAGGCTTTTTCTAAAATCTTCAAGTTTCTTAATGCCTTCTATCTTTGTGAAAGTAAATATTGTGTCACTGTGATGCATCCTACTTTGTTCAGAGACTATGCTTTTGACTCACATCTGTAATTGCAGCCATGACATGAAGATACAGGGCAAACCTTACAGGCTGATTTATCTTTGTCAGAGGGGCAGCAATGCTCAGTGCTGAAATCCAGGATATACGTGACTCTAAATAGAGCAATTTGTCAAGTATTTCATTGACACAAATTGAAATGAAACTGAGTTCTCAGACTCTAGAGGTCACTTTGCAACAGGAAGAATTCATTATCTGCGTATACACAGAGGAAAACTATTTCACAATTGAAGTTGATTTGTGAGAGATGGATGTACACACATAAAACTAAAAACTCATAGGTCACACTTTCAAAGTAAACGAAAAAGAACCTACAGGCTCCACTATTCCCTGGTTAATAGCCCATCAGTTCCTGGGAAAAAGAAAAAAAAAAAGCAACTGTCATCATAGTGAGGTCTACTGAGTGTTTCAGACTCTTTTTGTGTACAGAAACACACAAATTACCTGCTTCAAATCTTAGATGAGGCAAATGTCTTTTCATCATGAACGTGTGTTAGAGTACTCTACACATGGCATCCCAGCCTAAGAAGAAAGACATTTTTAAAGTTCATGTATTTTATCTCACCTATAGTCTACATTCAAAATTTATTAGAGATGTGCTCCTCTCTTGAAAGTGTGCTCACTTTCTATCCCATTGCTTGAGAAGCCTGATTAAAATCTCTCCCGGGTTAAACCACGACTGTCAAGGAAGAAGAAGTCTGCTATGCAGAAACAAAATCCACTTCCCTAATTTACTCAGATATTGTTGGGAGGTGAAAAAGGAATGAGAAAAGACAAGGAGAAAGAAGTAGTAATGATAAAATTATGAAGGGGTGAAATACATTTTTAGAGCTCTAGTGAAATTTACTTTTCATGTGTAGCGTTTTATGGCAGGGGACCAAAACACTGCTGGCAGACTAAAGTTGTCAGAATGGGGGTCACTGATCAGCAGTAACATCAGCACGGTCCCAGTGGTAAAGGTTTTCCAGAGGGGAGGAATATTCCTTTCCATTACAGAGTTTCAGCAGTATTTACGCTCTCTTTTTTCAAAGGCTGCAAGTTGTCTCTTCTTTTGCTTGTGTGGGGACTCTTGCTGGATGAGAACGACAGTACTTCACACCCACTTTGCACATGTGTGGAAGATCCCAGCAAAGGAGCCAAAGGAGAACCAATATGCAGGATTTTATTTCCTGCAGTGGCATCTCTTAAAGGCCACTGAAATTAACATCCAGGTTTGACTCTCCTGGGATGAAACAGAAAGAGATTGATTGAGAAATTAATGATTTGAAAGCAGTGAAAATGGAAGTCCAAAATTCACCCTGAAAGTTGGAGATACATGTACTGTCTTCTCTATCTAGCAAATATTTTGGTTGAGGCATCTAGCGGAGACATAACTGCAGATGTGTGGTACCCAGATGTTTTAGACAAATTGAAAAACCTTGAAATACTAGAACCAACATGTATCCTTTTCTATGCTTTGTTTTCCCCCCTTTTTTCATAAGTTTCAGAGACAACAATATTTCAGATCATGCTTTGATAAATATTAATTTAATGTATTTGGAAAACTGAGAATGAGTTCAGGAGTATCTCTTCTCTCAATAGGGATATTTTCAAGAAAAAATTGTCTCTTCTATTATGTTTTTATCTATCGAATTTCACTGATATCAGAGACACTATTCCTGCAACTTTGCTGTTTGACTGGATGAAGAGTGCCACGCTCTGGACACCACAGTCCCCTGGAAAATGAGGCAGGCCCCATTGATAGCTTTTTTTTTCTTGCAAGTGTTCACAGGAGCTTTAGTGATCTACTAAATAGTAGGTATTGCTTGGGACCATTTATGTTTGGCCTCCATATGGTATATAACCTAATATCTCTCAATTTATCTCAAAATTATTTTACTATTAATTACTTGCAGAAAGCCTTTTTAGCTGAAGCCTTTTCTATCAAAAACATGCTTTCTGATTGATGCTTGTCTCTGGGAAGAAAGCTTCCTTTGAACACTCTTACCCTGTTGTGATCCTGCAGATGTCTCTTAATATGCTCCTAGTGGGTCTCCTAAAGTTTTTCCGGTGTTCTTTGTTTTGAAACACAGACAGACCAAAGCTCTGGTTTGCAAAGAGCAAGTTGCACCAGAAGTTGCAGGAGACAATGTTTATTTTGGAAATCCAAATCCCAGTGCTATGCAGTATTCAAGAAAACAAAGGTTAAAGAGACATTGCCATGGGTAGCTTGAAAAAATAATAAAATTGTACTAAAGTGACGGTAAATAGTTAAGATTAAATTAATAGGCTAGAGATTTCTGATGATAAAAATGAAAACCAGGATTGGCTCAGTTTGGCTTGGAATATTTATTCTGGTAAACGCACTGTGATTTAACCTCTGAGAAAAATAAATACCAGATGAAACAACAAAGTTATTAATATTGAGATGCCTGGTGATTTGTTATTAAAAACACGGAAAATTCAGAAGAGGACTTTAATGCAGTAGGAATATGAATTTCTCCTCAGTGAAAGTCTTAAATCATACTTGCATAATTAGGCCAGATTATGAAGTGTTCAGCAAATTTTGTCGAATTGATTATTTAAATAGGAGCAAATTATATTATAGTTGCACATGACTCTCTGTAGATAGCTTTGAAATTGCAAAGGATAGCAGCAGAGAAAGTGGTCTACTTTCTTTCCTGAGAAAGAGAGAAGGTAGGAAACACTGAGGAGTTCAGGTATTTGTTCTGACAAGTGTTCTTGAAGACTTGTGATTATGGTTGGTCTGTATTTTAGAGTAATCTAGAGTCATCTGGAGACTGCTTGAAATTGCCTTAATAATCTAGTTTAGAAGAAAGAGCTCTAGAGCAGAAAGTCTGACATAGACTGGGAGGCAAAACAATTTGTTAAATGCAAAAAGAATTCAATTAGCTGAAAAATGATTGTCCATAAATTTTTTAAGCAATTTTGTCTAATTGCAACTAATTAAAATAATATGTGTATAAAAAAACCAAAAGAAATCAAAATACCATAGAAACAGGCAAGAGGAAGTTGTAAATCCTACTGGTGAGAAAATTTTTCCTAACACGTTTGAAACTATTTGTCAATACTGGGACATTACAAGCCAATCAAGTTTGTTGGCTAAATTCTATTTAAAACATTTTGAGCAGTTTAGAGATAAGCTCAGGGGAATGTGGTGTCGTGATAAAATAACATTGCTGGTTTACATGTAATCAATATACCAATAAAAACATAAGGTAGAGCTGTAATAATTATTGTTGGATATTGTAGGCTAAATTTTGGAATTCTGGAGATAGTTAATGATTGTTGAATCTGAACAAAGAAGGAAAGTTACTCTTCAAGTACTGTTTTGAATACTCAAAAATGAGTCTTTTTTGTTACTGTGAGATTTCAATTTGGAGGAGAGATGCAAACAGTCATTTTATAAAGTCATTGAAGTCTATAACTATTACTGATGATGTTTTACTTTCTCTAATGATAAAACATGAATATTTTTGTCACATTTAGAGCCCTAAATTGATGGATTAAGATAATGTTATAACTGGATTGGAATTTGGCTGGTAGTTTGTAAATCAATCATTATTGTCTGTTTGCTTTTATTATAAGGAAAAGGAAAGACACCAAGTAGTCAAATATTTACTTTAAGTTATAAAAAGCCTTATTTATCAAAGATAAGTCCCACTATAAATAAAACTCAGATGGAAAAATGTGAATAAAAATTCTGATTTTGCATTTTACAGGTAAGAGAAAAAACTGCAATAATGTGTCTTTGACGAAGAGCCCAGCTTTAATGGAGGCCTTCTGTCTCAGTGCAGAAATAAAATTTCCAGTTAAAACAACTAAAGCAATATTTAAGGGGGGAAATATGAATGACTATATAACTTTAAAAATTAGGGTTGTGTGGAACACTCTTGAGGAATTCTAGAGAATCATTTTAAAAAGGACTAATGCAGCAAAATATTCAAAATTTCTTGTACAAAGGGTGGCAAAGTCCATTTACACATGGGGGTGCTAAAAAGATGATGCAGGGAAGAGACAAGTATTCATAACCATTTCTCTTCTGTATCTGAAAATAAATTAGCTGATGTGCCACTATCATGAGGATGACATACTGCCTTCTCATCTACCATGGAGGATATTAATTAACAATGTTTAAAGATAAACACTTCAGACAGAAAGCCTGGACAATTTGCACAGTCTAATATCACTGGTTAAGATGTCTTTCTTGCTAATATCTAATAAATGTGGAAGATTATAACACTTCTGAGAGGTACTTGAAATAGACAAGCATAGCATGGGAAACTTGTTAAACTGAGTTCAGCCTTAGGCACTGTAATTGAAAGGCTTGATATTGGATTTGATTAAACAAAACTGTAACACAGTAAGGTCCACATTTTTCTGTGGAAAACATGCCTTGTTCAATCAGATTATAACCTTGGTTGCTTAAGGTAACCTCATGATAACTATCTGAATGCCATTCATTCAATGAGATTCCATTTTTTAAAAGGATATTAAAATAATATTAGTAAATCAAGTGTGTGTTAAATAAATTCAAAGCCGGATAATGCATGTCTCATAAAATCACCTGAATAGTGGTATTTATAGTAGATTTGTTGGATTAAGCAGTGGATTGGTTAAAGTATTAGGTAGGATTTATTACCTGAAAATTAAAAAAGTTATGGTTAAAAAATTGTTGACTATAAGATTCTAGAGACTGTGAGAAGTGTAAAAATTGGATTTTATGACTCTTATTTCAGCATATTTGATTCAAATACAGATAATTCCTGTATTCCAAAGGAAAAAAGAAAATAAAAAAACCAAATGGAGCTTGTTTTGAAAAAAATCTGGATGCCACAGACAAAAAGAAATCTAAAGAAACTATCAGTGAGTAATTCCATCCCTAAAACATCTGTAAATGCTTTTCTGAAATGAGTAACCTTGAGTGGGAGAAAATGGGAAGTGTATGTCTGGTTACAGAACACTGTGTATTGTACGCAGTTCTGTAGTTCTGTTCTGAAAAAGGAATTAAGGAATAAGGAACAATAGAACAAAAATCCATCAGAATGTGGTGAAGTGAGTAATGTAAAATACGTTAATGTGAGAGGCCTTTACCTCAATACATCTAGATCATCAAAGAAAGAAACTTAATGAGAGAGAACAGCAGCTTCCTGGGAAGGAAAGCAGAATACTCAGCCCAGATGAGACAGACCAGAAGGGAGAGCAAATGTCTGGAACTGAAAGTCAAACAAATTCAAGTAGGAAGTAAGGGGAATTTGTGTCTTTAAGGGAGGGGGTTGAGTCACTGGGAGAAGCTGTCAAAGGAAGTGTTTTTTTCCTAATACTCCCCATCCTGCTGTCCTTGGCTCTAGACTGAAAGGCTGTTTAGAAAATATGCTTTAGTCAGACACTGTTTAGACTTTAACATCCCTCATTTTAGACTTCATACAAGGTCAGCAAGGTAAAATTTAATGGTCTTTCCTTCAAAGGGAGTGAGCTGAATGTTGAAACAGTCTTTACCTGCACCAATACCTGAAACAGAAAGAACACCTTATGCTGTTAACTTCTCTGCTCCTACAAAAATAACAGAGGACACTATATCAGTACTTCAAAAATTAGAATTGGACAGTAATAGTTGAAGTTCTCACAAAATGTAGTCCTCTTCCATAATTACTTAGTGTTGTTTGAAATCTGGTTTGGAGTCAGGAGCACACAGGCTACAAGTCAGCCTGAGGGACAAGCTATTAAAAAATGTGAGATGAATATTCTCTGAGCATTGCTGTCTGCTCCTTCTGCTTGATTGTAGTTTAATGTCTTGCACCTAATAAGTGCTAAAGATATTTTGGACAATTTCTTCTTTCTATTCTGCTTGAAGTAACACATGAGCACAAAAATTTCTATAGTGGTGAATGACTCATGCTTTAGCCAGAGTTAACTTAATCATCAGTGACTAAATAGTAAAGATGCTGCACATCGATTTCAGAAAAGCAGAGATTTCAAAATTACCTTCCCATTCGCTTTTAAAAAAGGAGTAAAGAAAATTGCTCTCCTACTTTGACTAAAATGGTCAAATGCTAAATGAGAATTTGCATTTATTATATTTGCTATCTGGAAATGTAAGAAAAAGCAGTTGTAATTTCCCTGAATTGTCTCATTTATTCGTATGCTAGCTACAATTTATTCAATATTACCAATGGTAGGCAAGAAAAATGAAATGCTTCTGTAAATTTTAAGTCATCAGAAATTCAAGGTTCAGAGGGTCAATAATAGAATCCTATGTGTTTTGAAGCCATAAACATAGCTAATCAGTTAATGCAATTTCTTCATTGTTCACAATAAACATAATTTTCTTCTTGCAATCCTACTGTTTTGCAAATACCTTTTCCAAATGGCTTCAAGAATGAAAGCAATTATTTTTTAAGCCATAAGAAGTGTGTGTTAAAAATGCAAAGGAAACAAGGGGTGTGGGGCACATTACCAATTTAACTGCAGACTTTTTGGGGTTGATATTTTGTGCTTGCTTGCTTGGCAAGTTAAGAGCGATTTAGCAAACATATTGAGTGGCATTGGTGGTCAGTATGTCAGTATTTGGTATGGTAGGTACCCCTCAGAGTGGCTAAAATGTCTGCTTGTCTAATTGAAATGGTGGAAACCAAAAGAGGACAATGGGATTTGGACAGCTGGAAAGCAAATGACCTAGGTAATGTGAGCAATGCTTCACAGTGGTTAGTGTCTTGATAATTCTACCTTTGTCTTTATATTGAATTACTGCAGATCTTGAGGAAGGTTTGGAATTGTGTAGATGAAGAGTTGATTCTTTGTGACTGAGGTGCTAGCAGGAAAGAATGTACACATAATTCTCTTCCTGAATGGAATCCTAATTGTATAATCACAGATTCACCAAGAAAAAGAAAAGGAGAAGCAGCACAGACCTCTGAACACTACTATGCTCAGAGAGAAGATTTCTTACTCTTTGGTAACTAGTTTGTACCACAGGCTTTCACATCCAGGCTGTTTTCCATGCATTTCTTTTGCATCACAGTCATAAACTGACCCCATTTATATCTTGGAGACTGTTACTCCACAGATGTTGAGTGGGTACTGCTGATCTTATGTCTGATGTCTCTGTCACTGCGTAATACATCACTTGCCGCAAAACTCACAAGGCAATGCTTTCACTAATGAACAGCTAATTGCCTGGAGTGTAGTTGGAAATTTGTTTAAATTCAGACAGAAAAATGTGTATGTTCTCAGAGGAAAAAACTGCATGAGAGGAAACCACTTTGAGGCTCTTTAGATATGTATGGAGATATTGTTCCAGTAACCCCATGGAGGCTTGAAACCAAATTATGGCGCAGACTCAGAGGTGCAAAGACTTGCTAAATAAATTGGAGGCTGGATTTGTCTGCTTAGTCTTGGAATTCATAATTTTACACAGCTCTGCTTCCAATATCCATTTCCAATCTCTGAAATGATTGATTTGTCTTTGTTCCAGTCCCAGCAGGATTGCTCATGTAAGAAGCATATTTCCTAGTAGTAAACCCAGTTTCAGGCATACATGAAATGAAGCACTTATCCCCGAAGAACATGAGAGATCTCCCATCAGTACTGTAGGATAAAAGAAAACAATTGGCCCAAATAAAAAGCCCATGTTACAAATCCCCATAAAAGCTGAGCATTCCTATTCTAGCAAGACTGAAGTCTCCCACCACACCATACCAATGAGGACAATGTAAGTAAGATGTCAGTATGTGCATTAGATGCCCCTTGTAGAAAATCCAGTAGGAATATTGAATGTTTTTTTAAATGCTGTCAAGCCAACAGCTGGTTGCAACCATAGTTATAGCTTTGGGTATTGTAGAGCTGTGGCTCACCAAAGTGGCCCACTGATTTCTGACATTTTGGATGCTTCTTTTTCCAGAGGCCCTGTTTTATGCAGTAACATAAAGCATGATACTGTGTTCAGTCTGTGACTTCTTGTTTAGGATGTTCAGAAAGGAAAGCTGTGTGTTGAATATGGGAACAATAAAAGATGTCCTTTCTTTTTCTCTTCTTTCTTGTAATGTCTATATGAACATTTTTAAATTCCTTTTTGGCTGAAGAACATTTGCACTAAGGAGGTGTGGAGTGATTCCTCATATCATTGCTTCTAGTTCAAGCCAAACACCCAAAGAATTTTGAAAAAAATATTAGTTTAAGATTGATGTCCTCTTACTGTTAACACACAGTGGTAGATATGAAAAGGCCAGGGCAATTGGTAAAACAGAAATGCACGGCTCTTTCAAAGGCTCCAGGGTAGGGAGGTGATTTAATGCACTGTGGAACCAAGTGGTACAATGGCAGAAGAACGGAGAAAGCTGCTCATAGAAGAATGAGAAGAGCCACAGACAACATTACCCATTGCTGCAGCTACTGATGTGTGTCTGTTAAAGTGATGCTTCCTTTAGGTGTGTGTTTTTGATACTCTAATAAACACCTGGACTAGAATCAGACTGTTTCAATGCAGTAAGCAATGGTGTGTGACACAAAAAATGTTTAGGCTGTGCCCTCTTTCAGACCACGCCAGGGTTGGAAAACTGGAAAGTTGTGAGCTGCAGGAAAGACTTTAAATGGCTGCTTTAACGAAGATGAGCCCATATATGGAGAATATGTAGCCAAAATATTGTTTCACACAGGAGCCACGTGTCTCTTGCTGCAGAGTCCAGGCTGTGCAATGGTTTGGGGAAGGAAAGAAGGCTCTCACAGGAAGCACGGCAATAGAAATGTGTCTATTTCAGCCTTTGCCACGGGGACCTAGATTACATTTTTCACAGATGATTGGCACCTGTTCCCTGTGCTTGACAGAGACCTTTAGATTGCAGGAGGATCCTTGAACTGCGCTTTCAACATGAAGCTCTATAGAACACTAAGTACTTTCTGAAATAAGGTTTCAGTTGTCTTATATTGAACATTCACATAAAATGGAACAATTTGACCTTGTTATTTCAGTAAAAGGAGAAATGCAGCACCAGTCACCTCACAGTACTAGAATGTTTGAGAGATGTGCTGAATACTGCTTGCAAACTATTTGACAGCCTAAAAAAATCTGGACAACAAATACACACATGTTTAACTGAGTTTTGTTGTATATTTTTAACTGTTGTGTAGTTAGTTTGTGGCTGTATTTGAGCATTCAGGATGCTCACACGAAATCCACTAAAAGTAATTGCTTCTTTCAAAACACTTATTTTATAAACAGAGAGATCAAGCCTTTGCTATAAAAGATTTTGCTCTTAATAGACTATAAAATCAGCTATTCCCATGTAGACTGCTGACTCTTCTAATTACCTTGTTTAAATCAAGCATTGTTTTGCAACTACAATTTTTTTTTGAAGGGGAGATTCACAGAGGTAGTAGTAACAAGGACTAGTTCAACTAAAAATATATAATACAGCTTAATTAATGTGTAAAGCTCAGGGAGAAAATCACTCCTTCTAACTGCTGTATCATTAAGATTAGAGGCTGAAAAATCTTCCTTTCTGAAGGTTCTCAAGATAAAAATAAATCTGTGAGCTTTACATCTTTCATTTTTCATTTTTATTTCCATTCAGTTTTACTGATTGAGCACAAACTGTAGGAACCCCAAGTGTGTGCAGACAAATGAAAAAATAAAGTACCTTTTTTTATAAGCCTCAGAAGCTTCAGAGGGACTGTATTACTTTCACTCAGCAAAAACTACTTAAAAAAAAAAGGAAGATAAAACCATATTTGATAGCTGCTGAAAGAGGGAATAATCCAGATACAGACATTATGGCACAACATGCCATGCAGTTTTAATCTGCTACACTTCAGTAGCACATCAGTCACAATGAGCCCATTGTGAAAGGTTTTCTCCTATTTTTATAATTTTTAGGAGACCCCTGGAGGCAGTGGAAAATATGTACATTTTTGTGTGAAGGAGCGTGAACAAACTACCTTTGCGATAACCCGAACAGTTGTTGATTGATAATTCTTATACAGATCCTAAAATGGAGATTTCCCAGCTGTGCTTGATGAGACTTATCATCTCATCTAACACCTACAGCTCCTGAGAGACTGTTCCAAATCTCATCAGACCTGAAACATGAGATGGGTGGACTGGACCATGCAAGTGCACAGTCCACAGAGCCCCCATTCAGGCATTGTGTGTCAGCATTTGCCAGCAGACAGCATTTGGAGTCAAGTCAGAGACAGACAATGACAGATTTAGCATCTTGCTCCGGTTGTAGAGGCAGCCCAGTGCACATGCACAGATCTGCAGTATGAGGAGCACGCCAAGGAGCTGCCTGGGCCTCCCTGCTACAAACAGCACCTGTGCAGCCAAATGGTGCGGCCACTCCATGGCCAGCCCCTTCCACGCTGCCTCCAGTTTATGCAGCCAGTTCCCAGGACCTGACCCCTTTTTCTCTGGGGGTGATTGGGTGGCAGAATTAAAAATTAAGATCCTAATTCCCACTTTCATGTGAGCAATTTGCTTGGCCACATACCAGTGTGATCAAGTAGGGTCTCTGCTCAGTAAATAAAGCCATTTCTTTCAAAGAGTGTGACTAAGAGCACACTCTGTTGTGTGGCTCAGCCTCCAGAGTTTGGCTTACCTTGCGATTCAGGATAAAGGATTCTCCACCCTTATCTGTCCGCTACTCTGAATTGCCTTCAATCAAATCTTGCCAGTGGTGCAGGACTGAGAAGCTTCTCACATCCCTCAAGTGCAAAGATCTGCATTTTTCTCACGTCAAGTTTTTCTGAGATCAAGTCAAACTCATTTGCAAACAACAGACTCATTTCTCCTCATCTTGCAAAAACTTGTTTCTTCTCAATATTCTACATAAACATTAGGTTAATTTCCATGGCTCGTAGTTGTGTAAGATGTTCTGCTACTTTGTTTATCCCTAGAGGTAATGAACAAGAAATGGCAGTGGTATTTTCTTACATTTCCTATCCATGCTGCTGTGGGATAAAAAGCCCATGAGAATAAAGCCCCCCAAAACTGACTTTATGCCAGCTGAAGCTGTTGATTCAGCTTGCCCAAGATGCTACGTGTGCTGCCTTCCCAGGCTGAAGCATAACTATGAATTCCAAACTGGCCTTTGGCATGTGGATTTACTGTGCACTTGCAGTCTATTAAGATTTCAAATCCAGGTATAGACCTCCAGTGGTGAGTTAACCAATCCCCCAAGCCTCCAATCGCTTGTAAATACACCTCTGCTTCAAGGAAACTCTAATGAGAAATACCCTATGCTGAACATTGTGTATGTGTTTTGTTCTTTGCCGTCTCATAGTGGCATTAAGGGAAAAGTAAGTGGGAAACTGGGTTAGAAAATGCCAAAGTAGTTGTTGCCTGGGGAACTTGAATTCAGCTCTTTTTGCAGTACAGTCATGTTAGTCTTTGAGCACACTAATAGATACTGTTCTTTAAATTTATTTTGCTCTAGCATGGACAAAGCAATTGTTTTTTTACTGTCATTCTCTACATTAGAAAATATGACTGGTTATTCTGGAGCTGAAATGAAATTTTAAAAACTACATAGGAAATTTCATCCTAAACGTATATAGACAAAGTGTTAAGCAACTACAAGAGCCCTATAAAGAGAAGTCCTGGGTGACCTTAATGAATGAAAACACTGTGAATTATTTTACTAATAATGTTGAGAAAATTACAGAACTTTTTGATCTTATCTGTTTTTTTTTTCTTTAGAACCTCATATACTGATTTTATTCTTGATCATAATATATAAAAAAGTTTATATTAAAAAACAAAGGATGCCCCAGAGCCCATTTATTTTTCAGCTTCAAGGCAGTGCCCCAGAGAAGCAGAAGAAAACAAAAATAAAGAGGTACCTAAGATGATGCATTTTTCGAATAAATAAATGATCAGCAACATTACAACATCTTATTTTATATTAATCTGTTCAGACATGTCTTTACATTAATTACCTACTTTAGATTGGTGTATTACACTGCTGAATTTCATGAAAGTTAAAGGATAAAGAGTCATTCTGAGATCACTCTGTCCTTCCTGCCCAGCTTTGTACAAGCTATCCATTATAATGGTTACAAAACCAACCAAATCCCTTTGGCTTTTTTATTTTCCCTCTCTACTTATCTTTCCACAGGGTCTGTTGAACCCCACTATTCTGCTTTTATCACCAGCAGAAATAGTTGTGGAGCTGTGTATAACATCTTTCCCAGAACACTCTCACAGGGAGATTGTGTGGGTAGATGAAATATTTTTTTAGATATTTTCTTATGGCCGTGTTCTCTCAACTGGTTCATCTCTAAAACTATTTTCAACACATTTTTCAATCCAAGGTTCATTATTTTTAATTGTCTAAAAAGGTCATGTGTGTCACATGACAAGACCATATTTACTGGCATGAAAGAGCAAAAACGTGGCCTTTTAGTAAGACTCACTGTAAGGTGAAATATTTTTCTAGAAAGGAAAGAAAGGACATTTATGGCAAGTTCTGTCTGCTATCCAGAACACATCTGTGATGAGCTGCTCCCAGTTGCCTCTCCAAGTAGACAAGGTCCTTGTTTATGGCATTTCCTGTTCAAACATCTGTTTTTTTAAAGATATTTTTGGAGAAAAGTAGCTTTCTTCTCCTGTGCCCAGAGACCAAGAGGAGTTTCTCTCCCAGTGAAAGCTGTCATCCAGGTTGTTCTGCATAAACAGAAATTAAAATGAGACAACTTTTGCCTGTATGGCATAAAGCCGAGTGCACCAAAATATGGTTCTGTGACCCCTGGGGGAATCATAGAATTGCTTCTGCCCTGTCTCTGAAACTCTGTGGTAGACCCTAAAAGAAATTTTTTTATAAACCCTTTCTTTTCTGCCTTCACCACTGTCGAGGTTTGACCCTGGCCAAATGCCAGGGACCTACGACGTCTGCTCTCTATGCTCTCTCCTGCCGCAGCTGTGCAGAGGAGAGGAATCAAACGAACACAAACACACTGGACTCATGAGCTGAGATGAGGCAGTGGTGGGGAGGGGATGCACGAAAAACATGAGCAAACAGGTGAGAAACTTAAGTTGCAAAACGATTTATTAACGTAACAGAGTTGGAGGATAAATGAGAGGCAAAAATAAGCTCTTAAGACATTGTTTCTTCACTCACCCCCCTTCCCTCTTAAGACACCGTTCCTCAGCTCACCCCCTCCCTCCTTCACACAACCAACAGCTCCGGGGTGGGGCAGGGTATGGGGCTTTTCCTTAGTCAGTCCATCACCACAATTCT